>CM023454.1:67292807-67694500 GCA_013339765.2 Haemaphysalis longicornis
CCCCGGCCGGTGATTCGAGTGTCTACGACATGTCGAGAGTAGTCGACCGGCGTTGAACCCTCTTAAGCTCCCTTTTGGCACCAAGACTGCCAGAACAGAGGCCCTCGCTAAGCATGTAGCGAATCAGAAAATGGGAAATCAGGGGCTCCGTGAAAATAGGACAGAAAATAAGGGTTGGCAGTCAAGAAAACCTCGGAAAGCAAAGGGGAGGTTGTGGTGGGTCATAGAAAGAGATGAATTTTTTTAGTCGAAATGAAAGTGTCGAAAAAATGCACGCCGGTTGGGATCCGAACCCACTACCTCCAGAATACCGGTCTGGTGCGATAACCACTGCGCTAATGGCGGGGCAGTTTCCCCACCACTTTCTCGGGTATATGGTATTTTTTTGTTTCCGGCACTTGGGGGTGGTAGCCAGCGCCACTCGGACTACTCGGGGTGAAGGGGAACTTTTTTTTAATCCCCGGGCCATGATTCGAGTGTCTACGACATGTCGACAGTGGTCGACCAGCGTTGAACCCTCTTAAGGTCCCTTTGGCACCAAGACTGCCGGAACAGAGGCCCTCGCATAAGCATGTAGCGAAACAGAAAATGGGAAATGAGGGGCTCCGTGAAAATAAGACAGAAAATAAGGGTTGGCAGTAAAGAAAACCTCGGTAAGAAAAGGGAAGGTTGTGGTGGGTCATAGAAAGAGATGAAGAATTTTTTGAGTCGAAAAGAAAGTGGTGAAAAAATGCACGCCGGGTGGGATCCGAACCCACGACCTCCAGAATACCGGTCTGGTGCGATAACCACTGCGCTACTGGCGGGACTGTTTCCCCAGCACTTTCTCGGGTATTAAGGTATTTTTTGTTTCCTGCACTTGGGGGTGGTAGCCAGAGCCACTCGAACTACTCGGGGTGAAAGGGACCTTCTTTTTAACCCCGGGGCCGGGACTCGAGTGTCTACGACATGTCGCGAGTGGTCGAGCAGCGTTGAACCCTCTTAAGCTCCCTTTGGCACCAAGACTACCAGAACAGAGGCCCTAGCTAAGCATGTAGCGAAACAGAAAATGGGAAATGAGAGGCTCCGTGAAAATAAGACAGAAAATAAGGGTTGGCAGTCAAGAAAATCTCGGAAAACAAATTGGAGGTTGTGGTGGGTCATAGAAAGAGATGAAGAATTTTTGAGTAGAAAAGAAACCGGTGAAAAAATGCCTGGCGGGTGGGATCCGAACCCACGACCTCCAGAATACCAGTCTGGTGTGATAACCACTACGCTACCGGCGGGGCGGTTTCCCCAGCACTTTCTCGGGGATTAAGGTATTTTTTTTGTTTTCTGCACTTGGGGGTGGTAGCCAGCGCCACTCGGACTACTCGGCGTGAAGGGGACCTTCTTTTTAACCCCGGGCCGTGATTCGAGTGTCTATGACATGTCGAGAGTGGTCGACCAGCGTTGAACCCTCTTAAGCTCCCTTTGGCACCAAGACTTCCAGAACAGAGGCCCTCGCTAAGCATGTAGCGAATCAGAAAATGGGAAATGGGGGGCTCCGTGAAAATAAGACAGAAAATAAGGGTTGGCAGTAAAGAAAACCTCGGTAAGAAAAGGGAAGGTTGTGGTGGGTCATAGAAAGAGATGAAGAATTTTTTGAGTCGAAAAGAAAGTGGTGAAAAAATGCACGCCGGGTGGGATCCGAACCCACGACCTCCAGAATACCGGTCTGGTGCGATAACCACTGCGCTACAGGCGGGGCTGTTTCCCCAGCACTTTCTCGGGTATTAAGGTATTTTTTGTTTCCTGCACTTGGGGGTGGTAGCCAGAGCCACTCGAACTACTCGGGGTGAAGGGGACCTTCTTTTTAACCCCGGGCCGGGACTCGAGTGTCTACGACATGTCGAGAGTGGTCGAACAGCGTTGAACCCTCTTAAGCTCCCTTTGGCACCAAGACTACCAGAACAGAGGCCCTCGCTAAGCATGTAGCGAATCAGAAAATGGGAAATGGGGGGCTCCGTGAAAATAAGACAGAAAATAAGGGTTGGCAGTAAAGAAAACCTCGGAAAGCAAAGGGGAGGTTGTGGTGGGTCATAGAAAGAGATGAAGAATTTTTTGAGTCGAAAAGAAAGTGGTGAAAAATGCCCGCCGGGTGGGATCCGAACCCACGACCTCCAGAATACCGGTCTGGTGCGATAACCACTACGCTACCGGCGGGGCGGTTTCCCCAGCACTTTCTCGGGTATTAAGGTATTTTTTGTTTCCTGCACTTGGGGGTGGTAGCCAGCGCCACTCGGACTACTCGGGTGAAGGGGACCTTCTTTTTAACCCCGGGCCGTGATTCGAGTGTCTATGACATGTCGAGAGTGGTCGACCAGCGTTGAACCCTCTTAAGCTCCCTTTGGCACCAAGACTGCCAGAACAGAGGCCCTCGCTAAGCATGTAGCGAATCAGAAAATGGGAAATGGGGGCTCCGTGAAAATAAGACAGAAAATAAGGGTTGGCAGTCAAGAAAACCTCGGAGAGCAAAGGGGAGGTTGTGGTGGGTCATAGAAAGAGATGAAGAATTTTTTGAGTCGAAAAGAAAGTGGTGGAAAAATGCCCGCCAGGTGAGATCCGAACCCACGACCTCCAGAATATCGGTCTGGTGCGATAACCACTACGCTACCGGCGTGGCGGTTTCCACAGCACTTTCTCGGGTATTTATGATAAGGTATTTTTTGTTTCCTGCACTTGGCGGTCTTAGCCAGCGCCTCTCGGACTACTCGGGGTGAAGGGGACCTTTTTTTTAGCCACCGGGCCGTGATTCGAGTGTCTACGACATGTCGAGAGTGGTCGACCAGCATTGAACCCTTTTAAGCTCCCTTTGGCACCAAGACTGCCAGAACAGAGGCCCTCGCTAAGCATGTAGCGAATCAGGAAATGGGAAATGAGGGGCTCCGTGAAAATAAGACAGAAAATAAGGGTTGGCAGTCAATAAAACCTCGGAAAACAAAGGGGAGGTTGTGGTGGGCCATAGACGATGCGGGATGACTCAGAGTTGTGTTTGCTTATTGATTACCATGAATGCCAAGCGTGCAGATTACCTCGAAATTTTTATTGAGAGTAGAACAGTTTGTCTCCTCAACAATGTCCTGTAGAAGAACAACTTTCGTCCATTGGAAACGATGTACAAGCTCGTCGCTCCCAGTACACTTCGTTAGGTGATCATTCGAGCCTGCCACGACGAGCCGTCCTCCGGTAATCTGGAATTCTCCAACACATTGGCACGCATACGGCTCAAGCATTACTGGCCGAAGCTGACTGGAAGTGTCAAACAGTAAGTTAGAACATGTCGTGACTTGGAGAGGGAGAGAGAGAATATTTTATTCACAGGTAAAAAGTAAGGAGGAGTGGCAGGGAGCGCTGCGAGATTCAGAGGCCTCTGTCCAGGCTTCTGCTGATGGCAGCATGAATGAAGTCAATCAGGCCGCGTTGCTCCTTTTCTCTTCTAGGTGAGGTCAGCTAATGTCTAGAATATTGTTTTTTTATTTGGATTTATTGAGGGTACTTCGAAAGAATGTGGTCTGTGTTATTTGTAATTTTGCACTCTGAACATGATGGTAAGGGTGTTGTTTTGCGATGTCTGATCAGATGTGGCCTCGCAGGTGTATCGAGTGTTCTGGCTTGTGGCTGTAGTAATAGGGTTTGCTGCTGGCTTGTTAGGTTAGGGTGGGGAGGTGGGAGTAAACTGTTCGCTGTTTTCTATTCTTTGGGCTGAAGTTGCGGGTCAGTTGGTTCCTGAGCTATCGGACTTTGCAGCGGTAGGTGGGAGCCCGGATGTATGCGTCTTGGGCAAACTGATTAGCCTTTTCGTTTCCCAGTACCCCGGCGTGGCCAGGAATCCAGTACAGCTTCAGAGTTCCTTGAATATGCTTGAATACGTGTGCTGCCGAGCGGGATGTATTACCAGAGTCTAAGAGTCGACATGCCATGTTGTTGTTGGTATAGATATTGAGGGGACGGGGTGTTTGGGAGAGGTGGGTAACAGCTTTGCCAATGGCGTATAGTTTCGCTTTTTCTGCTCAGTTGCATGGTTTGTTCCCTTCCGTATAGGTTCGGTTCAGCACCGTCCAGTACGGGACAGCATACGGGGTGCCTTTTCCCGCCACGTATTGTATACATGTATTTGCTGGGGATCTCTTTCCGGTTTCTTATTGAAATATTTACCCATGATGGCTCCTCGTTCTGCGTGTCTAGTGTCGTCCATATTACCGGGAATGGGTGCTATTTTTAACTGCTGTATGTCTATAAGATTTATATTGCAGTAGTCGTGCACTGTTGTTTGGGAATCGTACCCAATCGATTGCAGGAGTTGAATTCCGGCCTGGTTTTGCCTCAGTCTACTAAGTTGGTTGTGTTGCAGAATGAGACAATTTCCTCAATGATGGCTGTGGTGCCAATTTCCTTGATGGCCTTATAATAGGTGGTTATCGGTAGTCCTAAAGATATCTTTGAGGCTTTTGGTAGTAGAGTATCCTGTTTCTGCATTTGGGTATTGTTGACGTTTGTATAAGGAATGGAGCATCTTATGCAAGATGTGATGAGTGCTTCATTAAGTCAGAGTAAGTTTTTTTCTTAAGTCCTCTCTGCCTGCTGGAGGCACGTTTCATAAGGAGTAATTGTTCTCCTTCTTTTAGAATCCTGTTTACTGTGGAGTGGCCCCCACCATCCTTCTGGAAGTGGGGGGCAAGAACCTTGATAGTTGGCGGGGTTGGGATGGCTGTGCCGTGTAGCGTAAGCTGAAGTGGGGGTGGCTTCCATCGTCTGTTGGTGACCATGATTAGTTCCGTTTTTTTTCGTGGAGCGTGTCAGGCCAATTGTTTCGGCTGCTTCTTGGGTTTATTGAGGGCCTCTTGTTGTTGTGTTTGCATATGTCCAGGGAGCGTGCCTTTGATCCGTATGGAGATGTCATTTGCGTACATGAGGTGACGTACGTCTTCCACCTGTTTTAGCGCCCTATGAATTTTAAGGGCTGCAAGATTGAGCAGGGTGGGAGATAGTACTGCACCAAGTATTTGCTTCGTTGCGGACGGGGAAACGGTTGTGTCTCATGTTCACGTATGGAAATCATGAGAGTGCATCCTCGTAAGAAATCTCTGACGTAGTTATACGGTCTCGGGCCACAGTTGCTATAGGCTAAATCCTCTAATATGGCATCGTGTTCACGCAATCAACTGCTTCTTGAGTTCAACGGCGAGTATGGCCTTGAGTTGCGCCAAACTAGGTTTAGCCATACCTTCTTTGTGGAGCGCTTGGAGGGCATCTGTGTTCACAGATGTTGTCTAAATCCACGCATTTTGTACGGAATGACATACGCTTCTTCAACGCAACGGCGGAAGTGCTGTAGCACCATATGTTCTATAAGCTTGGCGACGTTTGATGTCAGCAATATTGGGTCTAGATTTCTTGCAGCGATGCTTTTGCCTGGTTTAGGTAGGAAGATCATTCGTCCTTCTTTCTAGGCCGTACTCAGCGGCTTTTTTCCCGTCCACACTTGGTTGATTTCTGCCAGAAGTGCCTGGCCGTTCATATCCCCTTAATTTACGTAAACAGGGAGCAGGTCATCATATCTGGTCCTGGTGCTTCGTTCCCGCTCATTCCCTAATAGCTTCATTGAGCACGGCAAGATTGAACTCGGCATCCATTGAGGGAATATTTTTGGCCACTGTATTCCCTATAGTTTGGTTGTTCACGGGGCAGGGATATAGGTCTGTCTCACGATTTTAAAAAGTTCTTGGGGTCTCGTACTCCTGGATGAATCGGTTTATTATCTGAAAGGTAAAAGTTTTCGTGGCGGTTGGGGTAATAAGGACTCGGTGTAGCGACAATGGTTTCATCATACCCATTGTTCGTCAGGTTGGTCGCAAGTTCGATGCCATTTTTCCGTATAGGCTCTTTGTTGTGTACTCTTTATTTGTTGTTGAGCTTTGCGATGCGTTTCTTAGGATTGTCGTGGTTTGCATCGCTCCCCCGCCTGACAAGACCATTGCGGGCTTCCCAGCATGGGCTAAGTGGTGTCTATTCGTGGTTCATCTCGTATGGAGTGAACTTTAGTATGCTTTTTGTACATCTCTAAGGAGATCAGTAGTCCACATTTGGATATCAGCGTACGCTTTTCAGTAAGCATGGCGCGAACCTGTCCCATGCAGTAATAGGTTGCAGTTTTCAATTTTATGCATTGTGGTGTGGTGGAAATTATTAGGATGATAATGCGTCATCGCTGTTAATGTACTCTTGTGTGTTGTCATTGTATGTCAATGCCTTTACTGCAGAAGGTAAGATCAAAGGTTGTATGTCTCTCCACGGATATGCCTACTCGTGTTGGTTCTTTCAGGTCACTATAGAGAATATACTGGTGGTCTTGAATAATTGTCAGGCGCCGCTGACAATTTGAATATTTCCCACGCTGTATGTGGCGCGTTAAAGTCGCGAATGAGATGGTGTTTTCGCTTCTAGTTGAGGTGGTGCAGACAGGTACCAATCGCGCTCAGATCGTCTTTTGGGGGACTGTATACGTTTGCAGCTATCAATGCTCTTTCCCACTTCCTATCCTTAAGGTAATGCTGATAGCATTCGCATCCCCTTGTGACGCTAGAAGATATTTTCGGGTAAGGAAGGCTGTTGTTCGACTTATTTGATGTGTAGTGTACCCTTACACTTTTGGGTTCTTCCCTTGTTTTGGAAGAGCGATTTTGTCAGGCTGGATATGAAGCTTTTCTACCCAGGAATGTAGTTCTTGTTTTTGTATGAAACCTCTGCAGTTACACTGTAGTATCGACAGTGTATTGTTACGGTCGATTGAGTTTCTGCATGATAGAATCGAGTTGGACCTTCAGCGCCTGCATTTGCTGTTGGATGGGTTGGAAGAGGTTCTTTGCATGAATGCCTAATTTAATTCTGCAGGCTGGTAATTTCTGTTATTTGTTGTTTCATTGAGCTACATTTCGTAACGCATTTCTTGAATGAATGCTTGGAAGGTGCCAGTGATCTCTTCGGAGGGTACTTGTGCTTCATCGTTCTCTGTACGACTGCGTTTTTTTAAGGGGCTGGTATCTTCTCTAGCCTAGGATGATGTATCCATAGAAGTACTTTCTATGGGTTGTGCGCTACGGGGTGGTGCCGGTTGTGATCCTACGTGTTGCTGGTATGCTTGCGAGTTACATATTTGGATTTGGGAGTTGTACGTGGAGTAAGGGCGTGCCTTTCTGTACGGTGAATATGTTTCTGAGAGAGTGGCTGACTAACCTTCTTTGGTGGTGAATTTTTATTGGGCCTTAATTTCTGGTGTTGTGGCGATGTAGGCTCGCGCCGAAGGGTGGGGAATTGGTCTTCAAGTTGTTTTCTCGATTCCTGTAGGCCTCGGCGTGGTGCTTCCTTGCGCAGTGGCGACAGGTCTCCTCTGTGGCTAGCTCGTTTCAGTGTTTTCGTAGCCTGATTGCGGATGTTGAGGCGTTTCAGAAAGGCTTGTTTTATGACGACCACGTCTGCTTCGAGTATATTGGGCCCAAGCGTCGTCATCCGATCGGTGAGGCCACAAGCATTTGACACTTTTCATGATGCACGCATTAGCCTCGTCCTTGTTGGAATGGCCGCAATCGTTGCCCCTGATAAGGGTTGAGCGCGTGGACACACCACGCCACCGACATAGCCAGCAGCATTTCAGCAGCCAATACATCCACAGGAAGTACACTGTCAACATGGTTGGATAGACTTTTTGGGTCCTTTTCTACTCTCCTGCTCTGGCATGAAGTGGAGGATTGTTGTTAATAGGCTCATATCCCACACCTAGAGTGTTCGGTCTGCACCCCTGACCCTCTGGACTTCACTTGCTAAAGACAGGTCTTAGTCCACACTCCTTTTGCGTTCCATCTCGCACCACTGGTCCCAATGCTGCGGCCCATGATCACCATAACCAACCCCCCGTGCCATTGCTGTGTGTGTGTGTGTATGTGTGACACTTGCTTCGGCATCACCTGCCCTGGGTGACAGGCTAGCAGACGCAATAGCGTGTGGGCCTCATCCTATCTGTCTAGCCTTGCGTGCCACCCCGGGCCAAGTTTTCCGCAAATAAAGATTATTATCATCATTGTTTAACTTATTATAACGATCACGTGACTAGTTATTTTGAGATTAAAACTTTTTCCCGCAGCAGTGATACAGAGGTTGGGCAGTTTTTCGTTGAAGTCATAGTACTTTGCCGTGGTGTCGCGAAGGCAGTCATAAGTGAAAGAGAGACTGCTTTAATTGTGGAACTGCTTGACGAAGTCCTGAAGCTTTGCTGCAACTTCCACAACCGATTATCACCCTCAGCGAAATGACATACAGAAGGGTTGAAGAAGACAACAGCGGATATGGTTTCAATCTATGGAGACATAGAAAACCAAAAGTGGGATAAAACCTTTCCATGTGTGATGTTAACCTAAAACACTGCGGCACAACAAAATACGCGCTTCTCCCTTTCCGTTTGTTATATGGTGGGGATGTTATCACAATGCTCGACTCAATGCTTCTTCATTAAGGTTGGGCCAGTTTTAATTATGGTGCTGAATAAATCGTTCTGTGCGCAGAATCTTCACGCTAGATTGCACGTCAGCGCATTCAACACCAACAAACCCATGAGGTGGGGCGGCAGAACCTCCGGCATGAAGAAGTCACTTACTTGTCGGCAGAACAACCGTGGATGTCGATTTCGTTTTGCCGACGAGCCCACGCGCAAGAAGTTGCTGCGAGGCTACTTCGAACCCCACACAGCTTGCGCAATATGCGTGACGTCAGCACTGGGGTTATTCCTGTAGGAGCAATGGGTTCCCCGCTATCCGTAATGTGAGCTGAGGTTTTTCTTGTTGCATGGTCAAGCCTTATCACGCTCTTTGAACTGAACCTCAGAACAACTGTAGCTTCGCGCAAAACTGTCATTTTTGTTGCTTTTGCGATTAGAGGACCTATCTGGTGGGCTCCCCATAAGCTGTGCCACATATGTCGCAGATTTGCTTGTTGCTTCCCAACTGTTGTTCACGGAAAGTGTCTGCAGCTTATTGTCACCGGTTTCTGCGCTCTTCTGAAACAAAAGCACAAACTGACGACTGCATACCATCCTCGAACAAATGGCCTTACTGAGCGACTCAACAAAACGCTCACTGACATGGTTGTAATGTACGTTTTCACCGACCACCAAGATTGCGACGTTACACTACCTCATGCCACATTTGCCTCTAATTTGTCCCGGCACGACACTGCTGGATATTAACCTTTCTTCCTTATATGTAGCCCTGAGCCTACTTTACAGTTTGACACCACGTTACCGACTTCAAGTGAGCTGACCACTGCATATGCTTGTGACATCATCGGCCACGCTAAACTGGCGCACCAGGTTTCCTGAGAACGATAATTGACATCACAAGCATCCCACGTGTCTCCATACGACGCGCGCCACTGCCCTGCACACTTTTCTCTAGGCTCCTTTGCTCTTTTGTGGACCCCTTCACGTGAAGTTGGACTGTCTGAGAAGCTCATATCTCCCTTCATTGGCCCACACTGCGTCGAGCGTGCCGTCACCCCCGTAAACTACTAAATTTGGCTTGTGTTGCTTCTGACCTCGTCTGGGCACTGAGTTACCTCAGCTCCTTCACGCGAGCCGCCTCAGGCGATACCACATACGGAATCTTCCTGCTACTGCTCCTCCTTCATAACAGGCACCGGGACAGTGCTTCTGAGGTGGGGGAGCTGTGTCACAGACTTTGGCCAGCTTCCAGAGAAACTGACAAACAGCATATCCATGTGGCCAATCTTTCTTTCTGGGTATGTGCTCCGGTGGAAAGGCACCGGTCGATGACCAACCGAATGAAGAGAAGGTAGACGATGTCGGAACTTGGCTCGTGCCATCAAACCGTCTCTCCACCGGTGACTACGTTGTCTTTTCTAAATACACCTTCTTCCTGACAATCTATCTCTGCTTTGTGGCGTGACAATGCTTATATATATATTGCCACGAGGAACAGAAAACGTAGACAATTACACATGCTGCCATGTTTTCCTACCTTCGAAGAAGATGATGGAGACCATGGGACATGGCTTTGCTTGTGCAAAGATAGCTGATGGCTGATGGATGATGCCCAGTAAAATCATCCCCTGATCAGTCGTGGCGTCTCATCGTTACTTCACTAACTTTCATTTTGGTGATGGGGGCGTTCGCCCTAAGCAGGCCGCAGCTTCGCCCCTTTTCGGCTTGACCGCGACCATTGACAGTACGCGGGCTTTATCGACAGCCCTAGCCATGGTGGGACCATCCCTCCAACGGCCGCTGTCCCCCGACTCGTGTCCCAGCCCGTGACCAGCTCATGAATACCAGCCGTGACAGGGTTGAGAACATAGGAGACGAGCCTCTGACGTCCTGCCCACGCTCACTCGTCCAACGTGGTTCCGAGTATAGATAACGCTTTGTCGCAGCCTTCCGGGCATCGTAAAGGTGGGCCAAGCACTATCGTGCAGCGTGGCGGCAAGTACGTCACTGTTCACTGGATCGCATCTCTTGTACACATCGCCTTCATCCTATCACAGAGGTTTCGACCGGGGAAGTCACCCTTTACTGAGGACAATGTCAGGAGGAACTGACGAAGAAGACAAATAAACATACTGCCATGTTTGCCCATCTGCGAAGAAGGAGAAGCAGATAGTAGGACACAGCTTTGTTTGTGCAAAGACGGCCGACTCACAGTAAAATCATCCCCTCATCAATCATGGTGTCTCATTGTTACTTCAACACGTCACAATATATACAAGGGGTTATCTTTATTGGGAGACAGCTGGTAAGCTGTCGCATCGCCTAGCTAGTCCAGAGTCCTAGGAGCATACCAAACCGGGCCTGTGGTGCGGATTTTACACGAACACGCTGGGACTTTTTCAGCAAACGCCAAAATGAAAAGCATATAGGAAACTCTCCATCAGGTGCTATATTAGGTTACACATCATCATCATCATCACCAGCCTATCTACGCCCACTGCAGGGCAAAGGCCTCTCCCATATTCTCAAATTACCTCGGTCCTCTGCCAACTGTGACCAATTTATCCTCGCAAACTTCTTTATCTCATCTGCCATCTAACTTTCTGCCGCCCCCTGCAATGCTTGCCTTCCCTAGTGATTTACTCTGTTACACTTAATGACCAGCGGTTATCTTGCCTTCGCATTACATGCCCTGCCCCCGTCCATTTCTTCTTCTTAATTTCTACTAATATGTCGTCAACACCAGTTTGCTCTCTGACGCACTCCGTTTTCTTCTTTTCCCTCAATGTTAGACCTATCATTTTATGCTCCATTGCCCGCCGAGTCGCTCTCAATTTAAGTTGAACCCTCTTAGTAAGCCTCCAAGTTTTTGCCCGTAATTGAGTAAGTACCGGTAAGATGAAGCTGTCATACACTTTCTTCTTCAGCGACAATGGTAGGCTGCTATTCATTATCTGAGAATATCTGCTATATGCACCCCACCGAATTCAGATCCCTCTAATTATTTCTGCCTGATGTTTGGGATCTGGGGTCACAACTTGGCATAAGTAGATATATTCGCTTACCACTTCCACTGCCTCATTACCTATCTCAAACCGCTGTGCTGTCCCGAGGTTATTGATTATTACTTTAGTTTTCTGCATATATTTTCAGGCCCACGGTTCTACTCTGTTCGCCAAGTGCGGAAAGAATGATTTGCAATTCGTCCCCCGAGTTACTTAGGAAGGCAACATCATCAGCAAATCTGAAGTAACTGAGGTATTCTCCATTAACCCTTACTCCCACCTGTTCCCAATCTAACGTTCTGAAAACTTCTTGCAAACATGCTGATAATAACATTGGACAGATTGTGTCTCCTTGTCTCACACCTTTCCTTATAGGTATTTTAATGATCTCTTTATGGAGGAGGATGGTAGCTGTAGACCGATTGTAGATATCCTCTAGTGTTCTACATAATGCTCATCTACCCCTGGTTCTGTAATGCCTGAATGACGGCTAGGGTTTCGACAGAGTCAAATGCTTTCTCATAATTAATGAAGGCCTGATATAGGGGTACAGTATGCTCGGCGCACTTCTCTAGACCCTGATTATTTGTGTGGATATGGTCCATTGTTGAATACCCTTTACGAAACCGTGCTTGTTCTTTTGGTTGAAATAAGTCTGAGATGGTAAAAATTCAAGTTGGCGATTACATTGGTAAGTACCTTGTAGACGACTGACAGTAAGCTGATCGGCCTGTAATTTTTCAACTGCTTCATGTCGCCTTGCTTATGGATTATCGTGATTTATTTTCGCGTTCTTCCAAGATTCCAGCACCATTGCAGTCATTAGGCATTGCGTATACAGGTTTGCCAGTTTTTCAAGTACAATGTCTCTGCCATCCTTCAAGGAGGTGCTGTTATCTGATCCTCGCCAGGTGCTTGGCCCCCTTTCATTTCTTTCAAAGCCTTCCTTACTTCTTCGGTCGTTACTGGTGGGATGTCTATCTCCTCTGAACTACTTTATCGTTCGGTATTATCCTGTATGTTCCGGCTACAGTACAGATCCCTATAGAACTCCTTCGCCACTGTGACTATTTTATCCCTATTTGTGATGAATTGCCTTGCTTATCCTTAAGTGCATACATCGGATTTTACTGCACGCCAAGACATCTCTTCACTGTTTTCAGGCTACCTCCGTTCTTTACAGCGTATTTGATCCTCTCCATATTAAACTTCCGTATGTCAGCTGTCTTACGATTATTCAATAACTTTGAAAGCTCTGCTAGTTCTATTCTCTCAGCTGCGGTAGAGACTGTCATGGTTTGCCGTTTCCTGATTACATCTTTTGTCTACTGTGAAAGTTTACCACTATCCTGTGTAGCCATAGTGCCCCCGACTTCTACTGCACACTCCGTGAAATGCGTGTAGGGTTGTCGCTGGCTTCCTGTGTCGTAAGCTCGGCTTCCTAGTTATGAGCGGAATATCGGTTCTGCAGCGCGATCCTGGATTTTACCTTACGTCTTACTGTTAGCTCATTTGTCGGCTTCTTTCGTGCTTGCTTGTTGTGGTCCCTCCTCAAATCTAGTCTCAATCGAGATCTTACCATACGTTGGTCACTACACCTCACCCTTCCGAGCACTTCCACATCCTGCACGACGCCAGGGTTATCGCATATTATGAAGTCAATCTCATTTTTGCGCACCCCATTCGGGCTCCTCCAGGTCCACTTCCCACTCTCCCATTTATGGAAGAAGGTATTCATTAGGCGTAGGTTATTCCGTTCTGCAATCTCAAGTAGTAGGTTCCACCTGCTATTTCTACAGACCAGAGCATGGTTCCCAACTGCCTTGCCTCCAGCCTGATTCTTGCCACTTTAGCATTCAAGTCCCCCATAACTACGGTATACTGTGTTTTTACTTTAGCCATTGCCGATTCCACATCTTCGTAGAAGCGTTCCACTACTTGGTCGTCGTGGCGTGATGTGGGCGCGTAGCCCTGCAACACCTTGAGCTTGTACCTCTTATTGAGCCTAGTTACAAGACCTGCTTCCCTTTAGTTAATGCTATAGTATTCTTCTATGTTGCCAGCTATGCTCTTATTGACTAGAAATCCCACTCACTGTTCTCTTCTGTCTTCTAGACGCACGGGTAACATAGGATGTGTCCATTTTTCAGCAGCGTACGGGCCTTGCCTGCACTCCTAACCTCGCTAAGCCTTATAGAATCCCATTTAATGCATTATATTCCTTAAAAACACCTCGAGACTTGCTTCGCTAGATAAGGTTCACCCTTAAACGTTGCTAGGTTCAGGTTCCACTGGCGGCCTTGTCCGTTACACATACCCAATGGGAAAGTGTCCGTTTCGAGTGTCCCCAATCTTCGCTATAATCCTCCCTGCCCAGACAAGGTACTTATACTTGCAAATTCATGGTGACAAAGAAACAGGCGGAATATTATAAGCTTTGAGTGTAACTTGACCTCAGAACGCGCGTATTGTATGTTAGCTCAGGCTGAGTAGAAACAGCGGTTTTTAGATCGGCTGGGAATTCCAGCCCAAACCACACGACATAAAGAAAGCCATCACCAGGCAGCGTGGTCCTCATACCAGGGCGAGAACGGAAGCGGCCGAGTTCATTCATTTGCGAAGGAACGCATGGCAGGGCAAAACAACTTAACACCTACCAAGCGTGTACCCGGACATCGGCTCCAAATTCTCGCATGAATTACGGCTATTCGTGCTTTTCCTCGTCTGTGCAGGCGTTTAAGTAGGCAACACACGAGTGGAAGTACAAGTAGACGAAAATAATGTAACTTCACTTGTAAATCGAGTTTCGGAATGTGGTATGCAAAGAATCACGAGTGGCAGTACAAGTAGACGAAAATAATGTAACTTCACTTAAAAATCCAGTTTCGGAATTGTGTTATGCAAAGAATCCCGACTGGAAGTACAAGTATACGAAAATAATGTAACTTCACTTATAAATCGAGTTTCGGAATTGTGTTATGCAAAGAATCACGAGTGGAGGTACAAGTAGACGAAAATAATGTAACTTCACTTATAAATCGAGTTTCGGAATTTTGTTATGCAAAAAATCACGAGTGGTAGCACAAGTAGACGAAAATAATGTAACTTCACTTATAAATCGAGTTTCGGAATTGTGTTATGCAAAGCATCAATATTAGTGCGTATCGGTGCATTATATCTTACATTCGAAAGCTTCTGACTTCACGTTCTACTGTTGGAAGGAGGATGCATCGGTCGAAATCTCATACACACCCGTACTGGAGATTGATGCACCCATGGGCTCGATTTCCTTTAGGCCTTGCTTGTCCACCTCTAGCAATGCATCTTATCATGAAAATAAAATTATCTTAATTTCTATAAATTGGCGTTTGTTCATCTCTCACTCAAACAAAACAGCGCCTAGTAAGAGTATAACAGCATACGTCAACGAGAATCTAGCTGTATGCTAGACATCTTAAAATGTTTCGGAAATATATTTGGTTTATTTTAACAATCTTATATAGTCAAATAGACGCGGCCTGCCCAGCAATATCTCACGCAACATGTTGTGACCTGCGAAGTGAGTGTTAAAACTCGGCTTGAGCCAATGCGGCCACGGGAAGCATGGTGTCGCATATATAGGGCGGCGGGTTGATACGTGTCGTCGGCACTGCGCGGTATGCAGATCGGAGCGACAGGAGTAGGTCAGCCAGTTTCCGCAAGCAACAAAGTGACACAGTAGTCGACATTAGGGCGTGGTAGCGTGAAGCTTTTTTAATTTACGCCCACATGACTTACTTTTCCTTATAAAATACCGGAATTGCATTGGGAGCTTCCGCCATCATAATCATTTTGATTTAATAACATTTGTTCCCAGTAAAAGTTCAGTGCGTTGAGCAAAACTGCTAATTCCCCGTATGTAACCCTTTGGGGCGTTTAAGATGCAATAAGTGAAATTATATAATAATAAAATTACAATACATAGTGAATATAATTAAGTATTGCCATAACAGTTGCCTACATTTATTTTAGGGCCATAAATTGTTGTCTTACTCGCGAAAAAATGTTACCCAATCTTCCACTACTGATTGTGGCGCAACCAGCTTGGCATCATGACCGGCAGCTTTAGTTAGACATCTTGAGTGCCTGCTTTACTGGCGTGTTCTGCAAGCATGTATGGTCGCACACGAATTTGTGAATTGTCTTTCGGGAACGCCAATTTTCACCAATGCGAACGGCCAAAGCGTCGTAAGTCAATGCACGGACACCACGTGTTGAGGTGTAGAATGTTATGGATTCTACTATGTTTATTACTCTGTAGGAACTAATAAACACAGCAGCAATAATTACGGCACCAATGTTATTCGGGCTCAGTTTTCGCTTCTCGATGCATTCCCTAACTGCTGTTCACCCTATAGGCATTACCGGCTTCGGTCAGTGAGCCAGTCACACACGCACAGACTTCCGAGCGGTCGACGTGTTTTTATTGCCGTCGCCATCGTGTGATATTACACTGTGCAACTCGCCAGTACCTGTCGCCATGTGTCATCGTTGTGTGTTCATCGCCAACGCGCCTTAACGAGAAGCATAGTAATAGAGCAAAAAGAATTATATAGATGAACACGATAGTGTTAGGCGTTGTTCAGGAAGCGCTTGACTAACAAAGGCGCAGCCTCGAACCGTCGATACGGAGCAGAAGACGCTTCTCTTCAGCAGGCAGTGAGAGAATGCGCCGTCCAACTGCAAGATTTATGCTTCGTGGCGCGCACAGGGAGAATCGATGACATTGTGTGAGAAGACGGCAGAGCCCAAAAACACGAAGTAAAGAGGGGACGCGGAAAACAACTTGGCAACGAAAGTTTAAGCTTTCCGATGCACATAAAATGTAACACTTTGCACATATCACGTTGACACGCAACATAAGGGTGCGCTAGTTCGTTTAGTGTGCTGAAAACGCGTTTTAGGAACACTTAAAACAGCATGTTCCTAATTTAAATAAGCAGCCCATTGTGGCGGTTGTTTATTTTTAGTTGGAAAATTCCCGATAAAAACATTTGTTGAAGCCTGGAAGGTTAATATTTAAACTAGCAGTCTAAAATAAAAATATTACCAAAAGTACTGAAACTGAAATAAATTGATGACAGATGGTTTAGTTCAGTCGAAAGTAGTAATATAGTTTTTTGGGGGCACAACATCCAGGATTATAATTGTTTTCGAAGATGATTTAATACCGCGAAAGAAGCATACATAGATTGACATATAATTATAGCTCTAAGCTATTGAAAATTTGCTGTTCATTTGTAGAATGTTTGTTAATTTTTATAGAATTATTTTTGTCTTGAAAAATAGCCCTATTTGTATAGTAAAGCACTCATGGTGCACATCAATTATTCAGATTTACCAACAGCAGTATTCGGGTGTGCAGTTTCTTAAACAAAGTCGAATTCATATGTACTTTTTTCTCGTGTATTTTCATTTGTAGCAAGAAATCTGTGTGTATTTAACGTATCCGTACAAAGGATACAAAATATAAATTAATTTTCTTTTTTTTAGCGAATGTATACCCCTCGATGGTGTGATCTATCGTTACCGCAAATAAAGTCCCATGAAAGCACAATTTGGCAAATGGTTTCAAGAAAGCACATAAACGGGCGGAAGAAAAAGACGCTTCTCGAGGTCGGAATCGACATTAGGTGTACAATTCTGAAGCCCATGTCTACCTAATTGCGACATAACGTCCTGCTTAATTTATTTGAAGAGGCAAATGCCCCAACCAAGGGCACTTATTCAAAGCAGTCCCAACGTTTCGCAGCCAGCTCGGCTGCTTCACCAGGGGTGACTGCGTACGACAGAAGCAGCGGTTATATAAGGTGTCCTTCTTATTTTTCTCTCTCTTTTTTCTGACGGAATCTCGCCCTGGCGCGTCGGAGGCCTTCGGCGTAGATGGTGGGAAGGGCTCCGAGAGATCTATTCAGGCCTTGCCGGTTCCCTTGTATGTGCCAACATTTTAGAAGTACCCCTATTTCCGAAGCCTGTATCTGCGACTGATCTGCCGGAATGGCTCAGCGCCTAGATTTTATGGGCTACCCAAAATTCATAAATCCGATGTGCCTTCTCTGGACTAGTGTGGGCATCACAACTTCCCCTTTTCGAGCCCTGTCCAGCTTCCTTCATCAGGTTCTCTCCCCTCTCGTCGGCAAAACGTCCACCCACGTCAAGAACGCCGGCCAGTTCGTCGAAGTTGTTTCTGATGTACCGATCGACCATGGGGACAGACTCGTCTCTTTTGACGTCGTGTTGCTTTTCACCAGCGTCACTGTTTCCCTGGCCATCGCAACCGCCACAGCTGCCCTCGAGAACGACGACAGCCTGGGTTCCAGGACCTGTCTCACAGTGGGAGATATAACGCAACTTCTGCTGTTCTGCCTGCAAAGCACATATTTCTGCTACAAGCAGGAATATTTCAGGCAAGTAAGTGGAACTGCGATGGGGGCTGCCTATTTCCGTGACCATAGCGAATCTTCTAATGAAAAATTTGAAAGCACCGCTCTGGAAAATTTCTCCGAAAAGCCCGAGGTGTTTCTGCCGGTGCGTGGATGACTGCTTTTGTGTCATCAAAGAAACAACAGCAGACAACTTCCTGTCACAAGCTAAATTTGATTGAACCAACCATCCTAATAACCACGGAAAAAGAAACGAAAGGCACTTTACCATTCCTCGACGTTTTGATTAAAAGACAGCCAGATGGACTAAATTTCACAGTGTACAGGAAACACACCCAATACCGGCCGCTGTCCTGCAATTCGATTTCTGTAACCCTAATTCCCACAAATCATCTGTGGTCTCAGCTATCTTACTTACAGCCAGATCTATATATGCTCAACAGAAGAGGCCCGGAGGAAACAAGAACAAGCCGCAATCACTGACCTTGAATAAAAATGGATACACAAGCGCCTCCTAAGACGCGTCAAACGCCGTCTCCCGCGAGTCGGGCCGCTAGCAAGAAAATTCCTCTGTACTGACGCCGCCTGTCAACAACCCCTATTCGGTCTCCGCTGTCTACCCCCCACCCGCTCCGCACACCGACCCACCCGTAATTCCCTCCCCTATGTTAAAGGAACGAGTGAAACATTATCCCGCATTCGTGGCAAGGAAGGTATTGTCATTTCCAACAAGCCTGTGTCAACTCTTGGACGGCTTATACCTCGACCTAAAGAGCTGCCGCCAAAAGAGAAAGCCCAAGGGGGCGTCTACAAAATTTCTTGCGCACAATGCCCCGCTAGTTACGTCGGGGAGACGAGGAACGTCCCGGAATGCCTCCGCCAACAGAAAAACGACGTTCGCAAGTCCGACACTCAACGCAGTGCATTGGCCGAGCACTGCGAAAAAGCTCACCACAGGATTAACTTTGACGGCGTGCAGGTGATTGACACCGAAACCCATTACTCACAAAGATTACTCCTTGAGTCCTGGCACATACAAGGGAACCAGCAAGGCCTGAATAGGTCCCTCAAAGCCCTTCCCACCATCTACGCCCACGGCCTCCGACGCGCAAGGGCTAGATTCCAGTAAGAAAAAGAAAAAGAAGACACCTTATACAACCGCTGCTTCTTGTCGTACACGTCAAACCTAATGAAGGAGGCGAGTTTGCCCCGAAACGTTGGGAGCGCTTTCAATAAACGCCCTTGGTTTGTGTATTTGCCTCTTCAAGTTTAAAACCCAACAGACAGAGTTCTGTCGATGATGTTCACATTCATGTTTATTTTAGTTCCGGCTACTTGCAGTCAACATCACAAACAACCACACATGCTTTACCGTAGTATGTTGATTGAACATCGAGCAGTGCCTGTGTTATATGCATACTAAAACGTTTCAGGTTAACCACTTTTTCGAGCATGCTCTCGCAATCCCGTTATACTCCCGCACTTTCTTTGCATTCGTGATGTACGCGATGCTTTCAAAAAGTATTCTCTAGCCAGTCTTGCATATGGGTCGGTGTGTTGCGTGGTCATACGAGGTTTCTAGGTACACCTGACGCTCAAGGCCATAAACATGTCATGTGGAATTCCGGGATCATTACTTGCTAAAAACAACATTCAGTAAAGCTGCCCAATATAAAGAGCGATGGGTAGGTACCGGGAATTCCTCGACAGTCATTCCCTTGCACCATTCACTTCGAGGTACTCGATCAAGGTATTTTTGCAAAAACCTGGCCGGTCATAAGTGAAAGGCCCAAAAGACTCCCTTAATTAGAAAAATACAGCGCAAAGACGCGATCGACAGAACGTAAAAAGACAGTACGTAGAACCCCGTTCTATCGTCCGCGTCCTTGCGCTGTTTTTTCCAAGAACCCCAAACCCAAGCCTTACTTAGACACCCTTCAAGTAGCTTGGCGGAAATTGTAGGTTAAATGCATGGGACGACCAAACAAAGTTTCGGAAATATTGCATTAACCACGTCGGCGCCAGCGTTCGATGAGAGAGGTCAGTCTTGTCTCCCCGGAAAATAAACTTCGAAATAACCTATCTTCCAAATAGGCCACCGTTCTGGAGATGCCTTTTTTACGGAGACAAAGAGAATTGTGCGGCTCACGTGCTCCCATTTTGAGTAGAAATTATACTCAGCGCAACCTCTATGAATTGTTTTAACGCTGACGCTTGAGTTGCTCACTGGCCTCAAACGCATACAAATATTAGCAACAAAAATTACTTCAAGACACAAGCGCGCAAAAAATGAACGTAATATGAACCTCTCCCCTTTGGTTTTTACCCGAGACGTTATTAGTTCTCCAGACCGCCACTCAGAGGTGTTCTCGTCAACCGAATGGCGAACCAAAGTACGTAGTTAGTGAGGTGCCCTAAGCTTACACTCGCAATTTTCTCTGGCTGATCTTCCAGTATCCATGCCAAGTGCCTTAGAACATGGTCCATCTGATGAGGAGGCGTCTTTACTCAAACATACCCGTCCCTGCCCACTTAGCTTTCCCACGCTCTCTTTACCGCAGATAATGACAACCAGATTGTACAGCCTAGCAAAACAATTACATCACTATCAGGAAACCCAAAACATCTTATCTGATTACCATTTACACGTTTCAAACAAAATGACCAATGTAATGAGCAATCCAAACTGCACATAAAGGATACTTTTGCTTTACTCTCAACCCATAATCAAAGCAGTAGCAAAATATATTATTTACGATGAGGTTACGAATTTACCTACATGTTTAACTCATCATAACACCATTTAAAATAAGGAGCCGACTTTCACATGCTGAAGAACATTAAAGGGGATATGGTGTGTAACGCAAATAACGGCCGTTACCAAATCTTACCGCGAAATAGCAAAGCGCCCGGTGTTCGCATGCGAACTCGTCTGAGGTGGTTTATACTCAGTGATAAAAAGCTTCGCCTGCGCCAGCTTTCTCTTAGGATAAGGGGTTGTTTTGGTTTATTTGTGAATGTAGTTTAACAAATAGGTTGCCCCTTTTCTCGCCCTGTAACCCTCAAACAGTACAATACTTCGGTAAAAGAAGTAGGATAACTGGAGGTTGTATACATGGTATTCGTTTAAACGTTTACGGGTCGATTTCTTCGCTTGGAAACACTGGAAACGGCGACAGTCACGGCCGATGCGCTGCGGACACGGACAAGTACCGCATCCCGTGGAGTCCGGCATAACGAGTGACGCGCACCCACACGGTTGCATGGAGGAGAAGGGGGGTGCCTGGTCTGGTTGCTGCATGAATTCCACGCCATTGAATACCGGCCATCGGGTCCACGTATTCTTTTCGTTTTTTACTACGCCAGATTTGCGTATTCAGCTCTTAATGTGCTTTCTTAATAAGGCGCTGGCGTAACGCTATTGCATAATTGGGTGTTAACGCGCTTGTTTAATGTCGTGTTGAAAGCTATTCTGGTTACTATGGTGTTCCTGTCTACGCTGTTCCTCGAGAACGACAAGACTTTCCACATAGATTTGCAGAAGGTTTGCAGAAGGCGATTTCGTGTAAGGTAAAGTAGTCTGCAATATTCTATCACCGTGATTTTATGTATTGTCACCAACAAAACAAGAAAAAATGTCTGTTTCTTTGTTTTACATGGGCTTTATTGATGTCAAATATTCGCAGCAAAATGTCCCATTCCAAATAAAATTAAGGGATTTTTTCCAAATGGCGGCGCCGAACTTGACCACGCGAAGATTTTCGCTTTCACAGCAAAACACGATGTCATGACCGGCTACCGTTCTTGGTATGAGCAGAACATAAAGGTTTCACGAAACAGCAAATCTTGAACGTGCCAGGAACGTACACCGGAACGTTGAGTGAACTCGGTTCACCTGGCAACCAACTCCACTGCTAGCGTTAATAAATCAAAATCCAACGTTTTATGGGATAAATTTATTTCAAGGGTAGGGAAAACGCTCCTGTCACGGTCAAAGAAGCCGCTGAGGCCATGAACTATAACTGGAGGCGTACTGCTACAGGAACCATAGGGTTAAGGGCTTTCCCAGCACATGGCGCGCTACGTGAGTAAACGAGAAAATTTTAATTGAAAGAATTACTTTTGCATTGATCAGGTGATGTGTGCCACGCGAGGTAGAGGGTTGTAGGGGTAGAGAAAAGAGATGTTTTAAAGAATTCAAAAGAATGCTAGATTGCAACTTAAAAACATCTTGCATTGTTTCTTGCCAACTTTATATAGCCGGGGGGTGATGGGGGATTTAGAAAAAAAGTAGAAAAACATGAGTACTTAAAATGGATAGACAAGCGATAGTTACTGGCAGGTACACCCGAAGTAATCTTTTAATGGTATTTTACAAACACGCATATAAGAGCTCAAAATTATTTACTTTCTTATAAGTGTAGTGGCATTAACGGAAGCGCTCTCGAGCAATTAAACGGGAGATGATAGCTGTAACATGAAGGGACAGGAAGAGAGCGCAGTATGTCAGTGAACAAACTCGTGTTAAGGACATATTAGTAGAACTTAAGAAGAAGAATATGGACGTGGGAACAGTATGTAATGTGAAGTCAATATATTCGCTGGTCATTAAGGGTAACAGAGTGAATCCCTACGGAAGGCAAGCGTGGCAGGGGGTGGCAGAACGTTAGATGGGCCGATGAGATCAAGAAGTTTCCGGTGAATAATTGGTCGCAGTTAGCACAGGACTGGGAGAACAGAAGAATAATGGACGAGGACTTTGCCCTGTAGTGGGTGTAGATAGGCTCGTGATGAATTGCCGGGGGAAATAGAGCTCCATTGAGCTTCGCCGATTTCGAATGCAATTTCAAAATTTGGTTGCGCTAGATGACAACGTCTGTGCTTCCTGTTGATTTGACAAATTACAACCTTTCACATAGTGACCACTGTGACTTCAATACTATCACTCACCGTTTCTGGTGTTTGTTAAGAAATGAATTTGAGTTGTTTTTTCTCAAAGCTCTGCGGGAAAAATTGAATGCGATGTAATATTGGTAGCGCTTTTATTCACATGTTGTTTAAACATATATTTACTCCGAGCCCAAATATTTTATAAGGGAGGGTGGTTATGATAGACCATGTAAAGAATCGTTCAGATGCTCAACGTGGCTACCTATATCTGCAACACAAGTGCGTATTTGATCAGGGGTGTGCCTTAGTAAGGAATTTAAATAAATTATATCTTTGTTCTGTGATAGGAGCGTTTCTTCATTGCGACCATTAGAAGCCTCTAGAGCTCAGTAAGGGTTTACAGCAGACTTTTTAGGCGCCAAGAGCTGGAAATGTGTTTCGATTTTGGTTTTTATTGTTACAATTTCCAGACCTGCAAAAGCGTAATTTCAAAATCTCCCTTACCGGCCTTTGGGCGGTGTCTTGCGGTAAAATTTGGGAAGTCGTTTTATGTGCGTTCCTTCAAGTCACTTATCAGAAGTTACCTTAGAAGAAGTATACAGTAATGAGCCGAATATACAATTTGTTTGTTGTAGGACCATTTAAAATATGTAGCAGCAGGGAGTGTCGGCTCCTTGAGGGTGCGAGAAAGCAGACGTGCGGCTTGTTTGTAGTTTGAAGACAACCCTGTTTATTTTCCAAAGATGCATACCGCGAGAGTCTCCCCCCCCCAGACGAGGGAAAAAAGGGACACCCCGCGACCTTCTAAAAGAGAGAGGAAAAGGGCCCTCCGAGCGAGCAGACTGCAACGCAACCAGAACTACTCCCAAGAGTCGGCCGCAGATCAAGTTGTTCCCCGAAGACGGCGGGGAGCCCACGCCAGCGTCTCCAATACGAGTCTTTCCAAATGCACACTCTCGATAGGCGGGTTGCTGACCGGAGAGAAGGTAATGCCTGCGCGGAAGTGCCAAGTGGCTTCCGCTAGAGAGGCTCCTTCTCTAGATAGCGGAGCTTCTAAAGAAAGGCAGCGTTTACCGGCTGAATGGCGAAAAGTCAGAGTACAGGGGTTATCACTGAAAACGTACGTGAGAGGCTTCGTGAACAGAAACCTCAATATGGGGAGGCTTGGCGCTGTCGACGGCGAAGACTTCTCGTTTGCCCCACACGTCGATTGTGATGGTCTTGTGGTTATGTTCCAAAACAATGAAAGGGCCATCGTACGGCGGAGTGAGGGTAGGACTCGTTGCGTCGTGTCGCATGAAGACATGTGTAGCTGAGTCGATGTCAGCGAAAGTGAAAACCTTTCTCTTGCAGGCGATGCGAGGTGCTGTTGCCCCTGAATTGCGCAAGCCATGCGGGCAGCTTCTCGATGTGGTCGGAGGTTTCTTGCGCGGAACGTGTATGGCCGGAGAAGTATTCTATCTCCCGGGAGGCCCACTGTTGAGCCGTACGCCATATCCGCTTCGTTGAAGCCGAGGTCTTTCGTCACTGTTGAGCATACACCAAGAAGAACGAGCGGGAGCTTTTTCACCCAGTGGTAGCGATCGAGTTTGGCTGTAGTGCAGCTTTGAGTTGTCTGTGCAAGTGCTCAACCATCCCGTTGCTGGCGGGGTGGTAGGCGGTTTTATGCTGCAGCCTCGTGCCTTGGAGCGTAAAACCCCCATGTCTGAATAAATTCCAGCGCGACGGTCTCATCTTATATGTCCGCAATTGGTATAGCTTGGGGCCAACGGCTGCATCTGTCGATGTACGTGAGCAATACCTGAAACCTTGGCAGGGCGGTAGCGGTTCCACCAAGTCGAGGTGAACGTGGTCAAACCGCGACTCAGGAGTCTGAAATTTGCGTAGTGCAGCCCGGGTGTGGTGAGTCACATTGACTTGCTGACACGTTTCACATTTCCGAGCCAAACGTCGCACGTCGTGTTGACGCCGGGGCAAACGAAGCGTTCTGTTATCAGCCGCGGGGGGGCGCGGACACCTGGCTGGCTGATGGAGTGGAAAGTAGTGAATACCGCTCGGCGGAAATTCAGTGGGACGAAAGGTTGGGAGGTTGTCTAGGACTTATCGCAGGTTATCGTGGCCTGGACGTAGGTAAGTGCAACCTCTGAAAGCACAAGTGAAGATCTCCCTACTTTCCTTCTCGTCAACTCAGTGTCCTCCCGCTGAGCCGTGGCCATCGTCTCAAAGTGCAGGACGTTTGGGGCGGAAGCGTTGACGCGCGCCAATGCGTCAGCTGCTTCGTTTGCGACTCCGGAAACGTGGCAGATGTATGTAGAAAACTCAGAGATGAATGAGAGCGGACGAATTTCCCGTTCTGAGTAGGAGGAACTGTTCTTGAATATGTAGGTGAGGCGCTTATGGCGTGTCAGGATGTAGAACTTCCGACATGCGAGGAAATAGCGGAAATGCTTAATAGAACAATTGATTGCGAGCATCTCCCTTCCGAAAGTGCTCGACCGTACTTCTGCAGGCTTCAGCCGTTTCCAAAAGAAGCCAAGTGCCTTCGACTGTGCACCCTCCTGTTGCTGCAGCACTGCTTCGACCTATGTGGAGGAGGCGTCCACCATGAGGCGTGTAGTAGCATTAGGCAGTGGATGAAAGGTTAGCCACGGCCAGCTCGTCCTTCCTAAGCTTTCTGAAAAGCGTTCCTGTGTTCGCAAGGCCAACGAAATTCTTGTGCCTTTTGGTCGTCTCGGCGCAGCAGTTCGGTCACTGGCTGGGGTATTTGAGCGCTGGACGGAGTGAACCACCGCAGTAAGTTTAAGAGCCCGACAAACTCACCCAGCTTGCGCAAAGGGGTCGGAGCAGAAAGCTTCTCGACCGCTTCCACCCTCGATTCCAATAGCATAATGCCTTTAGCGGTGTTGTGGTGGTCGAGGAAGTTGGGAGCCTCGACACCAAGCACGCACTTTCCAGGTTTGAACACCAGGCCGTGCTCATCCCGACGCTGAAAGAGCCGGCAGGGGTGCTGTTCGTGCTCGCTAGGAGTTCAGCTGGCCGCCAAAATGTCATACAGGTGCACACACAGACGAAAAGAACACCCCAGGTGACTTAATCCATGAACCTTTGCTAGGTCTGTTCTGCATTTTTCAAGCCGTACGGCATACAGACAAACTTAAACAGGTCGAATGGAGTTTTTATGGCTGTTTGTGGTATGTCTCCCGGTTCGAAGGGAATGTGGTGGTATGCCGCTACGAGGTCGATCTTGCTGTATATTTTTGTAGCTGCAAGCCGGGCACGTAATTATTGAATGTGTGGCAGAGGATACTGGTCCGGCGTTGTTGCGGCGTTCAAGGCTCTGTAGTCACTGCACGGGCACCAGTCATCCTCGTCGTCTTTAGGCACCATGAGCAGTGGCAATGAATGGTTGCTAGACGAAGGGCGAATAATTCCCAGCTTGCGCGTAGGCTCGAACTCACGGCTGTGGTCTCGTAGGTGTCGCGAAACCTCCCCCCCCACTACCCGGGTACACAATGTTGCCAACTTGAGGCTCAATGTTGCCAACTTGCTTTTTGCTCATTCCGCAATACCTATCGGGTCTTTTTTTTTGTTTTTTTTTGCTAAGCCTAATGTTTCCTCCTTCTCCACCTCATCCCCGCAAAGTGGCTTGTAGCTCGGTGCATCGCCGTCGCGCAGGGAAATCGCGTACCCGGCGCGCCCGCGTGCCGCACTCCTGGGCCGCACTGGTGCCCTCGCTCGCCGGCGCACGCCCCATCTTGCTGTCGCGATGTGCGCGCCGTAGTCGCGTGCCGCACCCGTGAAGGTCGAAAACAAAATCTGGCGTGTCTTTTTCGTGCACTGAGACTACACAAGTCCTTCATAAGCTGGCAGAGAGGCCGCGCAGCACGTCGCTCCCGTTAGCTCAACGGGAGTCAAAAATGCGCGTCAAAAACAAACAAACAAAAAACGAAACAGCGAGGTTGCAAAAACTATGTAAAGGGGCCCTGCAGCACTTCCCATCTAGGAATGTAGTTTGGGGTAAAGTCTATTGTCCCAGCAATCTCCTCCGGCAGGAATTTTGAAAATCGGTTGCTGTCACCGAAGGTACGCGCGATGAGAAATCGCGCATAAAGGGGTCTATTTAGGGTCTGGTGCCGCAAAAAAGCAGGCCGGGGTGCCTGCTCGCAAGCGTGAGCACGGGCTGGTGGGGCGTTTTTAAAGCAATAAACGTTTGTTGTCGAGTGGTCTCTTTGCACGCTCAAAACACAAAATAAAAGGCAGAACTGTGCCTGCATAAAAGAGGTTCGCACACAGCGCCGATGACGGCGGATCGTCAAAGGAAATGGGAGAAATTAGCCGCGAAGTGCAGACAGGCATTGCCTCAATGACATCGTTTACACCATGCCAGGCGTGCATAATTAGGAGAACTGAAGAGCGCGGTTAGTTTTCCCGCTTTTTTCACAGCGATTTGCGCACTCGCCGCTTCATGTCGACGTGTAATGTTTGGCTGAGGTATTTCTCGTAGGTTTTCTCGTAGTATTTCTCGTAGTATTTCTCGCTGAGGTATTCCTCGTAGCGACGCTCAGTTTTACTTCCACTGCTAAGGGAGGGTTTGTAAGTCCCTTAGTTATCTTCATCGATGTTCTTTTCCCCTGGGCTTCTCCTTCTAGTAGCAGTAGCGCTGATAATCTCACCCCGGGTATCTCCCACCGACAAACTCCGCCTCCGATCAAAACTGTACATTTATTTACAGCGCGGTGGGCGGCTAGAAACCTGAACTCGCGCGGAGACCAAAGACGACGGGCCGAGCTCTCCTGCGCCCGGACCGCGTCTCTCTTGTCTCATCTTCCCTTCCTCCTGCCGCTGACGGCCGGGGAAGAAGGAAAAGCTAGTCGTCGTCGTCGGTGGCCGTCCCATGTGGTGGCGGTTAAGACATCTGGTGCGAGCAGGCGCGGACTTCCTCGTAATGCGCGACGTTTCAAGGCGCCGCGCGACACGTGCGTTTCATTTGTGCGCTGCTCGTCCCACGGCCCGCGCCAGTTGGTGCGTCGAAGCGCCCGAAACTGGCTGCATTATGATTCTTCGATCCGACTGAGCCCTGCAATGGCATCACCACGCTACGATCCCAACGTGGCGGAACTCATCCGCATCGTCGATGATCCGAAAAAGGAGGAGGAATTCCTGCGGCCGCTGGGCTTGTCAGCCACGCCGAACGCTGTTCGCCCCCTCGTCTAGAAAGCGCCAGGCAGCCCGTCCAACAACGGGTATTGGGACATCTGCAAGGACCACAAGTTCAACCCTTCCTTTCCGGACTGCGTCGGCCAAGTAGTGACTTATCAACGCAAGTCAGCTAAAGGACACCGCCCGCAATTCCGGTGCAGCGGATGCCGCAAACCGCTGTCCCAGCTCAACAGGAGCAACGTGCTGCGTGGCCTACCAGGTCAGGGCAGCTTCTTTGCTTTCACGGACAGACTTGGTCGTCCGAACGTGTGGCTGACGCGCAAGGAGATAATGTGGCTCGCATTCAGCTTGTGCAAGGACATGCCTGTCGCCTTGACCAAAGAGCTGATGCGCGGAGAGTTTGCGCTCAGCAAGAAGGTGCTCACCGACTGGCGCAACCTCCTACGAGAGGTTGTGCAAGAGGAACTGCGCGCGCGGCCCCTCTTGGGAGGTCCCAATCAGGTCGTTGAGGTGAACGAGTGCCTCATGCGGGGAAAACGCAAGGGGAACAGCGGCCGCCTGCTGACTGGGGACGGCGTCACCAGGAGCGCTGTGGACAAGGGCCCCTGGGTCTTCGGCATGGTCTGTGTCGAGACGAAGGAGTTGCGCCTTTTCAAGGTGGACGCGTGGGACGCCGTCACGCTTGGCGAAAAAATTACGCAGAACATCGCTCCGGGTACTACCATTCACAGTGACGAGTGGGCAGCATACAACTGCATCCACAACCTCGTCGACGCCGCCGGCAGCAGCATGAACTACGTCTGGAAAACGGTAAATCACACGAAAAACTTCGTTGACCCCAACACCGGCACCGACATCCAGAACATCGAGAGCTTCTGAGCAGAAGGCGAGGCTGCAGTCTCGTGAAGAAACGGCAACAAGGTGACCTCCGACCTTTTTGTGGAGTGTCACCTCCTGTGGCTCTGGTGGCTGTCTATGAACGGGAGAAGCCGTTGCACGGACACCTTCCTTGCCTGCTCGAGGCCATCTCCTGCAAGTACCCGGCCTCAACGCCTGCCACAGCTAGGATCGCCCTACCTCCTTCCGACCTTCCGCAATATTTGCCTTCCGGCTCCATTTTTTTCTTCCTAAAGGCCCTTTTCAGGGCCAACGATGTGATGCGTTAGCGGAGAACGCACTGCGCACACTCTGCCACCCCTGTACCCTCTCAAACTTCGACCCAAAAACCGCGAATAGTAATCCCTCGTTATAACGAAGTCAGCAGGACGGCTAAAAATTTTGTTATAAGCGGTATCTCGATATAGGTGACCACTCGAAAAAAAAACTAAAGCAGTTGAGCTTTACTTGCACCACAACTGCAAGGAATGAAAGGACAATGTATTCAGTGAAGCAAAACTTTATTCAGGTGCAAAATATAAGCTAGCTTTGGCTGTTTCAAGTTCTTGCCTTGCGTGAGCTACCCCTGCTCCAATTTGACCAAAACAAGAGTTTTTCAGCGCCGGTTTCGGTGTTCGCGCAGCGTCACGTCCAGGCCATTGACCAATGTCTAATAACAAAATCCAATGACCCTACCACGCATTCGGACCATTTGTCTAAAGTCGTATTGCGCCAATCGAGCATGACCAGCCCGAGAAAATCGCCGGGCAAAGACCCATGTTGGAAGCCTGACTCGCCGTTGGGTCGCCGCCGCCAGCCACTTCGCTCTGAGCGGGTGTAGCTCTTCGTGCACTTGGAGTAATACGGCCTAAAATGCGCTCGTTTGGGTTGGGACCAGAATAAATTTCGAATAAAGCGACCTTTCGAGTAAAGCGATTTCGTTATAACTAGGGATTACTGTATTTTGCCTCGCGAAATGTAATGAACGATGCCAGCTTATGAAGGACTTTTTGTAGTCTCAGTGCACGAGAAAGATCACGAAGCAAGACGGGGCGCGCGCGGGCGAGCCGCTATGCCCGAGCGAGAGCAGCAGGAGGACGACAATTTCACGACGCAAGAATTTGTTTTCTAGCTTCACGAGTGCTGCACGCAACTACGGCGCGCACATCGCGACAGCAAGACGGGGCGCGCGCGGGCGAGCGACTACTCCCGAGTGAGAGCAGCAGGAGTACGACAATTTCACGACGCAAGAATTTGTTTTCGAGCTTAACGAGTGCTGCACGCGACTACGGCGCGCACATCAGCACAGCAGGGCGGAACGTTTGCAGGCGAGCTCTACGCCCGGCGGGTGCGGCAGCGCTGCACGGTTGCGGGTGCCAGCCACTATAAAAAAAAAGAGAGAGAGAGAGGGAGAGATCGCAGCGGCGCTGCTGGCAACGCTGTTTCTGCTGGCAACACTGAAAAACCGAGCGCTAGTTTTAGCAGAACTCGAAGAAAACAGGTTGGCAACATTGTGTCTCCGGGTGGTTGGGGGGTTTCGCGACACCTACGAGGCCACTGCCGAACTCACTGCGTGCAGCTTGAAGCCTGTTGCTGGACAGACGTCGTTGCCGGGGTGGGACTCGCGGCCCAGAGGTGACGATGTGGTGAGTCACGTAATGTTTCACCGGCTGTTTCGTGTTGCGGGGCCTGGTGAGAGAAGGGAATTCGGCCAGGACGGGCTGGTATCCAGCTATTTGCTGGAAGCAACAGATGCCAGATGAGCAGATGGTTGACTCCAATCCACGTACTTTGAGGGATGTGTTGTTATCCTTCAGGCAACGGTCACGTACGCTCACATTGACTTTGAAGTGGCTGAGAACGTCTGCTCCGAGTATGGTAAAATCACCACCCGCCACGACGAAAATCTACAGAAACATCCGCCTTAGTCCCACGTCTATTGTCAGCGAGCGAATGCTGTACGTACCGATGCCAGTGTTGTTCACCGCCTGCAGCTGCGATATGTTCTTGCTGCGTCCGTGATCCTCGGGGGGGCCGGGACACTACATACTTCGGCTCCTGTGTCGACTAGCAGGCGCGTGTTGCTTACGCGGTCAACAACCAAGAACACGCGGCTGGGTGGAGGGCCGATGTCGTAAGCCGCCGTTAACGACAGCTCGGAGCTCTTCCGGAAGCGAGCAAGGTTGAATTAAGCGGCTAGCAACCGTGCCGAAACGACGGTGGTACATGCAAACTCCGTCCTGTCTATCTCGTGACTGGCTTCTTTTCGAAGAGCTTGGCTGTCTTGAAGGGGATCGCTTGCGTCGTTGCTCATTTTGTTGGGGAGCGCCATATAGCAAAAGTTGTTGGACGATCTCGGTAAGTTGTTGCCTTTTCTCCTCAAGCCGCGACAGTCGCTCTGGTTGCCCGTGTGTTCTTGCAGCAGCTTTGGGCGCTAAATTTGGGGTAGAGTATTTCATGATGCGATCGGCAACTTGCGTCAGTCGATCAACGGCCGTCTCATTTGAACCCGCGAGAACCACGCACACAGACTGGGGCAGCCATTCAGAAAAAGTTCACGGAGAAGTGGGAGCTCGCCGTTCTTACGCACGTGCACACCTAGTAGCTGCCGCATCCGCCGCAGCAGTTGGGAAGGTCGTTGGTCGCGCAGCTCTTCACGACATGCGAGCTTCTGAAGTCTGCTTTCTTCAGGCGCCTCGAGGCGGTCCAGCACCGTCTTTTTGAGGGTGTCATATTTTCTTGTGTGGGAAGTGAAACTAAATATCGTCGACAGCGTCGAAAGTTTCTGGGGCAGGGCTGCGACGACGTGAAGGTACCTCGTCGACGGCGAAGGGATGTGCCGGAGCTGAAAACGTGCTTCCATCATGGCTGAACAAATTTCTTGGATTTTTAGGCCAAAAATTTGTTAGCTTCAGTTCTGTGGCGATGACTGCAGGCGTGCATGAAGCAGTTTTGTCGTCTGAGCTCACCGCGGCGTGTGTGTTGTAGCGTTCTTCGGGTCACCAAACTTGGTACTAGCCGGGTTGTCGACTTCTGGAGGAAGCGAGAAAGCAGACTTAAGGCTTGTTTGCAGTTTCAAGACAAGGCTGTTTATTTTTCAAAGATGCATACGGCGAGAATTCCGGTTCGACGAGGGAAAGAACGGAACCCCCGTTCGTCCTTTTAAAAGAGAGAGGAAAAGGGCCCCCCGAGTGAGCACACGGCAACAAGTTGTTCCCTGAAGAGGGCAGGGAGCAGACGCTGGCGTCGGTAATACGAGTCTTTCACAAAGGCGCTCTCTTCGACAGGCCAGCTGCAGACCAGAGAGAAAGGAATGCTTGCACGACGGTGCCAAGCGGATTCTGCTACAAATAAAACAATTTTAATTACCACCGACGGGGCCGTTCTTGCATAACTGAGTGGAGCTTTTTAAATTGACGTCTTTTTTTCCTTATTATCACCCTTCTTTTGTTACGACCTGCAATTCCAAATCAGCGCGGAGTGTCGCTTGTTAGTTTCCATATTCTCAATAATATCGCCTTTTTAGGACTCTTCCTGTGAGCACCTAATAAGGAGAACAACGCGGAAGCCTACTGCAAAATAAAAACAATAATTTTCTGCATAACACCACAGCTTTAAATCCAAAGAGCACCTAGCAATTTCTGCTATAATGACTTATTGTGTGGCTACTGCTGGTCTAGCAGTATTGTAGTACCAGCCACGTTTGGAATCGTAGATGAAGTCTTAGAGTTTTAGCTGAAGGTCGAGAGTTAAATGGTGACCGCTTTGCCATGTTATAAATTCAAACTTATTCGTGGTCCTGCTTAGGCAATGGTTCCACAAAAACAATATCTTTAATTTTGCATCAATCAACTGCAAGGAAGTATGCTTTGTGGGCAGCTTGAAACACAGTCCAAGATGTACATACTTTAATGTTCAGTCCCAAAAACTATTCTGGCTATCAAACGCATCTCCATAATATCCACGAAAGACGTTTTTCTAACCAAACAATGAAGAAACTAGAACCCTAATAAAGCGACGCCACGGTCGCAAATATAGACGGAAGTTAGATATGGTTTCCTACAAAAAAAAAACAAAGCTTTTGTTGCATGGTGGCAAGTTACCATTCAAAAATTACAAAAAAAAAACAAAATAAATGCACCGCTGTTATCGCATACAAGTATTTTTGGGCGCTGGCTTCGGTAGGCAGACCTAATTGTGGAGACAACAGTGCCGGACGTAACGAAGAAATTTCCCGACATTACCCTGGAATTTGTCTCTGCTTTGTTTGTCGAAATTGATACAAGTATTGTTTTGAGATGCTTTGCAAAAACTATATATCAATGTTATTTGTCTTAGTGGAAAAAGAGTTGTTTTTCTAAATAAAACATATTTTGTATTTACCTCCGCGTTATTACTTGGTTACCAGTCCATACTATGCCGGTTACAGTGTACTTCTATACATATCCGCAGTTTCTCCTTTGGTCGACGCCATTCCCAGCAATTTCATTTAATAGAGAAAGGTTTGTGTAGGCTGTTTAAGCTTTATCTATATATTTTCGCGATGAAAATACTAGTGTCTTCATTGCTAGAAAACTACGAAAGGAATGACAACAGTGCACACGCCGAAGGATACACTTCACCCACCCTAGCAGTGCACACATTGGTGCACTGCTTTGTTGTACGTTCGGTAATAGCTGCTATTTTATTCGTAATTGACGGTGGCTTTATTAAACAATATTCACAAAAGAGAATATCCCATTCATTGCTACTTTTGGTTTGCTGAATGATTCGGGTACAGGCATACTGAACCGCCCGCCAGCTCCTAAGATATCCCATTTAATCTCGACACCTACCGCGACATCTTCCACCTGACTTAAACACTGCCTAGCTAACTTTATAGGACGACCTTACGGCAGAATGAAAGCCGCGCTCTCCGGGCCGATCTCCGCTTTCCAAATCATATACAGTTTTCCAGCTGCAGAGGGAGGCACGAACATAGTCATAGGTAGCATAAAATGATTCCTTAAGAATGGCGGTGCAACTGAGAGCAGAAGCCGCGGCCTTCGATTTGTCGACACGCGCATGCGAACTGTCATCTGTTTACTGCTGCTTCTGCTGTCTGTGTAATCTTTTAGTTGCATATGAGGAGCAGAACTTCGCCTAAATACTGTAGCTTTTTCTTCAAGGCAGCACCATCGTCTTTGGCTACGTGACATCTGGTAGCGGTGCACGGTACGTGTTACCTAACGCCTCCCAGGTCGTCATCCAAGCCCCACTTGTGGAAGCAGTGACCGCGAGGACTTCATCCGGACTTTTGGCTACTGCATGATAAATTGAAGGCACAAGACGTCACGATCGGTGCCATAAAGAACGCATCCACGTCGACCAACCCTGCCAGCACTCCTGTGTTTCCGCAGAAACCCTGGAGACAATATATTTCCACAAGTCACATGAGGACGATCCCGAGGAATGACTCGAACATCTAGAGAGTGTATGGGCTTTTACCTTTTGGGATAACGACGACACAATGAGGCAAGTAATTTTTGATCCTGAATATTCTGGACTCATTTGGTTCGATAACCACAAGCGTATGCTGACGACGTTGCCGTAATTCAAGACGGTACATTTTTAAACGTTCACAAGCCTGGTACGTAAGAAACGGGAACAGAAGTTACAGCAGACAGAGAAGCAGCTTCGCTAAGAATCTGTGCTCGTATTCGTTGAGGAGATGAAGCTTCGATTTTGCCTGGTGAACCCAGAAGTATGGGATAATAAGCAAGACGTGTTCAACTTCCTTGGCCGCAAACCCCGACAGACGGTGGCCGAATGCGCAACTGAGGCGGTCTCGATGGAGAAGCTAGAACTTTGAACGAAGCACTACGACCGCCCAATGAATGTGCTTTCCTAGGAGACGATTGGTGGCCGTGCTCTTAGCTCAGTTGCACTGGGTAACACCATGCCCACAGAATTTAAGGAGCGCTGTGAACATTTTTCCAACGACGCCACAACCCCAAGTTGCCTCCCTGAACAACGTGATCCGATGGGTTTAGTGCGCATTGGGAACTTATACGCCAGTCGGAAGGAAGCGGTGTGACACAAGCTATTGGCTACGCCGAAGATGTTAATTCTCCCCACTAAGATCCATCTCTCCGCCAGGAGGCCCCGTTGTACCACAATCCACTGTCAGTCGCCCGATGCTCTGTAGTTCAAAACCAGACACCGAGGAAGCCAGGCGTAAGCTAAAGCAGCGATAATCATAGGCTTTCTTACCACTGCTAAGATAGCTACGTCTACCGCAAGTGCTGTTATAAAATACTCGGATTGCGTCGATGCACCACGCCCCTACACGGCTGGTGCCCTACGGAAATCGAAGAATACCTGTCCTACAGTCACCAAGTTCGAGGTTTCTTAAAGCTTTCTTCTCCGCTTCACCCATATAAATCACAAAGCCATCAAACCAACGCAGTCTTCACGTGTGGGAGATTACAGAGTCCACGTAAGGGAAACCGAAAGGAGTAACTTCTGGATGGTGAAGTGGCTCTACGGCGAACAATAGGAAACACTCCAACGACGCAAGGACCACCGAAGACCTTGAGTCCCGACATGTCTTCAGCAAGACGACTGGTTCTAACGGTGAGGTGACTCCCGAATACAACGATAATCACACGTGCCCCTGGGAAAATGAAGACACATAGCCCCTCACCATCAAGAAGCACCAGCCCAGATATCACGAACCGATGCACAGGCAGCTCGATGAAAGAAGCATTTGACGTCCAATTGTTCGTCGACGCTTTGAAACTAGCCATCCTCAAGGAAATGGTAGCCGACTACTCATGCATGAGAACATCATTCGGAATAATGCTGAAGAAAGTTAGAAATAGATGTGACGCTCTGTACAAAAACACAGCAGGATTCCATCTAGTAATGCCAATTGAAACGACGTGCATGTCGCGCGTCAACAAGACGACACCACACATCCTGTTGTTTTATTCATTTTGCATAACTTCTACTGGGATGTAACTCTCAGAATGAACTTTATGACTAGAAACGGCGCCAACATTGATCTGCGCACCAAGTCCATAAGTTTTTTCTCCTATCACTCTATTACACCGAAACCAAACCTCACACACCGTGCTCCTGTGAGGATTGCCGATGATCCCTTCACTCTGCCACCCCAATCAAGCTTGATAACCACTGTCCACTGACAAGATGATGTCCCTGACGTTGAAGTTATCGTTGAGTGATTGTCACAAACTGCAGGCCAGGCCTCCATTTTTTACATTCGGATGGCCAACATGCCATCCCCCCTTACGTGGGTCGGCCATTTTGTGTCGCAATGCGGAATCTGGGCCACCCCCTTCGGCTTTGTGCTCGCTTCTTTTCTTTCGCCGTACCTGCTACGAGGAAAAAGCGGGTTGCGATATTCCAGCGCGCGTGCAGGTGCGAGGGGTCGACGTCACGATCGCGCGCTCGGACGCGCACGTGTGGATGGTGGCGAGGGGCCAGGGGCCCCAAGAGGGAGGAAAACAGGAACAATGGGGATGACGACAGAGCAGGTCTACGGGACAGACCGGTGGCCAGTGGAAGTTTATTTAAGCGGAAGAAAGCGGTCGCTGGGGGCAGTCTGGGGATTTTTGAACATGCAATACGCTGGGAAGTGTCTGGGGGTGACGCGGCCTTAGCAGATGTCCGTTGGTAGGCCCGCAGCGGAACGACAAGCGCCTAATCAACGGGATTGATTTCACTCCGTCGTTGCGGGTCTCAAGGCCGACGTGACTCCGCACCCCGTATCCCCTTGAAACGTAAGCGGCTGCGCGGCGAAGCCGACTCGACTTCGCCGTGACTTTCCGTACGCCGAGACTTTCTCCTCGCCGTTACACATTGCCACGCCTGCGTCTAAGACGTTTGCCTCCTGGAGTGTTTCTTGTGCCGCGCCCCGCCTTCGAAATTTGTTTGTTGCCTCAGGTTAAGATATCCGCCTCCTCCTGGTTGCATTGCGAAGTACTTCTTATCAGTGGATCTCAAGACAGGATACTGGGAAAATAAATTGCCCGATATGAACCCGCAAAAACCTCATTCATAACTCCCGAAAAAATATAATAGTGGAAGCTGGTGCTGTTTGGGCCGTGCACGGTGCACCAAAATTTGAAACAGTCATGGGCCTCTGTGCTATCTCGCCAGAAGTGGCAAACTGCTTTGTAATAGCACAACATGTCGTTGTGGTATTTGCCTAGACTATTGAAGAACACCTTTGCAATGTTTGAGTCGACACCAGAGCGGAATTCTTACGTCTGGGTTAACGCTGAGGCTTCAACATGTGCTGCTCCGCTTACGAGCAACTTGCGTGTTTGGGAGACGTCACCGATTCTGCTAAATTTCTATGTGACCCAGGTAAAACTTCAGCTAAACCGACATTCCCAAGGCCATATGACCAGAAAGGCGCGCTGAGATTCTTTGCACTGTGCGCGTATGACGTGCGCTTCGTCGCAACTTTCGCAAGCCTTGCCAAGCCAATCACGCGCTTGAATAAAGGTTGCACCCTTTTCACCTGAAAACGCCCACGAGTAAGCATTCTGCGAGGTGTTACAACACCGGCAGTCCTAACCTGTGACGAAAGTGCCGAAACGGAAATGGACATGGCTGCTTGTAATATGTGCTTTTTAGCGGTCCTCGTCCAAAAGCAAAGGGGTTTCGAAAAAGTAATAACGCATTCCATCGTGGCTTTTCGAAGGTAGAAAGAAAAACTCAGCTTTTTGAAAGAGTGTCTTGCTATTGTAAAGGGTATTTAAAAATTTCGGGTACGCGTATGGTAGCCCATTCAAGGTTGTGACAGTCTACCAGGGGCTGAGTTACCTCGCAAATTTGAAAGACCAATTTGGTAGTCTGCGGCTGTGGAGCTTGTGCATGCAAGATTTCGAAATTAGAATCGTCTGTAGATCTGGCACGAAACAAACCGATGCTGACTGTCTTTCTCGCGCACCCGTGTACCCATGACCACAAGCATCCAATGAAGATGGCGCGTTTTTCGGTGTAGTGAAGGAGAGCGACCTAGCTGCTCACCATCCTGGCGACCCCAAAATATGCGTTAAGATCAACTACACCGAATTCCGTAGCGTCGTTAGGCCTCAAGAACTCCGTTCCATCAAGAAAAAGTTCAACCCCGAAAGGATAACAAGGTACCTTCTACTAACTCCTAAAGACCTTCGTCACGAAGTTTTGGAAGCGTGCCATGATGACCCGTCTTCAACACTTCTCGACACAGCACGCACTAGTGAAAAAAATCAACGCGAAGTACTATGTTCCCGACTTGCAGCTGATGTCTCTCACTACGGCCGGAGCTGCTGGAACTGCCAGTGACAAAAGCGACGCCGACGAGACCTGCTTGCCTTCTGTTAAAAATATTATAGAAAGAAGAGGTGGCCATTGCCAGGTGCCACCTAATATCACCATCATTGTAGAGTTCCATCCGCCATTAAAAGGAATCACCCACGTCCCGTGGTCCCCGACTTGGTTTCTTCAACAAAATGGTGCCGTGACCGGGATGTGAAGATCTACACAGTTGGAGAACGGAGTGTGCGGACCGCCATCAACGCTGACGCGAGTGACACGGCTGCGATGGGTCTGGGACGATGACCGCTGACCACGGGCCGCAGGCGGACGTGACTACCCACGGATCAATTGAGGACTCACCAAGCAACTAACGACCAGGCGCCCTCACCAACGCTACCGAACGGACGCCTGCGGGAACCAATGGAATCAACGGCTTCGGTTTTTTGCCTACCATGACTCTTCTCGACGACCTACAGATATTAACGACGCCGAGCATCGACATGGAGGCCCTGTCCGAACGAAGAAACCTAATCCGGAACGACGCCACCACACTGATCAACGATATAAAATCACGGATGAATGCCGAGGCGCCATCAATCGGTAAGCTAATTTGCCTCAAGAAGAGCCTGATGGAAAAATATGAAATACTAAAGAAACTGGACAGTGAAATTGAAGAGCTCGTCGAACTGACTGATTTAGAAAAAGAATATGAAGCCGCCTATTAATTCGAAGATCTTATCCTGTTGACCAAATTTAGAATGGAGCGATTGTTCCCAGGATTACAAAAGCCCTCTACCGATGACACTGTAAAAATGGCCCCGGAGGAAGAGGACGGTACCGTAAACATCAACGAATCGGCTTTGCAGAACGGTCACCTTCTAAACAGAAACAGTGATTTTACGATGCCTTTGAAAGAAGCCCATCAGGAACCAAGAGTCACCCAACCAGCTGCTCTTTTAAAAGGAAATATCGCACCAACTGACGATGTAGAGGCAACCACTTCTGTTTACTGCTCAGACAATTTTGCTCCCAACGATGAAGTTTACCGAACTAGACATAGAGTTGGGGCACCGCAGTGGGGGCACCTCACCAGTCGTCTTGTTCGTGCAGTCTTTCCGAGGCGGGGAGATCAGCGCGCCAGGAACGACCTAATGAAGGCCCACAAAAACTACAGGCTAACAAAGTAGCACATCATAAATATTGACAACCTAGAGAAAACCTAGGCTCACCGATGGAGACACCTGATAGATGTTGTCATCCCAGCAGCAAAACTTCCACCTGGATTGGGTTGGCCAAGGCACAACGTGGCGATCCAAAAAGCGCAGGTGTCACCGACGCACCAAGCATCGATTGAAGCAAAAGTACGGACTAGCACAGGGCGGCGGCAACGGGCAGGACATCGCTTGGTATCACGGACTGCTTAACAAACTTGAACTTCCGCTTGTTGGGTGCGACAAAGGCAGTAACGCGGAACGACCGCTGAAAACTGCTTCATTTCAGCATATTCCTGTGCTAATCGCGCGCCCGGGAGAATGTTAAAAATATTAGAGAAAGAAGAGGTGGCCATTGCCAGGTGCCACCTAATATCACCATCATTGTAGAGTTCCATCCGCCATTAAAAAGAATCACCCACGTCCCGCGGTCCCTTGCTTCCGTTTCTTCAACACCTTGTGCAGAGGATCGCCATCCCATTCAAATCCTTACAACAAATAAAAATGGACATTGTGGACGCATTTCCTATGCCACAATTTGAGAACAAAAGGATTGCCGTAACCGACATACTTCACGACACGCTACCCCAAGACCGCCGCACTTTAAACGGTGCTCCTCTTGAAGTCACAAAGTTTTTTGTCCACCAAGATGTACTGCAACACAGAACACCTGAAATACTAATCGCAGACCGCCGGTCAGCTTTCACTGAGGAGCTAATGCAAGGCGCCCAACGCAACTGCAACTCTAATCACTAGAGAAGGACACCGTACAGGCCCTAAAATAACGGACTAACGGAACGTCTCAACATGAGGAAGACAGGTAAGCAGTCAATGTACGTCAGGAAACAACAAATGATGCTGTTCGATGTACTCTAACGAGGACGGCCGACAACAATGCTCTAAGCCATGCTGCCGCGCATGCATGACTAGCACCTCAACTCTAAGTTGAGCGTCCATAGGAGAAACGCCCGCTGGTCCTATTCCTACAACAGACCACAACTACAGGGATGCCGGACGCTACAACCTTCCGACGCCCGAGGCGCCGGGCATCACCCAGGTGATCTTGTGTGTGTTTCGGCTCCGATTCGACCAAGCGGACTGAGTAAAATTCTTCTTCGATGACATTTTGGTTCTACAGAATTCAGCGACGCGTTGACCAACTTATCTACGAGGTTGTTTGTCCCCCTATGGTGATTCCGGTACATACAAACAAGCACACGGCCTGGAGTCCTAACCGTGATTCTTGTAAATACCGCCTACAGAAGGTGTTGGGCTTAAATAGTTCGTTTGGATGGTTGTTTTGTTTTAGCATGCGCTTCTTGTAACCTTAGAGGCGTTACTGCCGCGAATGTTGCGTTCCGTTTTACTTTTACATTCTTTTACCACTTGGCAGTGCACGGCTGTGATCTATGTTCAAAGTGAAGCGCATATTTTGTGTTTTTTTATGCCACACGGGTATCTTATTTATTACGGAGAGTGTTTTCCGTGTCCTCACTAATCGTATAACTTTTAATGTCAAGTGTTCTTGATGTAATTCGACAGTTCGAGAAAGAATCTCGTTGAAAGCCAAATTCTTCGCAGGGCAAACGCCGCGGTATTCGATTCGCTGACACTCTCGCCCGCACGTCACTTCAGTGACTACTGCGTCGCCGTGTTTGTATTGTTTGAGTTTTCAGGGAGGCACAGCTTCGCTTCAGTAAAGTTTCTTTTCGTTCCATTTGTCGGTGTTGTCTATGACTACGTGACAATGTTTTTAAGTTGGAGGTACATCATAACTTTTCACTAGTGGAACCATAAAATTTCCGTGACTACCCAACTTCTACTGGCGAACAAAATTGAGAAAAAGCATTATTATAATGGGAGTACCCAACTAGCTCAGGTCCTGCTATGATACTCAGTAAATTCTTCAGTGAAGCCATTTCTACGTCCGCAGATAAAAAAAAAGATGTTTCGAATGAAGATTACAGAAAGATAGACACAATATGTCTGTTTTTGACAAGTTGAGTTAAGGACGATATCTTCTGTCGCTTTTTAAGGAGAGCACCAAAGATGTCCCACGTTTTTTGTCGGAAGTTTCGAATACACTTCGAATACACTTCATGAAATACATGGGGGCTTTCGGGTAATTCCCTACGGGCTGCGTTGGTGCTGGTGGATGTATAAAATTATCTTTTTCAGGCAACCTAGAGATACCAGAAAAAATAACTATTTTTTTAGGACATTCAACTGTTGCGGTAGAAATGCCGCCAAATTTTATGCCAGCCTAAACTACCGGCGACTCTAGTTATAGCCTAAGCCAGCTCGGACGTTTATTCCGGCACTTCACAGTTTGTAACCCGGAGGCGAATAATTCTATATCCAATGAGGTCCTAAATACTGAAGAGGGTGAAACAGTGCAAGGCAAAGTATAAACTGGTGGCGAGTCCTTTGTCGTCGTGTTAAATGTACCACAACACTGAATCCGGAAACCCGTACCGTTTGTGGTTGTGCAAACGGTTGCATTTTTTATTCTTTATAAAACAAAGTGGTACTGGAACTGCAAGTAAAACATATTATATTACGTGTATTTTATTTTTAATATTCTACATCACATCGTCCACCGTTTGGTATAGCCTAATAACGCAAGAAAAATGCAACAGTTGCATATCTCGTAAATATACTTCACGTATGCGTGAGTATTTTTATTTATATTGTATATTAAACTTCTAGTGTCAGTAAATTTGCGCACATGCCTTGATTGTAAAAAAATACAATGCTACAAAAACGTGTCCTGCAACGTTATTTCAATGCTGTAAAGAAACGACGCGCGAAAATAAAGAAACAGAAGGTCCGCATTCCGTGTTGCTGCTATATCTTCTCTTACTACCTCATCGTCTTTTTCTACACATGCTCTAACATTGTTATGGTGCAACAACTCACCAAGACCAGATGCACAAACTAAACACATTATGTATCTAGAATATTTGATTTAGATGACGCGAAGCTGTGATGTTAGTAACACGCACTAATGAAAGCACCGACGATCACCTACTTCTCGACTTGACCCTTGATGATAAATCCGGGAATTGCTACAACGATGGTGATCCAGATAGAAGTCCAGAAAAATGTCGGACACCTTTTTTGGCGCTGCCCCTTCCAGCTGAGTATTCTGGGTCGATGTCGTCTGGGTTCTTTAACTTATTACAGGCGTACTCTCTCTAGAAAAGCAGCATCATGCCGATCCTCAGGCCTAACTGCGTCTACACTGTCCGCCTCTATATTTCTATACACTGTCCGCCTCTATATATAGACCACCTCTATATTTAACCTGAATGCCCGCTCTCTTACAAACAAATATGACCAATTCGCTTTCTTTTTTAGCCAATTCGCGTTTAGTTTCAGCATTATCATGCTTACAGAAACTTGGGTTTGGTCATTCAATATTCCTTCTTGTTTACCGGGCTACAAGCAATTTTTGGCGAACCGATCCCGTAGTCGTAGGAGTGTTGTTGCCATCTTTACATCCATACTTTCATAGGATTTGTGGACGAGCTGCTTGAATAGGCTGCATTTAAAAGGCTTCGAATAAATCTTGGTGGGGATTTCAACATTACCCTTCTTGCTGAGATCGCTCATTCCACAAAATAATAAACGTTTTGACTGCCTGTGGCTTTAAAAAGTCATTAAAACACCATCCCGCGTGATGTTAACAAGTTTAACAATCCTTGACCTTCTTGTGACCAACACCCACACGCCTGTGTCAGAAGGTGGCACTATGAATGCGACTTAAGCGACTACTGTCTCATATTTAGAGCGTATTCCTCTTGCGATATTCGTTGTAATCCCTCTCCCCCCAAAGCAACTTACAAGAGCATAACTGAGTGCAGGATGGAGCAGTTCAGAAAGAAAATTCGCGAAAGCGACTGGAAACCCGTTCTTAAGCATGGTACCGCAGACGGTGCTTACAATAAATTGTTAGCAATATTCGCTAAAAACTACATTGCCTGTTTTCGGATAAAATCCTTCACTACCAGAAAGCGTGTCACAATACCATGAATTGAGCCTGATCAACCAAAAATGATTAGTGAAAAGAACAAGCTCCATCGCATATTTTAAAAACGCCCACCTTGGCAGCGCATTAAGCAGTCAAAACTCTCCGCAATCGTTTCACCTCCGAAGTATGGAAGACCAAAGCCCAGTATTACCAGGAGCTATTTTTTTACGCATCCCGTCCTGATGAAAAAAGAAAATTATAAATGTTGCACTGAAAAACGCACCGGGATGACGGAACCGCCAGAACTAACCGTTCGTGACGAGACCCTATCTGCTACAGCACTTTCTGAAAACTTCAACGACCACTTCATCAATGCAAATGCCAAAATTACGTTCCCCAACCTCATGTCTTGTACTCTCGGCCACCATGTTCCCAAAAGTGCTTTCTTGAAGCCAACAGAACGCTCGGAAATAATGAAGTTTTTATGGCACCAAAAGACAGCAAAGCCCTCGACATGGAAAGCATGCAGATTAAGCCCGTAAAACACGTCCTCGACCTTATTGCCTGTGTCTAGTCTTTTATATTTAACCTCGTAATTGAGTCGGGTTTCTTCCCGCACAAAATAAAACACGGTAAAGTGTCTTTTTAACGGTGGTGACAAAAAACAGTGCCTCTAACCATAGATCTATATCTGTCCTACCAGTACTATCAAAGGGTTTTAAAAATATATTTTTGCGTAGCTTGAAAGCTTTTTTTCTAAGCATAATATTTTGTCCGAGAGCCAGCATGGTTTTCAGGAAAGGCGGCTCTATCGAGACTGCGATGCTCTTGCAGAAAGAAATAATATAAATCATAGAAGCCTCCAAACTTACACTTGCAATATTCATCGGCTACAGCAAGGCATTTGATTCTCTCCACAATAAATTCTGCAAAAGCTTCACAAGTATAAAATCCGTGGTGTTTCGCACGCGCTTATGCAATCATATATATGTCAAGTAAAGAGCAATGTGTTGTGCACAATGGCAATCAGTCTTCTTTGAGAGGAGGAGCAGGAGGTAAACTTTATTTAGTCAAGCTCTGTTTACAGGGACGTGGTGGCCGCTGGCTTTAGCCTGGTGGCGACAATGGCAGCCCGATTTGTCAGGGAGGCTTGAACCTCCTGATCAGAGCTGCCCAGCACCCTCTCCCAGTGCTCGTCGCAGGTGATGAGAAATATATTGTGCGGTGTACCGCAAGGAAGTGTTCTAGGACCGGTTTCATTCAATGTTTATGTTAAAAATGTATTTCTATTGATAAACAAGCCGAATTTATGTTGTACACAGATGATACTAGTTTGTTTATTAGCAATGCTGATGCAACGCGCCTGTTTTCCGCCGGCGATTTTACCTTAACACAAAAACAGGCTTGGTTGAGTTAAGACTGTTTAAAAATAATGTAAAGCAAACCAAATGCATTTTATTGGTCTTTAAATATAAAAATGTAAATGAAACCGAAGACTTGATCACGGGGACCTCGCAAATCGACATTGTTAAGCAGCACAAAGTTTTGGAAGTGGTTCTTTCGCACCGCATGACATGGGACGCCCACGTGGAATTACTGGCAAAAAAACCGTCATGCGGTGTGGACGATTGTACCGATGTCGCGCCTTCGTCCCGCTGAACACTAAACTTCAAATATACCATTCGCTTTTTCGGTAACACCCTAATTACTGTACGTTTGTTTGCGTCACGACAACGAAGAAAAATATTAACACGTTACTGCTGTTAGAAAAGAAATCTATCAGATGTATAAATATCGTCCCGTAAATTTATCCTACTAAGAAATTTTTTGAGCAGCATAGAATAATCAATATTAGGCAGCTTTATTTTTACCGTCTCCTATATTTGTTACACTTTTCTAATGATAAATATAAGCAATTCTTAACACACTCATGCGAGATTTTGACCGTGTGTACGAGATTTCGGCGCACGTTAAAGATCCCCAGGTGGTCAAAATTAATCCGGAGCCCTCCACTACGGCGCGCCTCGTCGCCTTCGTTGCGTCGGCGTGTTAAACCCCACAATAAATCAATCAACACACTCATGCGGTCCAGATCTACGAATTACACCCTATACAACTCGTGGCTCGGGACGAAGGCTCGTTCCACGGACATGAAAGATTATCTTTGGCAGTCATTGGCATACATTTCAAGCATATTGAATAGGTCACAGGGGATTAGCGGCAATTATGAAACACTAACACGTACTTCTTTACGTGATGCGTTTGTCAGAGATGATTGCTTTTGACTTCCATTTCCTATATTGTTGTGTAAAAATGCGTGAATGGTCTTGTCTGTTTTTTTACCGGTACATAAATATGTGAAGCGAACCAGTGCGTTCAAGCTCTCAATACAAGTATTTTATTGTTTTTACTCTTTCGTGATGTTTATCGGCCTTCTCAAAGGTACTGTCATGCTGTATCCCTCGTTTTAATCGCATTACACAGTCGTCATTAAGCTGCCAATTTCGCTTCCTGGCCCCGTCAAGCTGTAGTAACAGCTTTCTTGCGCGGGAGACCGTCGACATGGTATTATGTTGAGAGAACAAATAAATTTTAATTTTGAATTTGAAATTTCAATTTTGTTTTGAAATTTGCCCCTAATTCGATCGCCCGGTCTCGCGGTGAAAAACGAAAAAGGTCATTGTGCTTCCGAGGAGCTACTTTCCTTGGGCCATGTTGTCAGCCACGTCGGCGTCAAGTCTGATGTTACCAAGATAGCAGCAGTAACAAAACTCCAGACCCATGCGAACAAAAAGGCGGATCAACAATTTCTAGTCCTTCGTTTCATTTACCGCAGGTTTGTAAAACAATTTTCAAACATCGTTAACCATAATGATCTCGCCTTCGACTGAACCGACGAGCATCACCCTGCTTTGAAGAACTCCGGTTTCGCTTACAATTGGCGCTGGTACTGGCTGACTTTGACGACGAAGCTGTGACGAACGTCAAGACAGACGCTACTAGCGTCGGTCTAGGAGGCTGTGCAGTCGCAAAAACGTGCGGACAGAATCGTTGCGTACCATGCCGAGCCGTTCTCGGGGAGGGAGGGGGGACAAACCATTCCGTTACAGGAAAGGAAAGTCTGGCCTTTGTATGGTCGGTCCTAATATTGAGCCATTATCTCTACGGCCACCCTTTCCAAGTTGTAAGCGACCACCACTCCATGCATTCGATGGCCAATTTAAATAGCCGAAAGGGAAGGTGAGCTCTCTGGGGTTTCCGAATTCATGAGTTCGACCTGACGGTCATATATATGTTGGGTAAACAGCATTCTGACCCCGGCTACCTTGCACGAGCTCCGGTCAAGATCGCCTACAATGAAGGGGATGACGATGCAGCCTTCTTCGGATCGCTGGATGCTACAAGATTTTCTAAGCAAGATATGGAGAACCAGGAGTAGCGACCTCTTTAAGACTTTTTATGGGTCTGAAATTCTAATGCTCCATGAATTTCTTCTGCATACCTAAGAACATCCTTTACAAGCGAAACTTCACACTTTGCAGAAAAATCTGCCGTCGTTTCGTACCCCGTTTCTCTAAAGTTAAGTGGTACGGGTGTGCCACGACGACCCAGCGATAGAACCCCTGCGTCACGCAAGGAGGACGTCCATGATAAAGCGAAATTATGGCTGACCGAACCCTGCCGCAACCGTGAAGCAGTACTTGTGATTGTACTGTGACTCTCAGTCTCGCAAGACTCCGCCGGGTGGACCAGCCGGAATACTGCAACCGGTTTATTATCAAAAACGCAGTTATATGTGGTCCGAAATAAGATTTTTTCGCACCCTTTCCAACACCTCACTGGGGCAACAGCTGTATAATTGCCGCAACCGACTATTTACGCGGAAGGTAGAAAAGAAAGAGTTCAGGTCTGCAGAGCACTCTACGTGGTCTAGTATTTTCTTCAAAACATCGTTCTTCAGCATCGTCTGTCATCTATGTTTATACAGAAAGAGGAACCGCGTTTAATGCATAACATGTTCACGCCATGACAAACCTCACTCGTACCTCCCACCGGAAATATTCCGCGTACGACCAGCTGACGAATGACCTGACCAAGTGGTTGAACAAAACATTTGTTTACATGCTGAGCATGTGCGTTGATGTAAAAAACAAATGCTTGGACAACGGTATTTGCTTACAATACCGCCCGGCAAGAAACAACACGCATGCACAGTTTGAACTCCTGTATGGACGCGAAGCAGAAACCATGCTTGATGCAATGATGTCCCATGACAACGGCTACTGGCGACGAACAAAGTTCAGTGGTTCATCTGTAAAGCCAACCAGGCGCGGCATATAGACTGAGTTTGATTAACATAACAGCAGCGGCAGGATTCTTTTGAAAAACACCCCGCCTCGGGCACGCCGGTTGCGACCTAGTGGAACTTGTATGGGTGTAGACCACAATAAGACGTCGATGCTAGTCGGAGAAGCTTCTGAAGTATTATTCGGTCTCACTCCGGTCGTCGCACAACTCAGCAACTTTACTTACACAGTGACTTGAGATGACTGCACTCCGACAAAACGGCGTCACTTGTTACAGGACATATTGCAAATGAAAACCTATTTCTCGAGAACATAACACAACCGATTGGGTTATTCGTATGTCCACGGAGCCATCTGTAGAATGCTTCCATTAAAATGAGGATAAATGTCACGTGCTCCTTAACACCGGCTCCAAGAGGCGACGCTGACGACGAAGTAGTTTAGTGCGCAATTGTCTTGTGGGGGAACGAAGCGGTTCAACTGAAAAAAAGAAGCAGTGCGCGTGTTTTCACATCAGTATTGGAAGTTCCGGCGCTCGTGTTGGGAACCTTGTGCTCAATCCCCCACGAAAAGGCTCCGGCTGCCCCTACTCATCCGGACGTCACCTTCAAGAACCCCGTATCAAAACTGCCTTTTGATAGGGGCCGAGAATATTTAAACAGCTGATCCCAAGTTCAAAAAAGTGGCAAGCGTGCAGTCATATATGTCTTCTTCACGGCATAAACAGCTACCTTTTATGCAGCAAAATGAATTCAAGCGCTGGAAACACCGAAATCCCCATATAAAAACCCGGAATGACCGTATTGCCTGCATTTCCAGAATTGTTTATGCATTGCCATTGTCGTATCAAAAATTACAGACTGAGTGAAAGCGACGATGCGGAAGTGACATTTTTGAAGGACAACACAGGGTAGACGCTAATTTGTGGCGGCAGGGCACTTTGCTTTCGTTTGCAAGCGCCACAGTTGCAAACCCTTGCATGGCAAGTGCGATTTTGTAGTCAACAAATATAACTGAACCATTGGAAAAATCCTCCACAGTTTGGCAATATATTGTTTTCAAGACACGCACCAGTATGCCTTAGTTAGGTTTATCCCATGAAATATTGAATACCTGGCTGGCCATCAGTGACATACTAAGTTCTTTTGTACTCGTATTATTGTTTTGACAGAGCATATCTTAACCCTTCTAAAAAAAAGTTTGGCATGTGAGTCAGTGCAGTGTCCGCGTCCCTTATTTGTTTCCGGTTCTTCAGTGCTGGCCATAAAAAGAGTAAATGTCTTCAAAAGAACCAACATACTATTGTCGAACGTGTCCCTTGCCACCTGTTTTATTGTGGGTTTAATAGACTAGCGGGATGTCCCACCCGGAATGCCCGTGTGGAACACTATACAAATCAGGCAAGTGAGGGAATTATTACGTTAGTAGGTATAAGGGCAGCTACCAGTAACATTTTTATTAAACGAACGCTGGCTCCAACGATTGGCTGTACCTTCTAGAAGTCCGAGCATATGGCGAGCAGTATGGATTCATTTTCCCGTCCACAAAGGTGTAAACGAAAAAACTTCCGCTGCTATCTTCATGCGCCTCTTAAGGACAAAGTCCTGAAATAATTTTTTAAATAGTCCTGGCAGCACTTGCAAGCAAATAAATCGACTGGTTTATTGCCAATCTATCGTACACGGCAAGCACTAAACAATAAAAGAAAAGTCTGGTAATTTTAAAAATCCCCTACGTAGTGAGTATAACGTGCCCTTTGAATATCTACGAGACATTTCATGAACGCCGTTAACTGTTTTTTACATTGAAACTTCCTTCAGGCGGTGTACCCAACCTACAATAAATGGTATAGAAAGCGGATGCAAAGAACAAATTGTGGCATCCACTTGAGGGAAGTTAAGGTAATAGACTTTTAAATTAATAAAAAGCAGAGTGAACAGCTTATCAAACCGTTTGTATTCATGAAACTATTAAAATAATTTGCTGCTTGTGTTAGAAATATTTCCATTTTTTTCCAATGCACTACAAGATAGCGTTTTGTCGCAAAAAAGGTGTTTTTTATCTTAATAATGCTTGTTGTTCATGTTTAGGCTGAGTAACTTCATGTCTAACCTTGTCTTTTTTTGTATTTTTACTTTCCATTGAGCTGTTTGGCACTACAAGACATGTGCATGTTAGACTTCTCTTTTTGTTGATAAGCTGCTTATGTGGTACAAGTAAGTGAGTGTGTACATTCCCTGATTGCGCACCTGGTTTAAATTAAGGGGCAGTAGTGGCGACACCCCGGATTTCCGAGCCCATGTGGGTTGGACCCACTACGCCCCGGCTGTGCGTAGCTGAACCGTGTCTGTGGCAATGGGAATCCTGGTGGCTGAGGGAAAGACAGGGTTGTTTGGGACTTTACAGCCCCTCAGTAGTTGCAACATGCCACTTAGGCATCTGCTTCTCGCAGACGGTGGCCCCGGTGTGACCCGGTGGGGGGGGATCAGCCGTTCGTATTTCTCTGTTATACTTTATTTTCATACATTTCAAGGTGGGAAGGGTTAAACCAGGATGTGGAATCAAGCTTGAGGTCTTAAACACGGTGATAGCACCTGGGTATTGGTAATGCGCAGCTAGTGCGTTCCCAGGTTGGGCTCGGTGGTGGGCGGCCAGCACAGCAGCTGAACTGATTCCACTTGCTCTGGCAACAAGATTTTGTACATCCTATTGTCGTTCGCCAAAATGGGGACGCAACGAAGCAGTCCAGCAGTGTTTCCTCCAAAAAACTAGGAAAAAGTTTTTGAGTTTCATGTCACGCACTGGGAAAAAAGAACACACGTCAATGAGAAATCTGTCACCATTCTTATTAGCCAAAGTTCAAACGAATGGGATAGGTAGTGCCTATAAAGTAGGCTAGATGGGAAGCGGTGACTCTTCGAAGTCGATAATTTAGATCAGTGCGCCAGGTTGACGAAAATAACCTCTGTTTGTGACAACCCTGTGAGCATTACTCACCATCGATATATGAACACTAGCAGATGTGTTATCTGTGAAGAAGGTTTCATGAACTTATCTGAGGGAAAACTCCTGGATGGGTGACAGGGCCAGCATGTTGTGATTGTTCAAGGAATAAAAATACGTAGAGACGGGAAGAAAAATTAAACCAAGAATGCAGTCGTCACATTCTGGACGAGTGTACTGCCCGAGTCTCTCTAGGCAGGCCACGTTGAAATGCCTGTGCGTCTGTATATTTTCAACACCCGGCGGTACTATAACTGCTCGAGATTTGCCCATTTTTTGTTGAGCTGCCGAGGCAAGGCAGCATGTCCAAAGTGTAGCCTTCCCGACCACTAGGCTGACAACTATGAATGCCCACTTCACTTTGTGAACTGGAAGAGAGCGAGAGGAGCCCTCTCAAGTTTGTGGACTCAATGAAATGAAGCAAAAGAAATATTTGCTCTGAAGCTTGGGAAAACATTACTTTTAGTGAAGCATGACCGACAATGTCCTTAATACACTCTAGCTTTGCCGATGTAGCACGACGGGTGACGGCGGTACACTTGGTTAGAGTTCCCGTTGGAACCCTCTCAGGGACGCCCCAAGGCACACGCCCAACCCCCTAAGTGCCAATGGGTAAGGCCGCTACACATGCCAGAAAACAAGTGTCATGGGCTGCCCCAGCAGTGCTTGATGCGACGCTACGCCCCTTGCTGGCACTGCAGTGCCAGTCCTGGCTGAGAGGCAGGTTGCCTCAGCCAGCTAGGCTGTTCCTGCTGTCGAGGCTTCGCAGGAAGCTATGGACAGAACGCCAGGATATCCATTGAGAGTTTGTCGAGAGGGCGCGGCCCATCTCTTGACCGCACAAAGCAAAAGCCACCTAGGGTCACGTCTCCTTGGAAGGCGTTTTGAGCCTGGGAGGGTGACAGCAGGGTACTTCCTTAATCGTTGTTCAGCATAGGCTGATTGTAGTTTATGATATAGTCCAATAGAACTCCGCACGCATCTTCATAAACTTGGACGACATATAGGAATGGCTGTCACAAACCAAATAAGCGTTATGTGTCTCCAGGAAACACACTTGAGGGGAAAACGAAACTTTTTCTCAAACTATTTTGTATTTAGGAAACACAGGGTTGTTGCATGCACCCGTCTTTAGGGATTTGCGATTATCTGCGAAAGACAGTGCCATGCCAGTTCCTACCGCTACAGACCAGCTTAATGTCTGTAGCAATACCGTTATGTTTGTAGCTTTTGAAAAGTTAGTTGATCACCTTCCACAGCCGTGTCTGCTTGCTAGGGACCGTAATGCTCACCACCCCTATGGGAGTCTTCACGCACTGGCGTCGGAGCACGCCTCTTTGAATTTTTTTCTATCATTAGGAGCCTGGATTGTGGGCAACTAAGACCCAGCTTACTATAACACGACACATGTCATATACTGCGGCATAGCTCTAGCCATAGTTTCTCCATTAAACAAATCTGTTAAGCAAGTTAATGCATCATGATCGAAAAAAATAGAGCGCGAATTTGACAACGACAGTAAAGAAGGACAACGGGACAATCACTTGTCCCGTCGTCCTTTTTTACTGTCGTTGTCTCAGTCGCGCTCTATTTTTTTCAATCACTATATTTTCTCCAGTTCTTTTTCAAGCACTCCAGTAGTCACCTAATAACATGTCCGGGAGTGGTCACTTTCTAATCAGAATCAAACTTTCAGACAATAATAAAGCAACAGTCAACCGAAAAAAGTTGTAGGAGATCGCAGTTTAGAAAAAAATTCAAAGATCTCTATGAGCTTTACTATACACTTATAAACCACCTTGATAGTGATAAAGCTGCAGGGACGTTGCCCAACCACATAATCAAAGCAGCACTTAACTCCCTTCCACAGGCATCTTATAGTGGGCTGACTAAGCCTAAACCTTGGTGGAATGATAACTACAGGAAGGCCCGTAAGGAACAGAATAAGGCATGGGGTGCATGTCGTAAGCACCGGGCGACTGAAAACCTGCAGCGTTCCGTGCGCGGAAGCGCCAATGGCAGGCAGATTCGTCTTATTGAAAAAAGAAAAGGCGGGAATAAGTTTGTGTCGTGAATCACATCATATACTGATACTCGGAATATATGGAGAAGAATACGTGCACTCAGAGGAAGCAACACAGTTATGCAGCCTCTGGTCAGCAGAGGTAGAGAAACTTTGCTGGACCAAGAGAATGGTTCAGGCGATAATTTTGGGCTCATCGCGAGTGCAGCTCAGTATTCAAGTGATTCCAGAGAAACAAAAAATCGGAAGAACAAACAATCATACGGGACAGAAGGCATTCTTTTGTTGGGTACAATTACCCCTTTACTATGCACAGGTTGAAATTTACCCTTGCCACTTGCGGGAAATCAGCACCAGGTACGGACGGAATAACATATACTATGATTAAAAACCTTCACGATGCCGCGCTTGAAGCACTTTTGCTGTTTAACAAACTATGGCATGAGGGACAATTTCCAAAAGCATTGAAGGAAGCCATGCTGGTAATGGTTTTAGAGGAGGGAAAAGATCCAGCACTCACAATAGGTTTTTGGCAAGTCGCTTAGACCAGTTGCCTATGCAAAATCTTACAAAAAATGGTTAGCCTCCGCATCGTGTTTTTTTTACAACAATAGTTATACTGAGAATCGCCAGGTGGGGTTTCGCTCTGGGAGATCCACAATGGACAGAATGGTAACTCTTTATCTTTTATTATAGATGGTTTGTACACAAGCCGCATTGTTTATCTATTGTTTTGATTTGCAGAAAGCCTGAGACACAGCATGGCGTTATGGTATTCTTCGGTATCTGCAGCGTATTGGTGTTTGCGGAAACATGCCGACCTTCTTAAGGGGCTGCCTTTCTAAGGGCACCTTTCAGGTTAGAGTTTGTAATGTCCCATCCAAAAACTTCGTCAAGATGACCGAGCACCACAGGGTGGGGTGCTGAGCTGCACTAGGTTTATTGTGAAGCTTTACAATTTAGGAACTGAACTTCCACGCTCTGTCTCCCAGTCAGTGTATGTTGGCGATGTTCACATTGCCTGTGGGGAATGCAATATGTCTATATGTTGAAGCAGATCCAATTAGCGAGAAACAAACTTAAGCAATTGGCGGAAGAAATGGTTTCTGTTTCAATCCGGACAACAGCACATCTGCGGTTATCCCTAGACTGCGTAGGATTCGGCCAGTCCATCTCGTTACACTTTGTGAGATACCCATAACGGTAAAAGAGGGCTCAAGTTCCAAGGTGTTGTACTGATGACTGACGCTTGTTTACACTACATATCAAGCGCCTCCGAATGAAGTGCCTGGGCGCGGCTAACATTCTGAAAGTCCTCTCCCACCAGTCATGGTGTACTGACACGAAGTCGATATTAACGTGCGCTGCATATTTGTACGAGTGACAGCGAAAGTAAAAAGACAAAACCATACGATGGTGTGCAAACTAGAAACTGGTTTATTGAAAGCTTTATTGTCATTTGTAAGCATGCGATGGTGAGTGTACAAAAATAGGGTAAACATGATATCTTCGTGCGCGTGCGCTCATGTGCAATGATATTAATATCGAATGCCAGATTATACAACTAGCCCATAAACAAGCCTTTGACACGAAGTGTCCACTGGCCTCATTTACGAGTCTTGTGATATCACACATAGAATATCAATGTCTCGTGTATCAGTCTGCGTCAAAGACAGCACTAAGGATGCTACACCCTGTGTACCACGTAGGCCTCCCACTGGCTACCGGAGCGTCCTGGACTAGTGCTATTATAATCCTTTATGTGGAGGCCAACGAGTGGTCTTTAGAAAAACAACGCATATACACTGGGCTAACCTACCCTCTCAAAGTGACATCCTTGAATAAACATCTTAATAGCACCACAAGCGACTAGGCGAAAAGGCGCTTTGGAAATCGACCTGCAATGACCAAACCCTTTCTACTGGCAGTTCATACAGCAGCCACAGATCTCCGGATATCTTTAGCTGAGGTTAACAAAAATAGCATTGCTGACTTGGTTACCCCGTGGGAATTATGTCCTGCGTGTGTCGATTTGTCTTTTATAGAAATAAACAGGGAAACAGCTACAAGGGAAATAAATATGCGGCACTTTTTGTACCTAGAGAACAAATACAGGGCGTCTTTGATCTACAAATAAGTGTCCCAATCAATAGACACTTTTGCATGTGCTCCACATCCGCCTGCTCTTTTTATGACACAAAATATGCCTAAAATCGCATCCATGTTCATTTTTTAAAACGCATGGTCGTGTTTTGACTGTAGAGCCTATAATGCGTGGCACACTTCAGAGGTCAGTGATATTCACCGACTCTCAGAAAAGAATTGATTGCCTTGTCCTCAGGTAAAAACATAAAAATCCAGTTTTTAATAGACTTAAAGAGCAGCTTTGCTTATGACACAACCAAAAAATGGAAGTCACCGTCTGTTGTATTCCGGGAGACAGCGGCAAAGCCGGAAATGAGAAATCAGCCCGGAGTGCTTAGTGGCTGCTCTTCGGGGTAACCTAGGTGTTCTATGCGTGCCTAATGAAGAACTTAAATCGTGTCTTTGGTAGATAATGCGTGACCATTTGCAGGAATAGTGGACCAGGCCGAAAACAAGTAAGTTGTATATGATAAAACTAAAAATCGTTTAATCGGTCAGCGAGAAACAAGAAAGTTTAATTGAGTTAACTCTCTGTAAACTGCGGATGGCCATAAACATTTTACACATGTCTGTCGACTGAGAAGTGCATAAGAGCCACGCTGCTCCAGATGTGTTGTTATCCACCATTCACGTACCAGTAGAATGCAAAATATTTAGACCACAAAGAAAGCACCTGGTTCCAGAATTGCATTACCGCATGACACCTCAACAACTATTACTATTTTTATCTGACGAGCCATCATTTTCTCGTTCTCGTGTTTTAAGTAATTGTCGGACGTTGCTTTCTTGAGATGTGTGTATTATTATCCATGAGCCCAGTCACCATTTTCTATTTCAGCCTGAAATCGTCTAGCCTAGCTACCGCAAGGGCGGTGGGGTGTGATGTGATGAAGTCATGTCATAGCGACATTTGTTGTTACTTGGTTCTTTACACCAATTTCAACTATGTAGTTTTCATGTACACATAAAGTTAATAACCGACTGTTATATATAGTCTCTACCTCTTCATTCTGAACAAATCCTCATCATAATACCTGCGTCCCTTGGCCTTGATACCTTTGCGCCAAGAAAACCTAGTGTCATCATCATCACGTGTGTACAGATTTATATTTATTGATTTTACCTTTGGTTTTTTATAATTGAGAATTGTCCATGCTATGCTGTTTTTTTATGCGCAAAATGGCGAAATGTACCACATTTGTTTTGGTCCCCTCATTTTGCTATGTGTGCTGCTCCCGCTTCCTGGTGAAGTTACTTTGGGCATATGGACGTCGCCAGGCTGCAAGCTATTGCCGTCCGCTTGAGCGGTGAACGTATTTCTACACCACAAAAAATACAAAAGAAAATAAAAAAGTACCAAATTATTTAATTAGCTTTAACGAAAGACTGTACTGGTATTGGTGAATCTGTAAAAACAGGCAATTTTTCAAAGTCCGGATTCACGCGAGATATGCATTATAGAGGTGTCTTCTGAACAGTGTTTCGAAGCTTTTACATCATACATATATAAACGAAAACAAGTTCAAACTCATAAATTGCCTGGGACCAAAACATATTGAAATATTTTTTGAGCATTTTTTCCTCAATTTAGTAATATTAAAATATTTTAATATTTTCATTTTTATTTTTTATTTATTGACAAAAACCAAGGGGAGTCTGAGACTAAAGGCGAAAATGGCCTGACAGAGGCCTCAGCCACCCGATTTACAGCGTACATAACACGTCTGTTCAGAAATTTAAGCATGATAGCACAATCGTAATAGAGAAATAGCACAAACCAAAGTCATTACTACATTTTTATGTATTATACAAAGCATAGGTCTCTAATTCACAAAGGGATCACAATGCACATATAAACGCAGTAATTTGTATGCATGAACTTTCATCAGTTACACTACTATGTCACAATTACGTATTATTATATTTTTGTTCGTAATTGTTTAATTTCCCCTTTGGGGGAAATCTAGACATATACTTCGAACCCTTAATTATATATCAGTATTGCGAGCGTTTTGCTTAAGTAACATTTCTTGCACTTGTTTTTAAACATAAGTTCGCTGGCGTCGAAGTTTACATTTCTCCTAATTTATTTAATATTTCAGTTGACTGGTACAGGAAAGATTGCTCACCAGAGTTCGTTCTTACTTTTGGAGTGTGCCGTATTGTATGCCTGAGATTGTAGCCAGAAGATTTACTGTTAACTTGATTGTGAGTCTTTTGCTTATAAATGGTGTGCAGAACCTCCATGTAATAGATTTGGTCAGCTGGAAGCATTGAATATTCAGTAAATAAAGGACTTGTCCTCAAATCTTCGTAACAGCCACGATAATATAAATATATGCGCGAAATCCTTTTTTTTTTCAATACAATGAGCCTGTTATAATTCGTTTTAGTTGTGGTGCCAACACCAAAATCCCGTAGCATAGATTCGAATAAAGTGAGAGCATTGTATAAGTTTTGTTTCAACCATAGTGGTATCAAATGCCCGATACTATATATGAGACCTATACTTTTAGAGAGTTCGGAGGACAGGTGAGCAATATGCGTATTCCACGAGAGTTGTTCTTGAAACCAAACACTTAAGAACTTCTGTTCTGTCACTCGATTTGTCTTGGTTCCATTGAATATAATGGGGATTTCTTTCTCGACATTTTTATTGTACGGCCTAAATATCATGTAAGTTGTCTTTTCAGGGTTAAGTCCCAATTGCAATCCCCGTCTTTTCCATGTGATGCCCCGTCGTTGTTCATGCTTGGGCTGTCGAAGGACGATGGAGTGGGCTCACTGTTCCCGTGCTCGTAAACTATGTCTGTTGGCATGGTCATTTCCACATTTTCTTGGTTGTCTTCTTTTCCATTGTTTTTTTGTTTTACTTCTTTTCATTTTGCAAAGTCTTCCTCGATTCCTTCAGTTGGGTTATTTGTTGGTTTCTTAAGCCGCTTTTTCCATTTACTGCCAAATTTAGCGGAACCGTATTTCTCGTCTAGCCATGCTGTTTTTCAAACACGGCTGCGCCCATGTTTGTTTATTTTTTGTTTTCGTCTTGCGTGCATGATGACTTTGGGGGCTTTTTCTCGATTTCTGAGGCCGTTTTTCGTGCAATAAACGTCTACAGACTGTCTTCGAGCTCTACAATTCCTCATGCGACCATTTCACAACGCATGCATGTAGTCTCGTAGACGGCGGTATGACACAGAACCTAGGTTGATTTTGGTGTTGATGCAATAGTGATGTTGATGCAAAGAAAATTGACGCTCACCGCCTGCTGTTCTTGTATTCTTCACCTTTTGAGAGTCTTCTCAAAAGTCTCTCAAAAGACTCTCAAAAGAGAGTCTTCTTGAGATTCTTCTTTTGAGAGTTGTCGTTGTTTCCTTGTTCCGCAGGCGAGTTGTGGTCTCTTGTACGCGAATTGCCCAGAGCTGTCAAGTCCTGCGATGCTTGTTTCAGGTGTAAGTCATGTCCGTCGTGTCTGAAACTTCGCTCGGGGATTCTCGAAAGCTTACACTCATAATTCGCTACATCGATTTTTGAATAATCAACGCCAAATTTTAAAAACTCTGAATGAGGATCGCACACCAAAATTACCAAAGCGTCCAAAAATGTGAAGCTCTTCGAAGAAGTAGTTTTGCTGGGGATTGCCAAGAAATGTTACGGCCTTTCTCGATCGCCAGGTGTGTCCTTTTTACTATTTGTTTTCGCCTATTTACCTGCATGTTAAGACTTTGAGCATTTGAGCATTTGACGTTTTGAGCACTTGCTTGTGTAATATTTATCAGAAAATTCCAATGGGGTAGTCCCAGTTGGTAAGGGATACTTCGGGAATTTTTTAATACACCAACCTTGATTGCAAACGAAGATGTGCCCTAATAGTTTTGGCAATCAAATGCCTAAAAACTATTTTAAGAGATTATGGCAGTCTACATATATCAGGCGAAGGCAAAGTGAGACTTCTAATGGTGATCGAGATATTCACAAATTTGTGAAAAAAACAAGTTATCACCTTTTGTTTGTTAAAGAGAATTTCCAAATATGCCGCCTTTTAAAGGACTTCGGCAAGATTGTAATGTGCTCCATAAATTTCAAGTCGTTAATGGTAGCAGCTTTCGCTATGCTTTGATGAATCAGTCGGTTAGTGCATCGGCCACTTTTGTTTAGAGGTACAAATTACAGAGAAATGAACAACATAATCACCTGTCGATCATGGGTCCTAATTGGCTTTTATGAAATGTTTAAAGAGATATTTCATGTGCTGAAGAGCGATAAATAGCTTGGCCATGGAAATATTAAGTTACTAACCCCCTCTCAGTTTCACTTTCATCATACTGTATCAACTTACTTTGCAACTCCGTGCTTAAAAGGCAACATACCTCGTCACACGGGCCACGGGGACGTTGCTATTGCAGTTATCATACATTTATAAAATGCATGAAGGATCCTTCACAACGACCATCTTCTAAAGACAATTTAGCATAAAGGCATAGCAGTTCCTGCCTTAACTGTGATAAACTGCCTTCTCGTAAATTGGCAAAAATAGTTACAATTTAGTCCGCAATATTAGAAGCGTTCCCGATGGCTAAATCTTGGTGTCACTGCGTCATTTATTTACATGAGATTTCTTCATCTCTGTTTCAACTTCATAACAACGCATACAGTACGCAAACAACACCGCCGTCCATAACTCCATCAACATATGTGTACCTAATGCAAATGCTCCAGGCTGACCTCAATTCTCTTTAAAGGTGGTGTCTCCTCAACAAGCTATTTATTAACGCACGTAGAACGTACCTTTTGTGTTTCACTTGCCATCAAAAGTTTTCAGCCATCACCTGTCTTATGTCTCAAACGACAAACAGTAAATTTCTATCAGGACTACTTTTGGGGTGTAAAACTCCATTGTCACCTTAAACATCATAAGCGCCTAATTTACATTTCAAAGAAAGTTCTTCTTTTGCTATGAAGTGTTTTATTAGAGCTAGACAAAACTTCAAAACATCAACACTTTATAGCTCGTATTACGTGTTTGTCCGCAGGCATCTAATAACTGCATTTCTTTTAGGGGAAATGTGTATCATACCGACTTCGCACCATTATTACATGGTAAAGCCCGCTATACAATAGCCAATGCTCCCACCGACAAGTATATTCGCCTCTATTGTTCTATCAGCTCCGTTTTTTGCCTGTACACAAAGTTTATTTCTGCAGCATAGGTACCTTTTTATCATTCTCACGATAAACTTGCTGTAGATATTTTCATCAAGCCAGCAATTTCAACCTTCAGTCAACAGCGTTTGCGTCAGGCCAGAATTGGCGACTTTTATAAACACAGAGAATCTTACACAAAAGCATAACTCAGTGTTCAGGCATTTTGCTTTGTAATTCTCTAAGTCCTGATAAAACTCCTTTATTCAGTAGGCGACTATAAATCAGAAATAAAACTTTTCGGTTAGTGCCATCACGTTTGATCGAATTGTTCCTTCGCAGCTATGCGTTTCTTTGTCAATCTGGCTTTCATACTCCATCTTTTTAATAGAGTGGCCTTGTACTTAGCCTGTGTTTATTGATTTTATTTCTTAGCATAATACGTATAATTTGTATTTTGTTCTACTGTTTTGTTTTTTAGGGGGTTTGTATGTTGTTCTTTAACATCTGTGTTCTAGGAATGATTCCTGTTTTTTGTTCTTTAGATGTCACCATGGGAGGTCTCGTTTGCGGGTTATACTTTAGAACTACCCAATGTTTTTGCATTGCTTCAGATTTGATGTTGATGCTTCTAAAATAAAATTGAACATTGGATCTGGACAAAATTGAATTTATTTCCATCAGCCTATTTGTTTACTCTTAAGATCAGCGACCAGTCTTTAAATCAAAGTGTTCAGCCTAAAGGTACCTCAGGGTAACTGGCCGTTTTCTTTTAAAGAGACGTTTTTTTCCCCGAAGAGTGTAGCTGGAATTGTGTGCACTGAGTTGTAGACGTTTTTGATGTCTATATTTTTAACATAGTTAACCAGTGGAATGGACTCAGTGGAATACAAGTGTAGGTATCTAGTTTAGAGCCAGAATTATCATGAATTCCTGCGAAGTCAAAAGATAAAAAAGAGGAAATAACTTGGCTCAGCACCAACACCAATATATATATCTCTCAAAATCACATTACATTTATACAGGCGTAGGGCTTGAGGCCAGACTTCTACGTCTAGTAATACATGTATAAAATATTCAGCAAACTGTCTTCCACATGCGGCCACAGAAAAGTGTAAATATATACGTAACTGGTGAATATTTATTACTTCCTATTTATTACTTTCGCAACACACAGGAAGTGGAAATGTAACAGTTGATACTGCTTCTACAAGGATAAAATTTTGTAATATGTAAGATGAGTTTGCCCCTTAATTTATTGTCACATTGCCAAAGTGTAGAAAACGGCCATCGCATTTGCCCTCTTTCGGTGCACCCGCTGATCTGCCTTGCGAAAAAAATATTTACGTCAGAGCAAAAATGCATTCACTGGACACAGTGGGAGGCGGAGGCGCTGCTTATACCTGAAGAACGCGCTTTGCGTCGTGTTGTGCGTGCATGTTGTTATTTGTTTCTTAAGGCGAAAAATGCCATGCGACTCACGTGGCCCATCCATGCTGCGAGGTATTCAAGTAAAGCAGCGCTAGGGGCAGACAATCAAAACGTTCTTGTCTAGGATAACCCAGGGCTAACGCGTAAAAACTAGATACCAGCGGCAAGAAAACGTACCTTCGGGAAAGTATGCCCACGGGGAGGAGAGTTTGTGAGTTGGAGTGAAACTAAGAAATTCCAGACGTCCTTTCACCGGTATGGTGGAAACTCGTTTTTACGAACGAATATCAGCCACAAAAAAAAAACTGGCCCTTACCAAGAATGTTTAAAATCCAAAAAAATGCGTTTCGGATCCCGTACGGGTGCGTTGTTCTGATATTCTCAAAGAATGTCAGAGTAGTCAATTAGTGTGGTATATCCTATATTCATTGTAAAATTATGGGGAAGAATCGGCTTCAACAAATCAGCAATCTGGCAAGCGCAAAACTCATTCATACAAACTACAATATTCTAAGCATCGAACTTGGTACAAACGAAGTAATTGTTCCGTCTCTCCTCTAGCCATTAAAGAAAAAATGGAGCACATTACGAAGAGGTGAAATAAAACAAAACAATGTGTTTCGACAAAACAGGCCTTCGTTGTTATTTTTTTGTAGTAGGATGTGATTTGCGTCTGGTGGCTTTGCACCGTTCCATCAGGATGAAGTTTTCCTATTGTCCACACAAAAGGGTGCTTCCTAATTCCGCACTTTTTGGGCGTCGGAATTTTGTCCAAGTAGCCGGCCAGCGTTCCTTAAATATTGTTTCGATATAAAGGATATCGCGCGCGGCTCTAGCAGATTAGGTTTCGTTATAAACACAATAAGTAACACTAAAATAAAGCATGGCCAACCAAAGTTCGCGTTTAGATTGCTATAGCCGAGATTGCGCTATATCAGCGTTCTTTAAAACGAGGTTCAAGTGTATTGCAACTTGTAAATGAAGCGCTTACCATCTTCAAGTAAAAACGAAGAGCCTGAATGAGCGCTTGCAGAAGATTTCCCAAAGTAGTGATTGAATTCATAAAAAAACATTCAGCAGTATCAGGACAACCGAGCGCTGCCAGCTCTAAAAACCTTCAAGACGACACGCTTGGAGGACGGGAAAGAGAAGTTTGCCATTTAAGAGATGATCAAGTTTATTCCGGCGTATGATAAAAAAACTGTAGTGGATTGCTCGGCCATATAAATCCGTGAAACACGAAAGGTAAATATACCGCGAAATGTGCCGGTAAAGGAGCATGATTTGCGGGTTGGCGGTTGTCTTGTGGCCGTACTTGGAGAGCCGCGTCCTGCTGGTGGGTCGCTTTGTTAAAGCCGCTTCCACTTCCGTCTTGCTCCGTGGCGTGTATGGAAGAGAGTTGCGTCACGACGAGCTCAGCTTGTGGACAGCGAGTGGCAGAGTTCTTACCTTGGTCCGTGAAGGCGCGAACACGTTCCACTCCCACTGGCGTCTCTCTTCACACCGAATTGGTCCCTTCCGCCGCATTCGCACGTCGGCGTCGTCGCCTTTTTTCCCGCGCGGAATGCAACAGTTTTTAAAGGGGTTCATCGCACTGAGGAACGAGGAAGCTTACGCTGCCTTATCTAGGCCGCCAACTGTCAGCGCTTGTTAACGCCATGAGGCACTACTTCACTTCCCCTCTCCTATATAACAGAACCATCCGCGCCAGGGAAACTTTTTCTGCCGGTTATCCTAGTTTTGTTTTACTAGCGTCATTTCAGGGACGGATATGAGTTCAGTGGAAATTTAGTGTATCTTGGCATATAACAATTTGGTGTTAAAATTATTAATGTTCTAGTAGGACATGGAAGGAACCCATGCTGTGGGAGTGCATCTTGCGGAAGGCGACATCTTGTGAAGGTTGCGACCAATCAGGTCAAACAAATTGCTGTAGTGAAAGCCCCCTATACCAACCAATATGCTCGGCTGAAGCCGGCGGCGGCCATCTTGCTGGGGGAAAGAACCCACATGCCAAGTGCTTTGCAGCGTTCTTCGCGGACTTTGCAAACGTTTCTAAAATAGGTAACGGATTCTCAAGCTATAATTCAACAGGCGTACTATGAGGCAAGCCATGCTGGACATCTGGGTATTTTTTTACCAAAGAAATTTTGTTAAAACTCAAATCTCTGAGTACACGGACATTGTTTTTTTTTCACCCTATAGGCTCGGATATGCAGCTGCCACAAAGTAAAAACAAATACACAGGAGCTCAAACAGTCATTAACACCCACACTCTTTATTTTAAACTGTTCAAATGCAGAAATTGATCCAAATAGTTGTCAGAACAATACGCAATTGAGAGTTGCCACTGCAGAGTTAAAAACAGCAGTCATGCAACAAATGATGTGACCATAAAATGCATCATTTTCAGAAAAACAACAAGAAAACCCAGATTTCAGTATTGTGATCATAGACAGAGTGGAGAGATAAAAATCGACAAAGAAAACATTCATAAGTATGGGAGTAACGAATGCTATTATGTTCACTCCATTGCTGCGCAACCTAACACCCAAACTGCAAAAAAGAGCCAACAATCTTTCGGGTAAATTACACCATGAGATTACATTGCCAGTGACAAACTACCAAAAAAGTATGAACTTGCTTTTATTTTGGAAAACAAAGTGTTTATTGTTTGAAACAAGACACACTTACAATCCAAGACATCCAATTGATGAAACATACTATCAAATGGCAAACAGAAGACACTGACCAAGCACTAACTCAGCATCGTTCATAAACCTAGCAGAAAAGAAATTAAACGCTGAAGGCGCAAATACTGCGCGACACAATGCAACGAGCACGACCAGATTGGGATAAACTTGCACGCGTGCAACTTACGGGGGAAATTTCACTCCCGGCGCCGCATGCGCACTGTTTGTACAACCCTAAGCCATGCACGAACCAAACAGATGTTTTCATCGCGTTACATGGCGCGCACGTGAATCAGGAAAACTTTTCCTCGCACAAAAGGAAGGCGCGCTGAAAGAACTACGGGTCTTCTCCCCTTGCAAGATGGCGTCATGGCGGCTTCACTTTACGGGTGCCCCCTCCACTCCAGCAATTTTTTTAACCTCCTTGGTTACGATCAAGTGCTTGAAGACCAGCCATACTGCAGCTTCATCATTGGCAAAGTGTAAATGCAGCAAAAACGTAGAATAGTATAGTCAAGCGTTTCGACAAAATGTTCAGGCTGGTTGGAATTGGCTGAGAACATTGAGCCAGTGATGCCACTGCAGTTGCCCACGGAATCTCTTTTTCTGTCCTTACGGGGTTTCCACTGCTACAGATTGTTGACGCATTACCGTTTGCTTCCACTACTCGAGACTCAGACTGCTCAAAGCTGCCAAAGAGGCTGGGATCCTTATCATCAGCGTTGTCGCAAATGCCCGTTGATTGATGGTTTTCGCAACAAACTCCAGCGTTTTTTGCCACTTGAAGTACGAAATCCACAGCGCCCGAGGAAGAATGAATCTGTTTTTGTTCCGCCACCACGGCAGCTTTTGTTGTCCGAGCCCCCGTCTTGTAGCGGATAAAGAACCCCGAAGGCGACGCCGCCGAGTCAAAGCGAATTATCGTTCATGCAGCTGTAGAGTAACTTCCAGCAAGCCGCCCTATAAGATGGTAATTGAGTCGTCATTTGCATAGAATAAATTATTCTTACACATGAAGGGTAAATGAACCAATTTTAAGCAATATGGCATTGTAAATGGAATTTTAGCTTGCCGCAAAGCTTGGTTTACAGTGTTGGTAAACAAGTAACTGCTGCAAGAGAGTATAGGGAGAGCTAACGTGTACCACAACCGGCGCTTAAATAAAATATATCTCGTCCCTCCGTCAAATCTGAAATACTGTTGCAATGTTCGGTACGAAAATAATGTGATTTTTAAGGGGCACCGTTTCTGCTAACGAAATCTTTCATAAATGTTTCATGGTTGCAAGTGAGGCGCAATAGTATTAAAATTTAAGAGAACCCACCGCTCACAGTGACGGCTTAACCATCATCGCTGGTTCCACCAAACATTTGTTCTTACTCATTCCCAATCTTGCTTCTTTATGTGGCCTTGCTTTATTTAGGTACTGTAAAATCGTTTCCTTGCTACCGCAAGGTTATTCATCTTTTTGTGTAAAAAAGCCCTAATGAGTACATGTTCACTTGTCTCTCTCTTTCACGAATGAAAGCCACTTATTCTGGTCGCAGAATAAAGCCATTTTTCGTTTACTGGCCTTAAGCTGTTGTCGCAACTGAAATATTGGCATAAATCGAAAATAAAGACGTACAATCATTCTTCACTAGTCGCTACTATTCTCTTGTTCACTTCAACTCTGGCAGCTCTAGAAAGGACTAAGATGACTTTCAATCTTTTAATCGTTGCAGCGCATCCATTTTCGATCATGTCTTTGTCAGAAACCTGGCTAAGCGATGCTGGTAAGAATTTATACTGTTTTCCTTCATATAATTCAGAGTACTCCATCGTGTAAGATCGAGTCATGTTGCGTAGTCATATTCCTATGATCATGCATCAACTAGCGACGCCGAACTGATCTACGCCTGAATGTAGTCGAGCGCGAATCGGTGTGGATTCAAGTTACTTACCCTGATTTTGCTTTTGACCATGGAAATGTTATAATCGGTACCATTTATCGCTTCCAAAGTTCTGCGATTCCTGACTTTTGCCGGGAACATTAGAATTTATTGCAATTCATGTCTCTCTAAAACAAAAGTGTTATTATAGTTGGTAACGTCAACGTTTATCTTTTAGCTCAGGGGACCTCCCAGCATACCGAATACAGCAATTACTTCAATGGTAATGGTGTTGAAACTTTGCGTATTTGACTTACCCATTGCTGATTCATTGATTCAGGCACTTTAATAGATCGTGCTTTACGAATGCTCTCCTCGCACAAGAAACATTTATTATTCAGTTAAACAACCCCGACCACTTGTCCATTCCCTTCTTTTTCCGCTGCGATATAAAACGTGCATCTCATAATACAAAATCTACGTTGAACAAAGGTAAATTTAGCATTTTACTAGCAATTTAGAGTCACATCTCTACAAGATGACCAGTGATTTAACACCGAAGTCACATCAATCATAAATCAATGCTTATTATCTTCAACAACTGTCATATCTTGTCAAAAAGCAACCGTCTCCACAAAAAAGGTGGCTAACAGTTGCTTTGCTTTAAAGAGTATGAAGAAAAGACAATCGTTATTGGGAAACTGAAAAGCAGCCATTCAACACAACATTAAAGCAACGGTATCAAACATATTGTACTGTGGTTACGCCAAAACTAACAAATCGAACAGAAATTACTACGAAAATCAAATATTTGTGTCTGGCAGCAAGATCAGAAAGCAATTGGGCTCGTTGAATGACTTAAGGCACGAAAATACGGGCATAAACTTGATAGCGGACATAAATCATGAAGGCAAAACACTCACCCCGATTGAACAACTAGAAAATTTTTTTTCTTACCCACCAAGCTCAACTGGCAGGCCTGTTTGATATTACCCGCCAGGCATGCCACAATCGTTCTTCTGATTAACTAATAAATTCAGTGAAGTACAGTGCACAATCGGTAATCTTTAGAATACCAGTCCTACGCTTCATAATATGCATGCAAAATACGCTAAACCCATTGTCGACACAATTTCCGACACTTTTGCGCATATCTTTAAAATTAATATTCAAACACGCATTTTCACAAAAAAACAAAAAAAAAATAACCCCTGTGTTTAACAAGTGTGAAACAACCATAACTTCAAACTACCAAAAGTCAAAAAATTAGTTAGACAGTACACGGACTGGTAGTTAGACAGTACACGGACTGTCTAACCACCTTGAACAAAACAATAGTGTAATTAGAAGGGAACTCGGTTTTCTTCATGGCTTTTCAAACCTAAAAAAAAAATCCACCAAGGGAACATCGCCGGGCCTGTCTGCATTGTCTTTAACTACGCGTTTGACATGATTACCCATAACATACTTTAGGTGAGCTTGCTTCATAGGGTATAACCGGGATCTTTTTAAGCTGATTCAGTGCTATCTATTTAACCGCAAACAAAAATATTTCTTTCTCTCAAGCACTATCAGATACTAAAATTATTAATATTAGGGTTCCTCAGGGCTCTATTCTTGGGACCATTTTACTCGTGTTATACCTTATCGATCTTTCGCAATACCTTAGTCCTAAAATAAAATGCCTGCTCTATGACGATGACACCGCAATTTTTATGTGCCTTATAAGTAGTGAATCTATAACGAGAGGTGAACTCTAACCACCGAAACCATAACTCGTGGTGTCAAAAAATAATTTTAAAATTAACCCGGCGAAAACTTTATGATATTGGGCTCGCGAGTCCAGAACAGTGAAAGTATTACTATTATGCTTAACTAGCAGCCCATAGCAAGTACTGCTCAGAGCTTCTGTTCTACTAGAGAGGCATCTAAATTTTAATTTACATATTGCATCCCTAGTAAAAACAGCTTTTATTTTTGTGAACTGGTAAAAGCTCGGCGTTGCTTTAGCTTCTCCAGGTTAATTACTCTTTATAATGGTTTCATCCATAATAACATAAATTAGTTCATGACATCCGGGGGAACACTTACCTCTCTCTTCTTGCATCACTTCAGCATGTTCAAAACTACGCCACCCGAACAATACCCTTAAGCCCGAGACACTCCAATCTAAGCCTTCTTTTGCAATCTCAACCTTCTCCCAATCAGTGAGCTCGCCTTGTACAACTTTGGAATTGCCACTCATAACTTGATCAGCCACTGCACGCTTCTTTATCTAATAGGACGAAAAACTCCTACCAAGAACAACGCGCGGTTTTCAATGCGAAATATTTTTTTTTGCTTTCTCCGGTCTATACAAACTACGCGATACAGTGGTTTGGATTCAATATTATAAGATTGTGGAACAACATGCCCCTCCGCCTGAGAAGTCGACAGCCATTATCATCATTAAAAAGTTCACACAAACGTTTCTTCTCCAGCAGTCCTTCATCCACTCTCACCCAATAAATACAAAGAAAACTCATGAACACAGAGAAGATTTACATATCCAGTTGATCGTTGTTGCGTTGTGTGTTGCGATTTTATGTTTTTCTTGGTCTAACCAAGTTCAAGGCAGTTGCTTTATTGACTCCCGTTATGTGTTTGTTGTGAACTATGAATTAACAATATTTCGGCTTTCATGTACGTTCTTTTTGCCTTATGAAGGCTTTATATATCGGCTCCGGAGGTTTTGGCGCAATTAAGGTATTTTTGTTCTATATTTCGATATCGTTATCTCTAGTGATGTGTCTGGTTTTTTTTTTTTTTGATACACCTTTCTGAACTTTTGGCTTAATCTGCAATGAAGGACCATCATCGCAACGCGTCCGTGTTTCTATATCCAATTGATTTTCGTGTAAATCTACAATATATTTCTGCCTATTTATTCTGATGGCTCATGCGTTGCCAGTTTTCACGTACTTTTGACAACACGTCCCGACAGTGATAAACTGGTTTACCTTTTTATATATTCTTTACCAATTTATGCACTGTATTATTTGCAAAGTTCGGAATGTAACGTCACTACTGATGTTAATAAAGACCCCTCGTTTTTCGTGAATGTTTGTCACAGAGCGTGTTCGTCCACTTTGTATTCCCTTCCGGACCTATTTGTTCAAAAGCGAGCTCACCAGTCTGCTTCTTCTTAAATTCTTCACTACGCAACATAATCCTGTTCTGCAGTTTCACAACATGCAACGAGGCCATCGTACGCTGAAACATTTGTCGCGTAGCTGCGCCTGTTTCACACAGTAAAAACAACCTTGCAGGCACAGAGGTTGCATACCAAATTCACCGAAAATATTTCAAAAAAGAAACACGCATCAAGTACTTTGTCAATAGATACTAACCCATCACCTTGTTTGGCGCTAACCGCTACGCAGAGAAGTAGCCTGCAATCATTGGCCACACTGATTATCGTGGAGGCGTTGCCATATTTCATTTTGTTCAGTTCTCTTTGATTTAATTTTCCGGTTTATCTTGATAAAATATTTGTTGGCACAAGAGTAACACTTCCTCTGGGCCCTTAGCAAAAATGCCAGTACAGGGCCCATAGTAGCACTTTTATTTACGCCAAAGAAAAATATTGCAATGATAATACGTACACTATCCTATATGCAACTTACACTTTAGGCAACAAGGGGAAGACACCAACAACATCTCGTCAATATTATAAATACAATAGGCTTGTACAAAGATCGCCTGACTATAACCACAGAATTTATGAAGAACACAAGAAAGCGACGTCATGAGGGAAAAAAGGTATAAGTTTTACACAGCTGGTTACAAACGATAAATTTTTAAAAATAAATAGTCGATGCGACATTGTTACATTGTATGTACTGCTTTAGCACGCGAGAAAACTTTTGCCTGTGTTTATGCTGAAGTGGTATATTATTCACTATTTCGGCTCCAACATATTGCAAAGTACAATAACTACAACAGTTATTTAACGTAGGAAGGTTGAGGTTGTTGCCTGACTGACTTATTGCGTTTCTGGCTGGTGTTAAAATGCTGATTAAGGTCAGGGGTTGTTGTTTGTTACTACGTTCTGGGTAACACAAGCTATTTTCAAAATGGCATGTAAGTAAGGTTGGCACTATGTATAGCTGCTTAAAAAATGGTGTCCAATGAGCCGTGCATGCTGAAAACATCTGCACTCCAAGCTCTCCGTTGTACTGTTATATCTGGTTCTAGATTCGAATGATGACTACTGCCTTGTGCGTCGACTTAGTATGTTAGGTAACAGTTGAAGCGGTCGAAATAAATGGATTTTATTGTTGATAGAGGAAAATGATAGTGTGTCTGGTATACGACCAACTAGGAATGCCTCGGTGTGCTTCTGACTATTTTATACCTTCTGTATAGTGCACGGAAGTATCTAGAGCGATGCCGAGATATTTACTTGTCTGAACTCTTTCCATTTCAGCTCTGCGTATATTTAGGGTTATTGATTTATCAACTCGTTTGGCATATCAGGAGAACAGTTCATATGTGGTTATAATAACATTAACCGTTATTCCGTGTCCTAGGAAGCATTGTTCGCATTTTTCCAGTTATTTTTGGCATTTGTTTTTATTTGCAATGTTTGATCCTGGAACTAGAACCACTGTATTGTCTGCGTAAATCACGGGTTTGGCCTTCATCTATATAATCTGGTAAATATTCACGCATAATGCGATCAAAACTGGCATCAAAACAGAGCTCTACGGTATTCCATGCGTCACCGGTAGGAATTTACTAACTGCATTTTTTTATTTTCACCCCCTGCGTATGCCTTTCAAGGTGGTTTGAGGGAAATTGAAAAAACAAGCTGGAAAATTATAGCAATTTAGCTTTTAAAAGGTATTCCGTGTTCCACCGTGTCGAATTCTCCTTATATATCCACAAATTACCCAAGAATATGTTTGTCGTTGTGACAGCCGTTGTGATAGCCGTAGTAGTAGATTTTCATTGAAGAAGGCATGCTGGTGGCAGTTAGGATGTGTTTTATTTCGAATGCTAAACCTATAGGTTTTTCATGTATATAGGTATACAGTTTTACCTATTGGTTTTCTATACAACATGTTACTCCACTGGTCACGGGAAGCGGCCTATAGTTTCCAATGACCCTCTTATTAGGAATGCCCTCTTTTTAGGTACAGGTGTTACTCCACCCTTTTCCATGAGGACAGGGTATGTACCAGCATAATCCATTCATTGCGGACGGGTTTCGACTTTACTGCGCGAATTGTGACACTTTCACCAGGACATCTGCCATGTAAGATACAATCCTTTCGCATGCCTCTTCCTTACAATACAATCCTTTCGCATGCCATGGACAGTTGGGCGTGAGTTTTCACATTCTGGTCTGGAAATCTGCGACGTCAGTTCTAATCCCTGTGCACCCCTCTTTCTTAAAGTCTTACAGCCCCTTAGTACGAAAATTTCAACCTCGCAAGACCAATTGTTTTAAAGCTCTATTTGTTTTCTTTTTTATCGGTGCGGGTGCGGCGCCGCTCGCAGTCGCATAGGCAAGCAAAACATACCCAGCTAACTTCTTCTCTGAAAGTGGGTGTTTAAAGGCCACACTCACATTATACAGTTTCTGGTCCGATTGTTTGACAAGATCAATCAGCAGGCCAGGCAAATTTTCGGTAATGTTACAGCCAAAATTCGAAATATAAACAAACCACAGTCGTCCTTGCCATATGCCGAATAGCCGCCGGTTTAACTAACAGAATAAGTTCTAAGTAATGACCCCAGCGGCATATTTAAACAATTCGAATGGTTTATTAATGCTTCCGCTACATTGGACCGCCACTCAGCACCAATGAAAAGCGGGATATTAGCAGCTCTACAGGAAACGCGATAAATCCAAACGGCAGAAACCACAAGCCTAACCGGCACAGCCGGCGGGTTTATAATGAATTAAAAAAAGGTTATTAGCTAGGCTTGGTAATATTGCTGAAAATGATAAAGAAGACATTAAAAGCAGCCTCTAACACCAGGTTACGAAGGTGAAAACCCCAAAACCGGTTCAGCGCTTTTATCGCAACCGCCATGCCTATACTGAGCTAGGAGCATAGAAGGGGTTGGGGTTACCCAGGTAACGTCGCTAAAGGTTGAATAAATCAGCAATCCCTGAGTGCACAAATGATCTCTACCACTTGCCGTGACCAACCCAGCGAGGGCTACCGAGATATCTACTGGAATGTGGTGTAAATGTACGAAAATGGAGTTTTGGAACCTCTGGTGCGGTCCCAAGGCATCCTGTGTTCTTAATGGGCAGGGTAGACCACCTCAGCGCGGCCCTGCCAAAAGGCCAGCGTTATTTCTAATAAACAATTTTTGTACTGGAATAGTGTTCAAATGGTGAGCAAGGACGCTAATATACCCTCAGCAGCAATTTCGGCTATCTTAGCTTCAAACTATACACCGCAGCACAGCACTGGCTCGCTTTTTCTACGGTCAGACATCCCTGGATCTCTCCCCAGGAAGCCAGCGTCTCAGCGTATTCTTTCAGAACCACGCGTAAAAAAAGCAGAACAAGAAATACTGGCTCAGTATCACTGTACACGTGCGGGACAATGTCGTCCGCTGAAAGATTTTTCGCTTTTTCTCCTCCTTTTGTGTGGCCCTGTGCCGCACCCACGAATGTTGGGAGTGCCACCTGCTCAATAAGTAACCATCATCCAGGATGCCTAAGAGGATACACTCGAAAGCTTCAACCATGCTAGGAAAACTCTTGGTGCCACAAAGAGCATTTCCTCACAAGAGAAGAATCTGGCCGCCCTGGTGTGGTACATGGCCGCCACCTCCCATTACCGACCGACTCATCTCGCGGCCCTCACTCCCAGCAGCTGTGTAGCACCTCTCCAAGGTGGTGGTCAGGACAGCGATACAGCAGAGGGTGCTAAGAATGTCTGGGTCCAAACAGGCCGCCAATGAAACTTTACTCTGGCAATGTTCAACCCAAGCCCTCTGGCCAGCGAGGGAAGCGTACCTGTACTACAATGTAGGAGCTCTCTGAAAATAAGTGGAATAGTATGGGTTAGTCTAAGTTTTAAAGACAGGAGAAACGATTCATCGAGCTTACTAGCGGGCAATATATATGCTACAGTGGGTCACAGGAGAAGAAAGAACAGGGCGTAAGATTGTTATTACGCCGAGAAATAAAAAGCAGCGTGGAGCAGTTTTTCAGCATTAGCGAGACAGACACACCAACCAGGATCTAGATAAAAAAGTGATACAGGTTAAAAATAGTACAGGTCCATGCGCCATCAACCAGCTATGATGATGAACACGCAGACAGCTTCGTTGAGGATGTCAAATCAGCAATGAAGACGGCCGCAATACCATTGACAATTGTGATAGGAGACTTTAACGCAGTAGTTGGTTAGACGAAAATCGGAGAAGTGTGAGTGGAAAAATTAAGAAAAGACAATTGAAACAGTTCCGGATATATCCCGGTCAGTGTTTCAGGAAGAAATAACGTGAAGTTGATGGACACAATCTTTTAGAAAAAAAGAACAGGAAATGAGCATGTCAAATTCCCGATGAAAAACTAAAAACTAAATTGACTTCATTTTAAGGGACAACCAAGGTATCGAGCGAGACGTAGCCGTGCTATGTAAGATTCGTACCAAAGTCTATATGCTGATTACCATTATCATTACGTTACGTTACGTAAATACAGCAAGGAGGAAACTCATGAAAATTCAGAATCCCCACCTAGAGAAGTCAGAGCCAGATCGCAGGAGTTTATTATAACGCTTCAAAACAAATTTGCGATTCTATACGAGTACCACGACGTCATTGTAGATAGGGTAAAAAACCTAACATAGGCTAAAATGAATCAGAAGCCGCTGTGCGACCATCGGCACGTAGGGAACATATTAGAACACTACTTAAAAAACAAGGGAACCTATTGCTCAATGCAAGAACCCAAAAGACTCGATTATGCCAGATCAGTTTGAACTAGCCGAGCTGTCAAAATGATTAACAGAAGCAAAACAAATGTTATTGGAGTGTACAACATTGTAGTCATCAAGCCAACACCGCAAATAGGGAAAGCTTGAAACGTACTAAGAGAAAGCTAGCCAAAGGCAAAAACACGATGTGCTCACTACGACCTGAGGAGGGGAACATAAGGCAATCTTGAACGAGATAAAATTGGTGGCAGAGCGATTCTACACTAGTTTATATGCCAGTGACGTTAAACCAGGTGAAAGTGCTGAAAGTAGCAGCTTAACTTGCGATGTCTCACTAGTAACTAAAGCGGAGGGATGATAGGCTCTGAAAGTCATGAAAAGAGAAAACCTGTTGGTGGCAAACACGTAGCCGTAGATGTTTTAAAGGAGGGTGAAGATGTTGTTCTAGAAAAACTCGCTGTTATATTTTCGGTATACTTGAATACTCAAAAGGTGCCCGCAGTCTGGAAAAATGCCAACATTATTCTTATTCATATGAAAAGAGATCCCTAGGACCTCTATAATTACCGACCCAGCAGCCTACCCTCTGTTGTGTACGAGATTTTACGAAAGCTGTATTTCGCTGCATAGGTGAGAGGCAGTATTTCCAGCAACCCAGAGAGCAGGCTGTGTTTAGAAAATAAAACCCATCCATCGATTACATTTGCGTTGTCAATCTAGTTTTAAAAATACGCAGAATACGCTAAACCCCATCACGTGGCTATTAGAATATGACAAATTGTTTCATTCTGTACCCACCGCTGCCGTGCTCGACGCGCAAAAAGACCAAAAAATACAGGACTGTCAATAGAGACTGCAAAATAGACACAACAGACAACTTGCAAACAATGCTTGATGAACTACAATAAGAAGCTTGGCCTTCGAAATAAGAATACGAAATACGTTCTCTAACACTTAGGAAACTACACGCTGGAATACTTACCAGAATACAACTACCACGGACTGATGGTTAGAGCTGACCAAGGAGCCCTCCTTGGGGCTGACTCCACCATATAATAAAAATTCCCGCAAATAGGTGAGTCTTGAAGATCACTCGGCAATCACTCCCAAATATTGAAATGGAATCTACCTCTGTCCCCCAAAAGAAAGGTCTACAAACCAGTTCAAAGTGCCCATTGTGAGCTGTGGATCCGAAACTTTGCGCCTTACTAACAACTAGAAAATAAACTTAGGTCGACTTAACTGGCCCCAGAAAGAATAATGTTAGGAGGTAACCACAGGAACAGGAAACCGTATACCTGGAACACGGAACAAACTGAAGTAGAAGTTATCATAGTTAAAAATAAAAATCCTTTTTGGCTGGCCATGTATTCAGGCGCACCGAGAACCTGTTCTCACTTAGGATAACAAAGTGGATACCCAATTATGGGTTTGGCAGAAGCGGTAGGCCAGTAATCCGTTCGAGGCATGTAATGAGAAAATTCAGTTGTAAACTGTGCTTCTGTATTAGTGCAGGTTTGGAGGAGTTGGACGTCAATTGGAGAGGCATTCGCCCTGCAGTGTATCTTAGTTTGCTGCTGCTGCTTCTGATGATGATTATGAAGATAATTTTTGTGATGGTGATGAGAAGAAGCAGTACTTAAATATACTCTCAGCACCACGCCGCCGCGTGCAAGGTGGTATTGGTGCGTGGAGGAACACACAGTCGCCACTCGATCTAACTGCCGACCTTGCGCAGCTGGAGCTTGACTGTGAACAAGCAGAGGCGGACCTTCAACGGAAGATCCAGGTGATCAAAGACGAATACCAAGAACGCATCAAAACGCGACGGCGCCGAATACGGGAGTTATAAGCAAGAATCAAGGAACAAGATCAGGTGGGGCGGCTTCGAACGACTGAATCTCTTGGTCACTCAACTGGAAAGCCAACAAGGGGGAAACTCATCGCCGGATGATTAAAAATACTGGTCGTTACCTGATGGTTCGTCTAGTAAAGACAGCGCACTGCCGAAATGGATGAAACATTTTATCGAGCAGATACAGCAGCAGCAGCAGTTAGAGCTCGAGGAAACATAGCAACTGCTCATGCAGCAGCAACAACTACTGCCAATTGTCGCCCATTTCGAGCGGACGCAGCAGCATGGCCAAGTTCTCAGCCAGTAACAGCCGCTTGCAGGACACCACCGCCAATGGTATGTCGCCTCCTCCACCAATGCTTCCTATGCCAGACACACCAACCCCCGACGTGCTGGAGTGGAATTGTTGCTCTCTCCAAAGGTGCACTTCGGAGCTGAATGAACTTTTCCAGACTGTTGGGTGCCTAGCTCTCCTGCTTCTGTAGGAAACGCACGGGGAAAGTCCTGGAATCTGTGGATATAAGGAACATTTCCAACCCAGCATTCAGCATTTAACTCCCGGGACAAGACGCACATCATGTTCAGGCGCAGTGCACGGTGTTCGTCCGCAAAGAAATATTCCACACCCGTATTGACACGTCTGCCTTTTGTGACTCGATGCAGGAGGTAGTGGCATTGATCTCACTCATCCCGTGTCACTCACGACCACTTGTGGCGCTTCCCTAGTCCGCAAGACAAGCCACTAGTGGTTATCGTCAAGGGAGACGACCCTCTGAGCATCAGCAAGACTATATGTGGATTCGCCGACTCCAGGCATCACACCCACAGGATGACTTTCTAGTATCGGGTGATTTTAACGCACAACACCCAGCCTGGGGTTAGACCTATGAGAACAGCAGGGGAACAGCACTTTTAGAGATGATGGCAGTATGCCGAATGGAGTTGGCCAATGACCTCGACAATCCTACCACGTAAGGCCTCCACGGAGGACAGCGCTGTACTACCCCAGACCTCACATGGATGTCTAGCCGCTCCCTGCTCCCTGGTGAGAGAGTGGAGGACCAACCCTGAACCTCTAGGCTCTGACCACTATACTATCTGGATTGAGGTGACCCGAAATGGTCGGAAGCATGACTTGCCGAGAAGCACGAGGAGAGTAGACTTGGACAAGTTCAGGAGGCTCCTCAGTCAATACGAAGACCACCGGCCTGCCAACGAGGTACCACAGAAGGCAGCAGCCCTTGCCACGAGCACCTTGGATATCGACCCAGAGCTTTCTACCCCGGATAAACACGTTGCAACCTGTGGGCAGCACGGAAATGTCTACAAAAATTTTTATTTGGAATGGAAAGACACATCACGACCTTATCCGTCTAAGACGCGAAACAGCCTAAGATGGGCGCTACGCCAAACACCTGGCTCGTGATAGGTGGCAAGACCACTGTGCGTCCTTCGGTGAAAAGACGAGTAAAAGTCGAAAGTGGCAAACGTTCGTACTATGTGCGGCAAGTCCAAAGCCAAGAACACAGGTCCCAACCTTTGCCTGAAACTCGACATAGACCCTGCGACATATGAACAGAACCTGCAACCCCCTTGTTTTCTGAAGCCACATGCGGCAGCGAGGAGGGCGAAGACTCTATATATAACCCATGCCCGTTGCTTCCAAGGAAGGCCCAGACTCGCTGTTTACCCTTGCACAGCTCGTAGGGGCACTCTATTCAGTTAATGCAAGAAGTGCAACAGGCAAGGAAGAAATAACCTGGGCGCTGCTTCGCCACCTGGATGAACGACACAAAGAAAATTGCTAGATGACCTCAACATGGTCGGGACAAGCTACCTCATGCCTGAAAACTGGCGTCAGTCTGTAGTGCACGCTATTCCAAAACCAGGGAACCTACTGACAGACTAGGCAACTTGCGACCCATCTCACTCACGTCTAATCCGGGCAAACTGCTGGAAAGAATGGTGCTAAGTAGACTCACCCAGAATTTGGAATACGTGAAACCAGATTTCTTCGACCCTGGCCAGACTGGGTTTTACAAGGGACAGGGCACCTATGACATCATACACCTGATAAAGACAGCTTTTAAGCGTAGACAAGGGCGACTCCGCCAGGCTTCCGGGATTTTGGTGGCTGTCGATCATCTGAAAGCTTTCGATACGTTCAGACACAACTACCTGCTTAAGGCTCGGGCTGAGACAGATGCGAGTCACTCTATTCAGAACTTTGTACGAGCTTTCTTGAGACGTGGAACCTTCGAGTTCGCCGCTTCAACAACAGGTGTCACCTCGCCCAAGGTATTTCATGCTGCCGCAGTTGGAGTACCTCAAGGAGCCATTATATCGCCTACCACTCTTCATCATTGCGATGGCTAAGACCAGCCGGGCAGATAGGAAGATACCGGAATTCGGATCGACTGCATACGCCGATGATGTCACCAGCTGGGCCATTCCACAGCAGTGTACCACCACCGAAGCCGCCGTGACTGCTGTTCAAACAGGCCTCGACACACTCTCAGAGTACCTCAGACCAACGGGCATTCAAGTGCCTGCAACCAAGACGCAGTGTCTGGTCATTCGGGGCTTAGAAGCTGAGCGTGCCCAGGTGCACCTTACCCTGAAAGGAAATACCATATCGCGATTGACAGATGGCTGGACTCGAATACTTAGCATTCACTTCCACGAGAATGGCACTCCCAACGAATGCGTATCACAGCTCCGAAAGTCGTGGAAATTGATCCTACACGTAGTACAGAGGATCGCAGCTGCTTCAGCGGTGCTTGCACCGAAGTACTGCTAACGCTCGTCACCACGGCTCCTCAAAGCTAAAGCGTGCTATGGAGCCATGGCCTTTGACCTAACCAAGGCACAAATGCTCAAGCTAGAGGTCTTGCACCAAGACTCCCTTCGTGTGGTCATCGGCCTCCCACGTCACGCAAACGTTGAGGACCTACATAGTGACGCCCCACTGCCTTCCTTGGCTGCCACGCTCGCTGCGAGAAGAGACGCAATGCCTCGAGATGACCCTAACGACTGCTGGCAGGCATATCATACGCCTTGCTGATCAATGGGTCCATCTCGAGCTACCTCCTGTACTGCTTATGACACCACCGTGGGATGACAGCCTTGTTATTTGGCCAAAAGCACTGCCACGAAGACGCAACAAGGAGCGCCACACGAAGGAACGGGAGGCTCATGCATGCAACACTAACGACCCCGAGCTTCACGCAACTACTGTGTACACAGATGCCGCTTGGAATAGGGAGACAAGGGGGGCCACCCTTGCAGTGGTCCAACCCTTTGGGTCATACAGATGGTCACAGGCCTACAAATACCAAGAGCCTACAAGCCACAACTAGAGCTTCATGCCTTGTGAATGGCAACACTCGTGGTACACACCGAGGCGGCGCGCTGACTGTGGACGGCCCGACAAAAAATCACCGTAATGTGCGATAACACAGAAGCCATCAAAAGGCTTCAAGGACCAAGCATCGATGCTTCATTGTGCCACCTTATTAAGAAGTGCAGAGCACTGAAAAACAACCACAACATCCAGGTATGTATCGACTGGGTGTCGGGACACGCGGATAGCCTCGGAAACGAGGCTGCTCACACGTTGGCGAGCACGCAAAACTCTACGCTCCACTCGCTTCCCGAACCCCGGTGCCACTACTGATTGACGTCGCCCCGGCCAGCCTCGTTGAACAAGAGAGAAAACGAAGGAGGAGAAACCTGAGAGACATGACTGCCCAAATGAGCACCCTCTCCCGAAGGGCTAACCCAGAGGGACTCAAGTTCTGACCTACAAGGCCCGAACAGGGGCCGCACTTACCGAAGATGTGCTGCACAAGTGGCGCTCTTACGTTAAAGTCGCGGCACGTACGACACAGATAGACGCGACGGCTCTGCCGCTTTCATCGAGCCACCGTACCCCTGCCCATACTGCAAGGACTCTACAGTCAAGCAGGACATTCGACACCTCCTGTGGGACTGTGGGGGCCTCCGTGAATTGCGAGCCCGACACGCCCAACAGGTGCCATCATACGAAGAGTGGACTACGCCCATGGATCCTAGGCATGCCAAGGAGAGATTGGTGTCCCTTTGGGAGTTCCCAAAAGAGTAAGGCATAGCCCGAAGAATTTAGGGCCTATAAGAGCCCTGCACCTGCTTCCAAAACCCCCCTTCTTAGGCCACTAGCCACCACTTTTCTTAATAAATATTTAAATATACATACATCTAAGAATTCGTACAGTAAATTTATCATACCCTGTGCTTTTCACGTCGGCAGTAAATTTATAGTCGAGTTTTTTGGAGCCGTAGTCACGTCTATGAACGCAGATGAATTACCAGTTGGAGCTGGCAGTCTTACGTTTGTTAGAGAAGGTAATCGAAATGCTAGGTTCGTGTCAATCCTTCCGAAATATTTGTTAGGCAGTCTGGGAGCTGCACTTCCAATGACCCATACAGAGCAGTAGGAGGAAGATTTCGCGAACTTCTTTTTATTTGATGGCAGATTTAATTGTTTCCCAAAGTTTTGTGAATTTTTATTGAATAAAATTATGCTACTATATTACTGCTTTTTATTACCACAGTATAGGGCAAAGACTTTGTTTCTTAACTTTTTATACTGGTTTCGAGATAGGAATTGTAATATTTTGTTCGTGCTTTTGATACCAGTATTGTTTGTGCCAACAAGCGCAACCACTCTGAAATATACCCAAGGACGCAATGATTGCTTGTAATTTTTTCATTTTCATGGATGCGTCGTTCTTCTGCGATTGGTTACTGTATTTAGAATAAATCATACACATCGCTCACGTCAGCGCGATGTCGAATATCACTGGCTAGCTCCGCACAAGCTTTTGCACAGGGACTGATCATGGACTCTTGTTTTGGGCAGATAATGTGGTTGAACTCGCTCGCTGGTCACAAGAGACAAGTAGGAAGGTAGGGTAATGGTGTGTTATATCTGTCTCGACAACAACAAAAAGACTGTTCGACGTGTCGAAGTTGCGGCGGAATGTGATGTATGAGTGTACTAGATGTGTCACCCACTCATTTTGCATTTTTATTGGCGTTACAAACACCATCAAATTCAAACATTGCTTATATGCTGTGCTACATTTTTCATGAAGGTCGATGTTCACGTCCCCACTCAGGACGGCTTTTCTTTTGTTCGTGGTAATATTATGTAATAGGTTCCATATTTGCGAACAAATGAAGTGATTTTACAACTCGGAGAGTGATAGACAACGCCCACAATCATTTCATTATTAGGTTTGACAAAAGAATGTCATGTTTCCTTAGCAGTAGGCTGATAAGGACACGCCCAGTTTGAAATGAAATGATACATTATGAATAGCAGTACCTCTCGTCCTATAGTTTTAGTCTTTCGACTGTGACAGCCAGACAAATATCTGGGCATATTGATTGATTGACCAGGCTTAAGAGAAGTTTCTATAAGAGCAACTACGTTGCATTTAAAACTTGGAGCACCTAGTGTTAGCTGAAGGCTGTTGAGGTTCTTATTACACTGCGCATGTTGCAATGTAGCGTGCTAAAATTGCAGCTTGAATTGTAACAACTGTACAGATAACTAGCCGGCTGCATGATGGACAGGATTAACGGTGCTGCTAACATTATTTTTGTGGGAGAATTATTTACGGTCAATATTATTACTACTTGAAATTCTCCGCTTTGTGCAAGAGAATAATGCCTTTCTTGATCCATGATAGCTTCCATCACCGATCTTTTTGCAAGTATATGGCTTTTAAGAGCAGCGCTTTTTTCGACACAGACATGCCCGTACACATAAATGGGTGTATCTTTGCCAAATCGAACGTTACTACTGTCAGCAGTTTCTTCATGGCGCAGCTTCGAGCACCTTAGTGCGCCAGGATCGAGACGCCTACCAAACAATTACAATGGGTCTCTCTTTGTCTGTTCGCGCACCTTGTGAACACCGTGAACCTGTCATTTGTGGAGCTCATTGCTCAGGTTGGGGCCAATTACATTAACTGAATCTTCCAAATTTCGCTTTTGATTGAATCAAATGGTATTCCGTGATATCTAGGTTATTTTGTTTATTATACTGCTTCATCTCGACGGTGTCTGCCTTCGTAGCCGCCAGCGCTTTCCTGAGTTCTTGGTTTTCTTTTTTGAGAAATTTATGATTCTTAAGATTACTCGGAACATCACTGCAGACGCTGTCCAAAGTTGCCTTGAATATTTCGAGGGTTCTGCTAAAAAACTAAACCCACTTCTTCATTTTCTGCGCCTCCTTATCAAGTTTTCCAAATTGGGTAGCCCGCTCATCGACGGTTTCGCTTGTTGACTGTAGAAGCAGCTTTACCACCCATAGCGACACCTTACAGCCGCAAGCGACGAAGGATATTCTAATAAAAATAAAATAAGTGCCACCGAAAATTTCACATGAGCCGCACTGGCAGGTCGTTTCAAAGCGTGCCGGAGTTGCTCGCGGTTATGGCCAGCAATCCCCCTTCCAGGCCTTTTACATCCGCTATTGAAGAATGCTGTGGGAGAGCTTCCACTCCCCGCATTCGGAGAGGTAGGCAGGCAGGTACTTTTAGAAGCTGCAACAAGGAAGAACTATTATCTGTGGCGGAACGCGTACTGTTGCCAGAAATCTTGGCAAAAGAACGCTTAGCTTTGGCGAATGCTTAGTTACTTCTAGCGTTTTGGTAAAGGGAGATCTAGAGCTTCTGCTACTAGAGAGTGTGCAGATATTGATCCACTTTTATAAATTAGTGAATCAGTTGTTTCATCTCCCTCATTAGGTTTGACAGTATTTGCAAATATCTTCACTCCAAGAAAGACTATCAGGCAATAAACTCAACAAAACTCACCACATTTTCAAACTGCAAATATTTTCAAACGTGAAAAGGAGGCAGCTTAATGATTCCATGTCGCAAGTTCCTAATAAACACGCTCCTGACCTCAGTAACTGTTGACGTAACCGCAAATTTGAATATTCAAGCGGGCTAAAGCATTTTTGCTGTGAATATTTACGTTATTGTTTCACTAAAAATAAGTTAACAGCAAGTGCCAACCGATGCGTTTTCAGAACTAAGCCCTAAAGTGAAAGTGTCCAGGCATTTTTTTTATTTTAATTTTAAGTAACACCCCTTGTAACTATGTAAGGACGCTCTTCCAGAAAGTAAACGCCGGCTATGAAAACGGGAGTATATTAAAACGAATGAAATACAAGGATAAAGAAGAAAGGACCCCCTCAAAGCAGCAAAATGTGTGGCACATAGGCAAAAGAAGCAGAATTACATTGGGACTACTGTAATTGCCGTCTCGTTAGCTGTTACTTTCACAAATGGGTGCTCTAATATAAAAAGGGGTGTACGTAAGACAGCAGTTCATCTATTTATTCCTCAAGCAATTTTGGTGACGTCGAATAGTTTATTTCGGCGAAGCCAGTTTTCATTTCAACCAAGGTGATTTTTGTGGCAGCAGCTTTGAAGAATACGTCGAGCAGGCTAGTTTTTTTTCACAAGAAGATGAAGTCGAGCTTGCGAAGATCATACTGGGCTTCTTATCATCTGTACACTCATAATAAATGCCTCAGAGAAAAATAACACACAATTCGAAAATGAACATATAAACTACTCTAAACGCTGCAAGAACCTGTAAAAATTTGTAGCCACAAATGTTGTGGCGCAAATGTGGTGTTCTAGAAGTGGGACGGTCTGAGACATTTGTGAGATTGATGGTGACGCCGTCGGAGTTGCCCAGAGGTGTTGCCTTCCGTCACGTAGGCAGTGCATCGCTGTCCAGGCAGGGTATGCGGTTCGTGCTGATGATAGTGATGATGTTTTTTTCTGTAGAAGAAGGTGAAATACAAAAAAACGGCGGTTCGTTGAAGACCAAGATGATGATAATGATGATGAATTTGCGCGGGTTAATGTCGCGAAGAGAGATCACACACACACACCAATACAAAGAAAGAGCATTTATTCACGACACCATTTGTGTTGTCGTTGTAGATTGCTAGAGCAAGCTTTGAAGTGCAGTACTCCTTTAAGCGGGTGCAAGCCCTTCTCACGCCATCAATCCCCCAGTGTATTATGCACAGACACCTATTTGTGTTGTCGTTGACTTGATTGGTTAGCTTTGATTTTGAGTACAGCGTGCATTACCCCTTCTCAGATTCCTGGCCAATCCTCACGTGGGTATGTGCCTCAGCGGCCAGGCAGCGCCGCCCATCTCCCCCCATTGCCAAAAAAAACGGGTGGTGTAAAGTGCCAGGAGGAAGACAAAGAGTGGTTAAAAGAAAATAAAGTGGCTGGTGTACAGGACCAGCGGTAAAAGTATGGCTGGTATAAGCTAAGCTGCAATAATTGAACCTCTGACAGAAACCTAAAGGTGCGCTGAATGAAAAACACGGCATTGTATCAAAAAGTATGACGGATGTAATGAAATATGTTGTCTGCAGAGTTTCTTTGAAGTGGTTATGGCATGTAATGTCGCGTGCCTTGCATTGAATGAGAATGTGCATCACAGATAGGCCCCTCCCCTCACCTGCTAAACGGATGGCTTGGAGATCCAGTGAGCAGGTGCGAGTGTGTTACATGTGTCTGGTTTATCCGCAACCTAGCCAATATAACTCCAATGAGACTGTTGTATGAGCCAGGAGTGTATGATTCCTAGTGTGGCTTTATTACGTGTAACTTGTCATCCGTCTGTACACTCCAGTGTGTTTGCCATATGTTGCGAAGTGGGTGTCTGATATTTGGCTTCACATTTTTGTACAGCACTGTTGCTATGTTCAGTGTAATGAAGAGTGTAGCAGTAGTGACCATTTGATTTACGGTTTCGTTTTTGGCTATCCCACAGTACCCAGGATCCCAACATACTGTTATTTCAAGACTTGAGGCGTATGCCGACATAAGAGCTTTAAAAACAAGATTGAATACATAATTTTTTGAACGTTTTTGTACAAAAGTGAACATGCAATTATAAAAGAATCTGTATAAAATATGGACATTAACATTTGATGTTGGACAATGTGACGTAAAACAATTTAATAGCGATGTACTTCAGCGGTGGAAATGCTGTTGTAAGAGTTCATTCTTTTTCTCACGTTGAAGTTCGGTCCGTGCGCAGCACAAGACACAGCATCGGCTGTTTTTGATGGGTCGCAGTAAAACTGTGTCCACTGGTGCTTCTCCTGCACGAAGAGGAAATGCTGCATAATAGCTGCCCTTGGCTCCCTGTTCTAGTCAAATTGCAAAAAGCACCGGTCAAAAGAAAGAGCCATGAGTTGCCATGGCGCAATAAAATAATCATGGTTGTCTTGTGGATGTGTGAAAATGACACTGATAGCTTAAAAGCTTCTGCGCTCACTCTGAGAGCAAACGGCATTGAAACTGATTGAGGGTTTGAAACGAGATGCTGGGTAGAGGAATTTCAAATGGTCGAATGAAAATGATGATTTGTCATAAACATAATTTTAGAGGCATACCACAAGTCAGTGTATATCCTCTGATAATATAGGGAACATTTGTGACAATCTGCCAAGAGGCTTTAAACATGGCTATTGCGAAAAGCGCCAAGAAAAGGCGAAGGCCAAAACTGCAGGACCGCGTCAAGCATTTTTAGTGCCCTTTTTGTAACAAACTTATACATTACACTGCCACAGTCCAAGCGAGATCCTACAGTGCAGTATAAAGAAGCAGCAGGAGCTGCTTCTCTGCACTGTATGATTGGAGTGCGACGACTGTAGGAAAATTCACACTTCTTACGCATTTTTGCTAAATCAATTTCAGATGTCGAAAAAGTGTTACGTTGTTATCAAATATTAGGCCTAAAAACTTTTGCTCCTTTTTAATAGGAATGGGCATTCTGTTTATAGTAATGTAAGAGACTACATAAATCCCGATGACAAGGGTGAACGCAACGCAAGTACTTTTTTCAAGATCAAGTTTAAAACTGTTTGTGTACGCCCAGCCAGCAAGTTTCTTCCCGTGGGCTGGGCTTTACGTTCACGGATTGGCCTATTACATGATTTAAAAGATATGTGGACATCATCTACATAAACTGAACAAGAAATGGTTGTGGCAATGTCTTACTGAGCGAGTTCATCTTCACTATGAAGAGTGTGCAGCTCAAAACACTGCCTTGGGGAACTCTTTTCCTGACCGTGTACATTAAGAATTGTACTACAAATTTTTACCTGGAAAGTTCGTTCAGAAATGTAGCTAAAGAGGCTGTTAAAAAGTTAACCGAAAACCAATTGACTTCAAGTCACTCATCATGCCGTATCGCCATGCCGTGTCGTAGGTCTTTGCCATGTCATAAAAGATCGTAATGCAGAACTGTTTGTCAATGAATACATGTTTTATATAGGATTACAACACTACAAGTTTATTGTTGGTGTAGCGCACCACCTTTACGCCTGCATGCAGCTCTCGCGAAGGCTTTTGCACTGTAGGAAGCAGACAAGCTACCGGTTAATTATCTTCTCGAAAAGCTTCCACCTGCAGCTCGTCAGGGCAATGGGACGGTAACTCGAGGGGGTGACCTGTCCTTTACCTCCTTCAAAAAAGCTACTACACTGGCCTCCAGCCATGATCTTTGAATGTGCTCAGAACGCCATATTTTGTTGTACAGACGAAGTGTTTCAAGTGTGTCTGCATGTACGTGTTCTTAGCAATGTATATGTGATGTTGTCTGGGCCTAGAATTGAGGGTTTACACATGCCCAGAGCAGCTTTTAGCTTATGTAGTGAAAGAAAAAGTTGTAAGTAGTCAGTCATTGGTTGTTGTCGTGTAGGGACTTCTTTCCACAAGCAGATTTATGCTTTAGTAAAGGGTTCGTGTAGTGTGCTGAACTGGAAACGTGTTGGAAGTGTTGTGCGAGTGTGTTAGCCCACTAACCAGCGGCAGGCTGCATGTTTGTTTTCCTTGGAGTTTTCGTATATGTGTCCAGACTTCGTCAGTGTCGGTGTGCGGGTTTGTATATGTGAGGAAGGTGCGCCAACTCTCTCTTTTTGCCTACCGGCGCACGCGTTTTGAAAGTACGTTTGCCCGTTTGAACCACACAACGTTATGAGACTTGGGGCTCTGGTGAAGGACACCCCACGCCTTGTTCTGCGTCAGTCGCCCTTTCCTGCAGTCCTCGTTTAACCTGGGCCTCATGAGGTTCCGCGAGACACCAGAAGCGTGGGCAGTAGCCTTGTCAGTGGCATCGAGGATGTGGAACGTGAGAAGTTGGTATCTCATCTTCTACGTGTGGGTGTTTTATGAATGTGTAGTGTACTTTATATATTTCCGTGAATGTGTTCCAGTTTGTTCTTCCCTTACTGAACCTTTTACATGAAGGGGAAGTGTTTTTTGTCTATTTGTTGCAATGTGGTGAGGAAGTGCTAACTACAGTGTATGTTTTTGCAGACATGCTACTCAAAAAATGGGAAACCAACTGCACAGCCAGCAGCTGAGTCAAAATGAGAATATCAGTTCGGCCTATGCTGTATTATGTAGACTGGTTTTCCTTAAAAAGGCGTGCTCACAATGATGTTAGGCATTTTTCAATTAGGCAACTGTTAAGTTAGGGATCCTCATGCAATAATGAGAGCCGAAGGTAGCTCATGTATCGGCGTTGCCTCCGCAACTAACTGTCATGCTGCATTCCCTTCATGCAGCCGCAGGGATGCGCAGTTGGAGGCCGCGAATTGCATGCCTTGTGTTCTTTTTATTTGTTTGGCAAAAGGCCGGGGTGCTTAGCTAGAGTACCTTTATGTCGTTGTATGAGATCACCTCCACCTCACTGATGGGTTCACAGAGGTGAAAACAGCTCTGGCGCGGGAGGAGGAGGAGGAAAACTTTTATTCATATAAAATAAGAGCGCTGTGAGTGGTGTCCTCAGTCCAGGACCCCAGAAGAGCTTGCTGCCGCCTTCGCCCTCTCGATGAGCCGAAGCTCACGATCAAGATCTGAGCTGGCAAGCCCTCGCTCCCACTGCTCTAAGGTTGGATTTTCTATTGTGTCTATATTCTTATTTGTTGGCAAGCCCACACCATGTGATATAAGGTAGAGAGCTCTCCACAGTGAGGGCAAGTGCATGTATATATTGTAGGGAATATAGCGTGGAACCTAGTAGGGTGCGGAAAAGTATTCGTCTGTAGCTGCCTAAGTGAGGTTTCTTGCTCTTTTGTGAGGGATTTATGGCCTGGCGGGTATATCTGTCGGGAAAGCCTATAACGTTGCGTAATATCTCTGTACGTGACTAACGGCTGGTTAACCCTCTGCTGATCTTCTTGTGGAGCCCGGCCGGCTAATTCTCGGGCACTCGTGTGAGCGACGAGGTTTCCACGAAGACTGGAGTGGGCAGGTGTCCAGACGATAGTCACATTTCTTCGAGGAGGGTTTTGCTGGAGGATTCGAAGGGCGGTTTTAGAAATTCTTCCATTTATATAATTCCTGCATGCTCCCTGTGAGTCTGAGATGACAGTCATGGCTTCAGTTTGAGTGATGGCAAGCGCAATGGCTGTTTCTTCTGCTTGCAGTGTATTGGTGCGTCTAAGTGTCAGGCTCGTGACTGTTCGCGCCGTGTCGGTGACTACTGCCGTCATAGCATGCTCTCGGGCGTAGTCTGCCGCGTCCGTGTACACCACCCTACTTTTTTGTCCATATTTCCTCTCTAAGTTTTCGGCTCTGGCTGTTCTTCGGCCTTCGTGGTGCTGAGGGTGCATGTTTCGAGGTAGAGGGGAAACTATGATGTGCTCTCTGAGTTCTTCCAAAATATCTTTCATGGCAGGCCCCAAATTCACTACTGAATATCCGAGACGGCGCAAAAGGTGACGGCCAGTTGGAGTGGTGGCGAGTCGAAGCTGCTGAGCGGTCAGGTGGGCTTCTATGAGCTCGGCTATGGTGTTGTGAAGTCCAAGCCCAAGCAGTTTCTCGGTAGATGTGCTTATTGGTAGTCCGAGGGCTTGTTTATAGGCCTTCCTGATTAGTGCGTCCAACTTATTGCGTTCAGAAGTTTTGAGTATGGCATATGGAGCAATGTAGACAATTCTGGATACAACGAAAGCTTGTACAAGGCGAATCGTGTCTTGTTCTTTCATTCCGTGCTTCTTGTTTATGATACGGCGTAGCATGCGGGTGATTTGACTGATTGAAGAGTCGAGTTTGCGGATCACCAGAGAGTTAGAACAGTCTTCTTGAAGGATCATGCCTAATATTTTGATGGAGGGTGAGGGTTTGATGAGGACCCCATCTAATTCTATTTCTATGGTTGTCTTAGTGGCATTCTTGAGTCGAGATCTCTTCTGCACCGGTAGGAGTTCTGACTTCTCAGGGGCGCATTTGAGGCCACAGTTTGCTGCACAGGTTCGGACAACGTCTGCAGCCTGTTGTAATTTGTCTTGCATGTCGCCTTCTGAGCCTTCCCCTATCCAGATCGTAATATCGTCAGCATATATTCCCTGGTGCAGACATGGTATTTGATCCAGTTGCCTTGGAAGGTTGACGAGGGCAATATTGAAGAGAAGCGGGGACAGCACCGCCCCCTGCGAAGTGCCCTTGCATCCAATCGTGATGGGTTGAGAGCTCACGTCCCCAATTTTGATGACTGCCACACGACCCGTTAAGAAGTCTCGAATGTATGCGTACATTCGTTCCCTGCAATTAAGGTTATTAAGGTTTTGGAGCGGGAGTTCCCTCTCGGAAGGCCTGCAAGAACCTATTATGGCTTGCCAACATGGGAAGTGGCTCAGCCATTCGTGAAGGTGGACGATTCGACGGGAAGCGGAAGGATGTCGTCTGTTACAGTCGTTTATGCGCACAGCGTGGTCGTTGCGTATTTGCAAAGCCGGCGTACGTGCGGTTCGTTTCTGGGTCATTCGTCTCGAGAATGTTCGCCTAGGTTTCGAGCAGCTCTTCCTTCCAGAACGCGGCTCGCGGTGGCGTCCCTTAGTATAGGAAAGGGATTAGCCACGACTCTATCACTGTGCTGGTGCGCGCGGCGACAAAGGCAAGGCGGGAAGGCAAGGACACTGTAAGAATTTGGCCGCACGAAGACCGCTGTAAGCGTTTGTATTTGGCTTTTGAGCAGATGCCGCCCGCTCAAGTTAATGGCGTGTTCAGCTCCGCGCGGTCAGTGTCTATAAGGGACAGATGTCTTATATTTGCTTGTCGGTTGCAATAACGTGCGTAGGAAACGTACTTTAAGTGCATGAGAGAGAGTGTTGCGTCACGTGATGGCAGGTGGGGACTTGTGTAGGATTGGTTGGTTCTTGTGGCTAATCAAAGGTTCATATTAATTATGTTGAAAGGAATTTTCGCTCTTTCTTGAACGGCCTCTTTGGTGGCGTGGTTTTTGGGACGAAAATAGGAGTGCTGGGTTTTGTCTCTGGGGTCGGTCGAGAGGAATCTAGTTCATTATAGATATTGGCTAAACAGGCTGCTGCGGGCAGAGTGACAATGTAACCATCATTCTGTCCCAGTGTAAATACTTGGAGCAATGTACATACTGTAAATAAACCTAATATCCAGCAAGGAAGGCCGTCCTCATCTTTCACGTGCTTCAAGCATCGGGCGTCGGTCATCAGAGGGAGTTGAGATCGTCAGCTGGGCTCAAGCATGAAAACAACTTCATTATTTTGTCTTCATCATTCGTCAAGAAGATGGAGAGTCGAACTGCAACTGCAACCTCTGGAAGTTGTGCGGGAAGAGCCCCACAGTGAATTATATGCACTGGGGTCGCCTACGAATATGTACAGTTCAGGTAGTTAATTCTATCAGGGTCTCAAAATAATGTTGGATAGTTGGTAATCAGGGCAAATGTAGAGGGAACCTCACCGTATTACCCTACTGGGAAATATTGCTCAAATCGCGGCAGCTGCCATCATGGTGTTTATGTGGATGGTGTGACATTGATTATCGGACCCTGCCATCAGGGTGTTTATGTGGATGGTGTGACATTGATTATCGGACCACTATGGGCACATCACCTGATGAATAGGTGCAATTGATCCGGTCTTTTCGAAATACTATGCAGCGATTGAAGACATTAGTATGTTTACTATTTAGGTGTGTTTCCAGATGACACATGAGACTTGGCTGATGTGAATGAGTATCTCGGACACATGATCTAGATTGTTAATGATACCTATAAAGTTCCACTGAAGGGCGTTTTCTGTTCCCTCTTTTTACATTAAAAATGAATGAAGTGTGTATGACTGTCTGTTTATGTGTTCTTTACGGGGCTCTTATTCTGGAATTGGTCTTTGTGGGCTTTTCTGTTGGCTCGGACGTCGGAGGCCGCTCCTTCCGCTGCTCTGCAAGCTGGAACGACCCGACACCCATCTCCTTGTAGATGTAGGAGGGGTGCCGGAGGAACCGGTCCACCTAGATTTGGTCCTTCATCGGGGGCCCTTCGTTTGACCAACCACTGCCGAGGCCGTCGGGGGTGCCTTATCTGGCACGGGCGGGACGGTGGCATTGGGAGTCGATAGGGTCCTGCGGTGTCTATTCCCTTTGGAACACTCCAACGCACTGTATAACAGGGAGGCAGGGACGGGAGAGCCACAGCCCGGACGGGAGTGGTTGCCAACGCCACCACTGCTGCCTCAGCACGCGGTGTGGTGACGGGTTGGGCTGCGTGAGACAACTCAGTGGGGAATGGCGGATGAACCAGGTCAGACTCGCTGAACTGGGTCCCTATTGAACCAGAAGCACTCCGCCCCCCGGCGAATTGCGTCTGCGATCCTCCCCAAGAAAGAGGCGAACTTCTTCCGCACCTCTTGTGGGTCATTTTCTCAGTGACCCAGATGGTGGTCTTTTTTTCCAGTTGATAGTTTCACATTTACGAGTGTATGCCGCATGCGGCTCCCGGCAGTACACAAAAGAGAGGGTGTCAGATGAACAGTTTTCGGTAGGATGATCCTGTGCTGAGCATTTTGCTCCAGTTGTACTGTCACGGCAGTGTTTGTACCGTGCCCGACCCACTGTTAATTAAAACAGCGCCGTGGGTTTGGGATAAAGGGACGGTAGGAGCATCGGACAAAGCCGGTATACATATGTGTCTGAAGTGGTGAGCTGTAACGGTCTAGATTATGTGCTTGGTAGGAATCTCGTTGTCGTCGTTGCGGATGGTGATGCGCCTCACTAATGTGCCGCCCTGATCCTTCTAGCCTCAAGATGATCCGCATCCATTTCGTTGAACAGATTGGCTCATAGATCACACTTTGGGAGCTGTTTAGGCTCCGGTACGGCGGCACACTCAGGGCCAGATCAGCCAGTGTAGTTTGAGCTAGAAGCATTGTGGAGGGCTGGTTCTCATTACCTTGATTAGGACTTCATGAGTCTCTTGTTGTTTGGCCTAATACGATTTTCTAACTATGGCTTAAAATATGTTGCAATCAAGAAGACTGACTGCAATGCCAGAGGGTGGGCGGGACTGATGGGTTGAATTGCAAAATTCTAGAATATTCATCCGCTTCTGGAAAGTTTAAGGATGGCAAGGGGAAAAATACTTTGGAGTGGCGCGTTTTCAGGAAACCGATCATGTTGGGGGGCGGGTGTTTAGACAATTCCATATAGCCTATTATAACAAGGGACGGGGTACTTTCTTCTCTCGAGGTGACTTAATACCAAGAGAGGACACGGAGCTCCCTGCCTGGAAACCGACCGGAATCCCATCCGCCAGAGGTTGACCTCGGACCCAGCAGTCTCAGTTTGTGGTTTCTGCTACACTTTAAAACTCATAGCGACGGTAATTACAGCGTACGTATGGAATCCCGTGGCCCGCGGTGTCACCAATATCATCAATAAGTGTACCCAAGGTGCCCTGTGCAATGCAAGGGATGCGGCTCGGCTCTAAGGTCTACCGACAATTTTCGTCAAGCCCACATTCATCCGAACAACGGCTTCTTGCTCCCTCCAACCGGCCTCTGTGTTCCGCTGACAATCTTCTCAATTTTTTATTCTGCAGCATACTTCACCATCTGCTTCTGTGCCGCATTCGGCACCCATGATTCTTCTTCCAAACTTACACGTGTTCATAGATTGGGCTTTCTCACGCATACATTTATCGTGTTGCTTTAAAAATGTTCCGTTTTATTATTCGTTTGTTGCAAACATTGGTTTGTTTTAGTATTATGTTCGCTCACATGCACTCCACTTATTACCAATATAATGTAAAATCTACATAAAACAAGAAAAAAACACAATAACTAACACTAAAACAAAACTCGCAAACTGTAGCTGAAAAAACGTGCTCACAAAACCAGTCGTGTACTTTGCAAAACAATTGCTAATTATAGCTGCTGGGGCCCTCCGCTCACCGCATCTGTACAACACCTGAACGCGGCGGTGGTCAGCGTAATGGTGGTGAGAACATCTAAGCCCGGACATGAACGTTTTAAACCTGAATATGGAACGGTTTGAACGGGCGATTCATGTATAGTGTGGGAGCTTTCGGATAATAATTGCGAGAATATAAGTAATCGAAGTAAAAGACTAGGAAGACGCATCATGAGGCCGACCAGAGGACCTGTTTTGTGCTCCCCAAAACATCAAGAAAAAAAGAGAGCCGTGAGTGGAATTCTTAATCCACATAGAAATAACAGAGAACAACAGGGATTGCGCAGCATAAAGGAGAGCCGCAGTGGATTTATTCAAGCTAAACAAGCGATACCGAAGAAAGAGTGTACAAGCCCCCGCGCTAACTGCGGCATTCAATTTTAACGTCTCACATACATTGTACGACGATGTGAAGTCAGCAATAAAAAGGGTAAACAAAGTTCACGATTGTGAGGGGTATAAAAAATTCACTATTTGGATAGTAGACGTTGCTGCCAAAGTAGCTAGCAGGCGTGTGGGAGAAAGCTCAGTGGAAAACTTTCGATTAGGCCGTCACACCAGTGGCGGAGTCACACTGTTATGATTTGCAGAGAGAATCAACCAAATTATAATGGCCACTTTCTTCGGCAATACAAACGAACAAAGAATTCAAAAGTAATGCCAACTAACGAAATTTACTTGATATAGTTAATAAAGCAGGTTTGTGCAGGACGTGGAGGTGCTAAGTGGAGTCGCAGCTGCGATCTTAGGATGATGTGTGCAGAGTAGGTATCGGTCTCTAAAGGAAAACGAACACGACATGAATATTATTACAGCCATCTAGTAAGCCTTAGCCTTAGCCTTCACAACAAATTCGCGCTTTCAACGGGAAAGGAGGCAGATTATGTAGAAATAGTAAATGAAAATAGAACAATGGCACTCTTCGTCTCGGCAGTAGCTGAGGGACAGGTAGTCGTCAAAAAACTTGACAACTAACTCAAGTGCTATAAAACTTCGTCACCAGAAGTATATAAACTCACATTTGTAACTAAACTATGGCTGTCATCTATAAAATGTTGGGAATAGGAGAAATATTTAGGTCAACAAAAAGGATACGGGCTATTAGGAGAGACATTCTAGGGAATATGCCTCAATCAGGGTAACAATATATACCATAAAAAGGAAATAAAGTAGCTAATGAATTCACCCCAGGATATACGACAGCGACGTTATCCCATGAAATAGTATTCACCGTAGAGGGTTTGCTCTTTAAGTCTCCTAAATACCCAAAGACTCTTAAAGACATGAAAAGAGATGAGAAGCAGGTTACGACAGCGCTAACGTAGACATTCTCACATGGGAGCAGATATGGCGCTGAAAAAGCTTTGCCCACGATTGTGCGAATGCCTATACTTTCAAATTACCCATAAACAGAAGAATAAGCAAAGTAATTCTCATTGGCAAGAAGGGGGACACACAAATACTTTCTAAAAAGATACCATTCAGCGTTTTTTTATTGTGTGCACTCAGCTCACCAATTATTAACCGAATAAGTACCACTGATATTTCCATCGAGAAGCTAAACTTGGGAAGCAGGGACGACCGCAAATGCCGCGCGCACTAGCCAGGCAGATTCGTAGGTGCCAAATCGCGACTAAAGATGGTAAAATTTGCTTCTTTTAAGTTTCGAGAAAGTATACTGCAGTCTAGAAGTAGTTTTTGCGAGTATAATGCATCAATCAGTGAGGATTTCCGCCACGCAACGACAAGCCAGCCCAAAAAGCTGTTTGAATTCGGCAAGGGGAGTGGCGAGAAGTATACCGTCAAGTACATTAAGCTGTACATGAACAAAAAGTGCTTTGTGTACTATCTTGTGACAGCCAGCGTCTGTGAGCTGCATACAAATGCGAAAAACCCATCAGAGGCTTCGTCCTTCGTTGCGCATGCCGGCAAAGATACGCTTTTATTCTATCAAAGTGCACCCCTCGGCCACTTATCGTAACTACTCATTTTTATATTCTAACGTACGAAGTGTTCGTAACAAACGTAATGCATTATCTTCAATTTTTTGATGATTGCACCGCTGATGCTGTACTGTTAACGTTAACCTGGCACATACCTAACATTTCAAGTGTAGAGCTGTTCGATTGCCAGAATAATTATACCCCTTACAGATGTGATCGATACCAATGACGAGGAGGTGGTGTCCTCTAGAGCCGTACCTGATTATATCGTGTAGTAACAGCATCACCTTTCAAATTTGTTTGTCTTTCCATCCGTGACAACTACCAAAATGTCATAATTTGTGGCTGTTACCGCCATCCGAATGTGACACCAGTGCTTTGCGAGGAACTGCATGATGTTTTGAATGATATCGTCAAAAGGCATCCGCATACACCTGTTCTTCTCCTATGCGGTTTTAACTACAAAAATAAACTGATCGCTTTGTTGCTCTTCGGCAAGCACTTCAGCCGACAGTTTACATTTACTGGAACTGTGCGAAGACTTTAACCTCACCCAACTCGTAACGCAGCCAACAAGAATAAGCCCTACTTCATCAAATAATCTTGATCTCATTCTCATCACTGTACCACACACTGCATTCTATTTTATTACCTCAGGCATAAGTGACCATTGTTTTGTGCACTTCACTCTAACAGGTTTTTTAAGGCGTCGGTCAAACAATCGGAAAACAATAGGAGACTACTAACGCGGCCATTATGACTCAATCAACATAAAACTCGAATAGCATTTTGAGAGCTTTGCTCATCGCTTCTTTGATGGTACTTTTCAACAAAATTGGAACTTGTTCGGAATGAAAGTTGAATCCTAATTCACCAGATTCATTACCGCATACGTTATCAAGGGTCACCGATGCTTCCCTTGGTTCACAAGTGATTTTAACAAATTGCGCAATAAAAAGAAACGGTTGTTCCTACTGGCAAAGCAGACTAGATCGTTCACCCGTTGGCGCGAGTAGAAATCCGTTCTTTTGATATAAAGAGCAGCTATCAAAGAAGCCAAGCGCGTTTTTCTAATAATACCCTTCCCTCTCTTGCAGCCAAGCCTTCTAGTTTTTGAAACTTGTTAAACCTAGTGAAATAGAAAACATTTCGCTTACGAACTCAGACGGGCAGCCGCTGTGAAGACTTTCATTGCATTAAATATTTTTTACATCTTTTTCGTATTGTTCTGCTTCTACGTTGCCACAAATGCCTAGTGAGAATTGATGCCGTTGGATCGCAATATTTATTTCACAACCTTAAGTTATATAATCTTCTGGTAGCGTAGACAAAATCAATTCAAAGTTTCCAAAAATATTTCATTGTATTCATCAATTTATTTGTCCCTAATCTTTTCGTAATCTATTCAGAGCTCCACTTTGCCGCTTGAGTGGAAAGTGGGGAAGGTGGTTCCTATGCACAAGTCAGGTAAAACGCAGTCTCCTTTCAATAAAGACTAATTTCTATACCCACTGTTTATTGGAAAATGTTAGAACCTGTAATTTGTTCCAACCTTTTCTCATTCCTAGAATCAAACTCTTTTTTGCACTCCCTACCACCATGGATTCCGAAATAGTCACTCATGCGAAACCCAACTTCTTTATTTTGGTAATGACATTGCATCAGCTTTAGATCGCGGCTCTTTTGTGCACTGCATTTTTCTTGAATTTCAAAAATATTTCGACACAGTACCTCACCAAATAATCGTCCTGAACATTAGTGCCTTAAACACTGACCTGAACTAACCACTCACACCTTTTTCTAAAGTAACATGTGGCGCACCGCAAGGTTTCGTATTAGCCACTTAGCTTTTTCTTATATATAATAATCATCTCTATGAGAGTATTAACTCCTCTGTAGGGCTATTTCCAGATTATTATGTCATTTACCACAAAATATTCAGCGGAGCGAATAACCAAATCCTACAGGCAGACCTTGAGACTGCCTCAACCTGGTGGAATAAATGGCTTATGGCTCACAAGCTCTAACAACTCTAACATATCTCTGCATATAAGTACCTCGGCGTTTACGTTACCAACAACCTATCTTGGCACACGCATGTTACCTTCACATGTATTACCGCTAACTGAACACTGAGATACTTGTAGCGCAGCTTTTGTCGCGCTCTGCTGTCCCTCAAAATTCTACTATACCGATCCCTAATTCACCCCATGCTTGAATACGCGTCCGCTTTGTGGAGATCCCGTTCTACACAATCTAATCAACGCGTTAGAATCAGTTCAGAAACGCTCAGCTTAGTTCATTTGCTCTAATTATTCCCGTACTGCTAGCATATTAGAAGAATTCCGACCTTGACCTACCCAATTTAACTGTCCGGAGGAAACTGGCGCGAAATAAATTTTTTAATAGGATATTTTTTCAAACCCATCAATGAGGCGACACCTCATTTGAAGGCGAGACAATCCAGCATGAGGCGAGACCATCATACCACTCATCACGCATGAATCACCAGCATAATGTTGCCATTCCATTTTGCCGCCCAAAATACTTTTCTTCTCCTTACTGAAAACGTGTGCGGATTGGAACCACCTTCTTTTTCTTTTTTAACGATAACAGCCACTTTGTTGTCCAGGACTGCAATTTCTCAACCATTTTTGTAACTATATGCACTTTCCATTATCTATCTTCGTCTTTTATTTGGCATTTCCTACTTCATATACATTCTTTTTAGTTGATTTATGGTGCGTTTATATTTGCGCCAGTGACACTTGTTTATTTTCCTTGGTTTTTTTTCCTTGCGTTTCTTCTTTTGTGTAATATAAAATGTTGTACCCGCCCCTTCTGTATTCTAAAAAATAAATAAATAACCGAACCCAGGGAGCAGGCTGGGTTTTAAAAAAATACTTATAATCAATCCAATTCCATCGTCAATGAAATCATAGAAAAGTACGCAGATTATTCAGAACTCCTGTAAACAGCATTTAGAGACTCCGAACAAAGCTTTCGATTCAGTGAGTACCCGAGAAATGCTGGAAGCATCGCAAGACCTGGAGATAGAGTAGATCTACAAAATACGCCTAGGCGACATATATATTGAATTTTCGTTACATGACTTTAACGTTGGAACGACATTCCCCTCCTTCCAGTCCCCTGCTAGATGTTCTGTTAAAAGTGATTGCGATATGAGCGAGCATAAAAAATACGCACAAACATATTTTGAATTTTAGTAACATACAGTTGATTTCGTATATCCCGGAAGATGAGGAAAGTTGTAACTTGTCGATTTAGCACAAAATTCCATTCGTTGCAAACAATGGGGCTGGCATAGCACATTCTATAACAGTGGGTGGTACTTTAAATTACATATCAATTTTATTGGTAAACACGGATGAGAAAGGAATGTTAAACATGTTAGCGCATTATCACTGATATCGTGACCCGATTGGCTAATTAGAGTGACGAAGCGGTCTGCGGGGGGGTTAAAATTATGACGAACTTTTTTTTATCGTCAGTCAGCATATTTGGTGGGTCAGTGTTGAAAAAACCGTTTTTTTGCGTTCTATACTGCATTAAATATGCTTTTTCGGCTGCGTAGTACTTCTGCCACTTTTGCGGGTCTCCTTGAATTTCTGGCAACCGAGACAGGCAATTTTTTTTAAACTTTGAAGAGTTTTATCAACCATGGCTTTTGGCAGTTTGTGGGAAAATGGTTTTTCGAAAAAAAATTTGTCAGTCAATTTATTGAATTTGTCTTTAAACAGGAACCAGTTTTCTTCGATACACTGGGAATAGAAATTTCTTCCGAAACTAGGTAAGAATACGTTAACTTCCGAGTTTATGTCTACACAATTTTCCTTATCCTAACTGTTGAATGGTTTTCTGGGTGGTTTGACGAAATAAATGTTTAAATGCAAAGTCGGCATGAATAACCTTGTGGGAACTTATTTTGGGGGAGGTAACTAATCGACAGCATGCTCTCAGGATGACTGGTTAGTACCAAATCCAAAATATTTTCACACTCTTCAGTTACGCGGGTAGGCACAGTTACCATTTGTGAAAGGTTGAAGTTTAAACAAACGCCAATGAAAGCGCCTGCTACACCTTGGGCTTGTGATGGTGTGGCTAGGTTAAGCCATTATTACACGGAAAATTAAAATCACTGAACAGGAGTATAGGGGCATTGGAATAGTTGTTAGTAACTTCGTTCAATACGCCATTAAGGTTTATTTGAAAGTTGGGGCACCTATTCAAGGGCCTATCCCAGATGCCATGTACTCTTGAATGGGGCTCAGAAGAACAAAGGACCCAAATTATTTTAAGGTCAAATGAAGGGCAACTAACGAGCACAATGTTTTTTGGCTAATGGCTAACAAACTCGTCTTCCCTCTTCTTTTTGCGACCCTTTCGAAATTGTTGAACACTACACAAATAATTCAAGACTTTTTAATCAGAGACACTATCACTTAATCATGTTTCTCTTATTATCAGGCAAGACGTTGTTAAACGACAAAACCATTACAAATAATTTCACGCTTCTCAATGATACTCCTATGGCTAGTAAAGAATCACGGAAAAAGAAAATGCTGATTTGGGAAGAGTTGGAGGGCAGATTGACTTTGACCAATGAGGGATGATTGCTAGTTTAATTGCTTTCACTGACTGTAATGACGCGTGAAAGATGTATCGTTTAGTGCGGAGAAAAGGTATTTAGATTGCACAATGAAAGCTGATGACTTCGTTCTGGCCAAAGCAATAAGGTGTTTCCGGGCACGACGTTCGGCAGGGGTGAAGTCCTCACATACGCTGAAGTGTGTGTCCTTGAATTCACGGCTGTTTCAAAGGTTTACTTCTTTGGTTTCGGATGACTGAAAGTTTACAGTTTTGGGTCGAATGCGGCCTTTTGAAAAGCGCACGAGGCGGTGCGCATGCTCAATCTGTGAGGCTGGAATTGTTATGCTGAGTGTGTCAGCACAGTGACGAATGATTATCCCTTCCGAGCATGAAAACCGTTTTCGGTTCTAGTTGTGTCCGGAATGCCATTATATATAAGATGATTTCATCGTGAGTGGTTCTCGCTGTCATCCACACGGGATTCCAGATTACAGTTCTTGCCTGACATTTCTGAAGTAAGCATCTCTAAGCCATCGGGCTCTGTGCGCAGGGATAAAAGGGTGGTGCATTGTTTTTTTAAGTTCAGTGATGCGTTTTCACATGTCGGTGATTGGTACGTCCGTAGTTTTAGGTTGGAGTTTATTGTGCTGAATGTGGTCAGCACAGCTTTTGCAGTTTAGTAAGCAAGTCGTCGAAAGTCTTGGGCCTAGGGCTAGTTTCAACATACCCCGCCAAAAGCAACAACAATCGTATCACCTGCGCATATTTGACAATGATTACAACGCAGCACCGTGAGCTCGACAGCTGAACCAAAAAAAATTATTCCTTGATTTCTTAGCAAGAAAAGCATTTCTGTTACTGACCTTCACGATGAAGGCGAACGGGATAGGCTGCGCATTCGCGTGGAACCGGCGCAATGGCAGCGTCGCTCACGCATGTGTTGATCATTACGCAGGTATTCAACAGCGGTGCCTCGTACCTTTGCGCATCTGACAAGCCACTGCGTGGGATATGCGAGTGGTCATCGGCCATCGGCAACTCTACTTTTTGCCGTCGATTCGAAAAGACTGCGTCCGACGTCGGCGGTGGTTTCTGCGACCAAGCTGAACTCGGATATTGCCCGCTACCAGTCAGCGAACCTTGGGCTGCAAACGAGGGCGTCATCAGCGTACATAAGGAGCACCTCATCACAAGACCATCGGGGCGTGGAACCGTCGCAATGGCAGCGTCGCTCACGCATGTGTTGATCATTACGCAGGTCAGTCATTGTTCTGCTTCTGGTAAGACAGTGCTGTTTACATTGCTGGTTCCACCCCGTTTGCTGTTTTCAAGTGCTTGTTCTCATTCATGCTCCCGCAAACATGTGCGTAGCAGAAAACATCGCTTTGTGTTGTTACGTCGAGCAGCATTCTATCTCTTGTTGCTGTTTGTGTGCGGTGATATTGAACTTAACCCTGGCCCGATGGAGGCTGCGCTGGAAAAATTCATTGAAGGCCAGAAGGAAATCAAAACAAAACTTGTAGCGACGCGCCCGGGTGGCGCGGACGCCGCTAGCCGGGCCGAATGTGGGCGTGAAGCCCGCGTAGAATGACGCAACCACGCGCAGTTCACGAACAGCAAAAAGCCCCGTTTAATCCCCACCAATGCCTTTATACAGAGTGGGGGTGCCACCTCCCAGTTACTCCAGTCAACAGGTGGCGTCCTCTACATCCCTCCTTCCGGAGCTCAAACACAAGTGCTACCAAAGAACACCACCGAAACAGTCCTTGCAGCAGTCTCACAAATCCAGTCTGCGAGGTGGCACCACGCGCCGGCCGTATCGTGTGCACCGGTGGCCTGGCGATCCTGCAGCAGGTGCAGGAGTTGGAGTGTCCGATGCGTCACCGGTTGCTGCCCGCTGTGGTCCTGGAGACGGTGCAGATGTCGGGGCCGCAGGGTTGGGGCTCCCGTGTCATCTGAGGGGGCTGACTGAGGATTGCTGCAGGGGACGAGGTGTCTGTCGGTTTCTCACTAGTATGCCACTGGGCGTCTGGACGACGTACGAGCGTGGTCTCTGAGCTGGGCTTAGGACCGTCGCCCTTGACCGCGTGTCGCGTACCCATACTTCTTCCCCATCGTGGAGAGCACGAAGGTCATGCGCTGCGTGTCGGTTATTGGAGTCTCTCTGTGGTCTTCGTCTCTAGGCAGCATCCCTGTCATTGAATTCTTTCACCTGTGGCCAATCTCGAACAAGGCTTTGAGCCGTGGCTGGCACACGAGTTCGCAGAGAGCGTCCCATGAGCAGTTGAGCCGGGCTGTAGCCAGACACACTGGGAGTGTTACGGTATGCTAGCAGAGCCAGAAATGGGTCTGTGGCCTTCAGAAACAACTCCTTGATTGTGCGAACCATGCGCTCTGCTTCGCCGTTGGACTGCGGGTAGCGTGGACTGCTGGTGACATGTGTGAAACCGTAGGTCTTCCCAAAGTCCTCGAAAGCTTTACAGGAAAACTGTGGCCCATTGTCGCTGACTACAGTCACCGGGATGCCGTGTCGGGCAAACGTGCTCTTGATTGCAGAAATAACGGCGTCCGCAGAAGTGGACCGGAGTGTGATGACCTCTGGGTAGCGAGAACGGTAGTCTACAACCACAAGGAAATCTTGATTAGCAAAATGAAACAAGTCTATGGCCACCCTCTCCCACGGAGCTGATGGTGTCTCGGTCGGAATCATGGGCTCACAGCGTTGGACACGTGTAGAAGCGCATGCTGGGCAGTTCTCTACGGCTGCTTTAACCTGGCTGTTGAGACCGGGCCACCACACAGAGTCTCGGGCCACCGCCAAGCATCGATTGACGCCTTGATGACCATCATGCAGCAGGTTCACGATGTCCCTCCGTAGTGCTTCGGGCACAACTAGACGTCCGTCCATGAACAGCAGGTCCTCGCATATGGTGAAGTCCCCACGGTGCTCCCAGTAACGTGTCATGTTGAGCGGCAGCCGGTCTCGTCGAGGCCACCCCTTCATGCTGTATGCTTTCAGCATTGAGCACTCGCCGTCTGAAGTTTGGTGAGACCTGAAGTCTTCAAGACGTACGGCCAGGATTGAAGGAAGGGCTGCCACGACCATAGACACAAAAATTTCTGTGCTGTGAACTTTGGACGTAGAAGAGCATTCAGGATCCCTAGAGGGGGTGTCTGCAGAGGCCAGGTACTTCCCTCGAACTTACTTGACGGTGAACTGATATCGCATGAGCCTTATGCTTAATCTCTGGATGCGAGGGGGCATGAGGTCAAGATCGGCGGAGCCAAGCAACCTGACGAGCGGCTGATGGTCTGTTTCAACGACAAAGCTGAGTCCGCGCACGAATTCCTCAAACCTCTCGATGGCCCAAGAGACACCAAGCGCTTCCTTCTCAATTTGACTGTACCGCTGCTCAGCGGTAGTCAGCGCTCTTGACGCGAACGCGACAGCCCGTCGCTCTCCCGTCTGTTGCTCCTGCAAGAGAACCGCACCTAGCCCGAACGAACTGGCATCTGCCGACACAAGGGTGGGTAGCTCCGGATTGTAGCTGGCCATACAAGCATTAGATGCCAATATTCTCTTCAATGTCCCGAAAGAGGTCGCTTGCGCTTGGTCCCAGGTCCAGACCGCATTCTTGTTCAAAAGGAGCCGAATCGGTGGTAGTGACGGCAGACAGGTTCGGCAAAAACCTTCCAATGTGGTTCAGCATGCCCAGGAAACGGACGGACGCCTTGCGTATCTGTCGGCTGGTTTCATGTTCACAATAGCAGATACCTTGTCAGGGTCAGCCGAGATGCCAGTGGCGCTTAAAGGAGCATTTCGAGGCATTCAACGTGATGCCCGCTTGTTCTAACTTGCGAAGGACTGCTTGGAGTCGGCTGTCGTGCTCGGAACGGTCCCTGCCGAATACTAGAATGTCATCTACCATGTTCACACATCCTTCCAGACCCTCTAGAATCCGAGACATTTTGCGCTGAAACACTTCGGGAGCGGAGGTGTGATGCCGAAGGGCAGGCGGCGTTAGCAGTAGCGCCCAAACGGGGTTATGAAGGTAGTCAGTTCCTGACAGCTTTCAGATAGCCTTACTTGATGAAACCCCGATTTTGCATCAAGTTTCGAGAAGACGGCGGCATTTGCAAGACGCCCAAGTACCTGGTCCACCGTGGCCATAAGGTGTCTCTCCCAGAGAACTACTTGGTTCAACTTCGAGAGGTCGACACAAATTCTGTACTCTCCATCCGGTTTGGGTACCAGCACAATACCAGCACACCACGGGGTTGGCACAGTGACTCGCCGGATGACCCCGTCCCTTTCCATCAGCGTCTAAGTCCTTCTTGACTACGCCTTCGAGGGGAATAGGGATGCGCCTAGGAACGCTGAGAGAAAAGGGAACCGCTCCAGGCTTGATGCGAATGTGGTATTCTTCAGGCATCTCGCCAAGGCCTGAGAACAGCGAAGTTGCGGCCTTGTCGGACGTTGGGGGCCCGTTCGGAGCTTCCGCGTCTTCCTCGGTGTTAACAAACTGCACGACTCCCAGGTCCACTACCGCCGAGTACCCCAGTAGAGGAGAGTCAATGTCTGCTACGACGTACATTTTTTGCATACCGTCCGGCCTCGCCACGACAGGGGTAGCAGGAAACGTCCCGAGCAACTTTAGGCGGCAGCGGCCCGGCCCCTTCAACTGTTCATTATTGGGTTTGTCTAGGTCTACTGGGCCACCCCGCGAAGCTCGGAGGTACTCTACTGAACGTCCGCCCCCAGTATCCCACCTTGAATTGAAGGTGGCGTCCGTTGACATGAACAACAACGTGCCGGCGTTCTGTTTGCGCTGTATCCACGGCGCAGAGCTGGATTTGGCTTAAGCGCCTAGTACTATTCGAGCGTCAAACCGCCGCGAAGTGTCCGTTCTTGCGGAGTGGTTGCATGTGGCCCCACCGTTCTGGGCACTCCAATTGGCGGATTGAGGGGGCGGTGGCAGCAAAAATCGCATGCCGACTTCGGGCCAGGCGCGGTACTCGAGAGGCCGACAGACGTTTACTTCGTGCAGTTTCGCGCGCTGGGGCGGCGGCCATTCGGTACTGCTTATTTCGCAACGGCATCGACGTTCAGTGCGTCTGGTACGAAGTCGGTCCCCTGACGCCGCCTTTTCTCATTTTGAGAGTCTTCGTACTGACGAGCTTGGATGAGCGCCTCGTCCAGTGTAAGCTTTGGATTGCGGCAGAGCTGGTCGGTCAAGCGAGAGTCAAGCAACCCTACGATAAATCTGTCCCGAACCAGCCGGTCGTCAATTTCCCGAGAGGCGTAGTTGCATTTCTTCACAAGATTTCGGAACGCCGTGAAAAACGCGTCGACTGACTCGCCTACCTCTTGCGTGCGCTTGTGGAACCTGCTCGATTCGTATACCTCGTGACGGGGTGTACAAAATATCCCTAAAGACTCGTTGTCACGCCGGAGTACGAACGATAGGCCTCAGCGTCTGACATGAGAGACGTAAGCACCTCGCGACCTTGGGGACCCATACAGTAGAGGAGCGTGCGTACCTTGGTTTCTTCGGGGGCGGAGGACAGCCCTGAGGCGAAGGAGTAATCCTCGAATTGTTGAAGCCACGCGGTCCATTGGGCTGCGTTGTCGAAAGTGAACTGCGGCGGGGTTCGCAGCGTGAAGCTGGCGGTCACGGCGGAGGCGGCGGCTAGGGTTATCCTGCATGTTGCACGGTTGTCGCAGTACCCCACTTCTGACACCATGTAGCGACGCGCCCGGGTGGCGCGGACGCCGCTAGCCGGGCCGAATGTGGGCGTGAAGCCCGCGAAGAATGACGCAACCACGCGCAGTTCACGAACAGCAAAAAGCCCCGTTTAATCCCCACCAATGCCTTTATACCGAGTGGGGGCGCCACCTCCCAGTTACTCCAGTCAACAGGTGGCGTCCTCTACATCCCTCAGTACAACAGGTGGCAATCGAGTCATATCAGTAGAAAATAAGGTTGCTATGGACGCCGTTACAAACGCCTAATTAACCTAGAGGAACACTTTCGTAAACTTCAAGAGCTGCAGACTGGTGTAGAGGAGTGCACTAAAACAATTCAATTGCAACAGACCAAACTCCAGTTTCTGGAGAGCAAACTAGAGGATTTAGAAAACCGAAGTAGACGTTGCAACCTGATTTTCTACGGTATAGAAGACACTGAGGAGCGCGAAACCTACGAGTCGGCTGAGCAACGCGTACTAGATCTCTGCAAAACAGTCCTATCTGTTGACGATGTACATATTGAACGCGCACACCGCCTGGGTATATTTAGGCCGGGTAATTGCCGCCCCATAAGTGTTAATTTTGTGACCTACAAAGGCGAGGAATGCGTTCTAACCAACGCCAGAAAGTTGAAAGGCAGTCCCATTAGCATCTCGGAAGACTTCTCGGAACCCATTAGATTGAAAAGAAAACAGCTTTGGGAATATGCTAAGAAAGTACGGAAGGAAACCGACAAAGTAAACCTTAGATACGACGCACTTTATATCAACAAAACTAAGTATATTTATGATGAATCAAGCGGCGAAGTACTGCGAGCTACCTGACAAGAGAAACAAAAAAAAATGCAACCTCTCATTTTTCGTCGTCAATTGCCGAAGCGTCAAAAATAAAGTCGATGAGCTTGCCAGCCTTATTAACATGACAGATCCGTCAGTAGTACTTGGTACAGAGTCATGGTTAAATGCTGATATTAACGATAACGAAATATTTCCTCCAAATTATGTCTGTTATCGGAAGAACCGGAACGGCCATGGTGGGGGCGTGTTCATTCTTGTAAAAAACGAAATCAACTGTCGCCGGCTGGAGGTTAACGTGGGATTATGTGAAGCTGTGTGGGCCAAATTAACCTCAGAAATGGTGTGAGTTTATCGGTGTCTTGTTTCTACCGTCCGCCCTGTAGTTCAGATTAAATGCTTCGAGACTTAGTAAAGGGAATTGAACTTATTCATGCAGATAACTTGGTTATAGCAGGCGACTTTACCTTACCTGGTATAAATTCGTCCCACATAGCTGCTTTGTAGGAAGGGCGAACCGCACTGGGTATTGAGGTGTTTAAAATGTGCAGCTCGTTTTCGCTCTCTCAACTGGTGTCCCAACCGACGCGTGGCGAGAATATTCTAGATTTATTTTTGACAAATATTTCGGCAGGAGATTGCTTGCCGCAGGTGCTGCCCGGTATAAGCGATCACAAAGCAGTTTTTTGTGAGATGTCACTTGAGTACGCACGACTCTGGGACTCCGGTAATCGACGCATTTATAACTATCAGAAAGCTAATACTGCTGAGATTTCCCTTTCCCTTGACAGGTATTATGATGTTTTCGAAACACTTTCCGAAAGTTGTGGTGTTCAAGAGTTGTGGGAAGTTCTCAAAAGTAAAATTTTTGAACTGCGTGATCAGTACGTACCATCGTGGGTATTGACATCGCGCCGTAATAAGAATAAACCATGGTTCACTAAAGCAGTTCGTCAAGTCAGTAATAAAAAGAAGAATATTTAGGCGGCTTTCAAAAGAAATCCTAACTCGTGTAATAAAGTAAAATTGGAAGCTGTTACGAATGCGTTTAAAGAAGCCGTTAGGAAAGCCAAAACTCGTTCTTAATTCTTTTAACGAGCGTGTTGTGAACCGTCCGAAGGAACTATGGCGATATATTAAATCATATAGAAAGAACCAAGTGTCCATTCCTACTCTGGAATGTAATGGTGCATTGGTGTCTGATAGTCGCGAGAAAGCTACATGCTTCAATGCGTTTTTTAGTTCCGTTTTTACCGAACGGCGGCCTGGTACTGATAACTTTAGATTTGGCTCCCTTTGTGCTGAACCCATGGGTGATACTGAGTTTGATATACGCGGAATCGAGCAGCTGCTTTTACGTTTGAAACCTTCAAGTGCCATGGGACCCGATGAATTACCTACTGCGTTGCTATCGTCATGTGCAGCCGTGTTATCAAAAGATTTTTCGAATTCTTTTTTCGAGATCACTGAAAGAAGGATTTCTACCACATGACTGGAAACTTGCAAACGTTGCGCCGTTGCACAAATCGGAACTACGTAGCCTCGTACCCAATTATAGGCCTGTTTCTTTGACGAGTGTAGTATGTAAGGTATTCGAGCACGTGCTTTTCACAAGCATTATTAATCACTTAAATTCATTCTCGCTGCTTTGCCCCCAACAACATGGTTTTCGAGCTGGATTTTCTTGTGTGACACAATTAACAGAATTAACTCATGATATTGCCGGTTCATTGGATCAAGGTTTCTCTGTGGACTGTATTTTTTTTGATTTAGCAAAGGCGTTTGACGTTGTTCCTCATTCACTCCTCCTAGAAAAATTGGCGTGGTATAACATAAACCCTGAAATTCTTCGTTGGATACAAGAGTACTTGAACTGCCGGAAACAGCGTGTTGTCGTAAATGGTCAGCAGTCTGAAGATGTCGATGTAAGTTCGGGAGTACCGCAGGGTTCTGTTTTGGGCCCACTATTATTTTTAATTTTTATGAATGATATTTGTAATGGTATTTCTTCTACAATAAGATTGTTTGCGGACGACTGTGTATTATATAGAATTAGTAATCACTTAGACGACTGCACTGCGCTTCAACATGATCTGAATAGGCTAGTTGATTGTTGTAAAACTTGGGGAATGCAGATAAATCTACAGAAATCGGTGTACATGTGCTTCATGAGAAAAAAGACGCCTAATGTTTATTCCTATACCATTAATGGTACATGTCTTCACCAAACGTTCGAACATAAATATCTTGGTGTATATCTTACCTCGGACCTGGCTTGGCGCCATCATGTAAATTATGTATGTGCGAAAGCATGTCGTGTTTTGGGCTTCCTACGTCGCAACGCGAAACGTTTTCCAGTGAAGACTAAAGAGTTGTTGTACAAGACCAATGTTCGCCCCATACTCGAGTTTGCTTGTAAGGTATGGGATCCAAGTATCAAATCTGATATCGAGAAACTAGAAAGAGTTCAAAACTTGGATATTCGTTTTGTTCTTAAAGACTACTCCAGGATTTTCAGTGTGTCTACAGCTAAGCGCAGCCTAGGTTGGGATTCGCTTCAGCATCGTAGGAGAGTACTTCGAATAAATTTTTTCACAATATATTTCATAACAAAACAGGGATAGACAAAAGTTGTTATTTATGAGCCCAGACTACGTTTCACTAAGGACAGATCACTCCTGTAAAATAAAAGAAATAAGTTGTAGAACCGAATTGTTTAAGCATTTTTTTCCCCAAATATATTAGCGAATGGAATAAGTTACCCAAAAATGTTGTGACAATCATGTCTAATGATGTATTTTCTTGTTCTTTGTAGTGTATATTCGTTGAAAATGCCGGGTTTTGGCTTGTCATTGTGCTTTAAGTGATATTTCGCTTATGCCTCTATTTTGTACGAATTTTCTACTTCTCCCTTCCCCCACTGTAATGCCTTGAAAAGGCGCCTGTGGGTACTATGATAAATAAATAAATAAATAAACAAATAAAGCTCAGAATGTGGCGCTGACAGTGGCTGGTCGTTTGTAGTGATGGCTGCAGATGATGTTCGTTTCGATGGGGGTAGTCTACGCCTCATCGAGGGTCAAGGTTTGCAGTGGTGGTGCTATAGTTGGAGACGCTGTGATAATAGCGGGGTTCCATTTTAGAATGCCATTGTGAAGGAGGGTGGAAATTGGTACGAGTCTTATGGCGCCAGGCTTGAGGGCCACTAGGAGCACCTTTGGAAACACAGTGAGTACCTGCATGATGTAGGTGAACGGGTTAGACTGCGCATTCACACAGCTGCCGAGCCCACAACACAATGCGACTTTAACTTTGGCTGGTCTAGGGATGACTGCGAAGGATGTTGGTTTCGATGGGGTAGTCTACGCTTGATCGAGGGCCACGGTTTGCAGGGTAGCGCTGTAGGGTGAGACGGTGCGATGATAATAGGGTACCACTTTGGAATGCCATTGTGAAGGGGTACGGGAATTGGTGAGACTCCGATGAAGCAGTGTCCCACCGGAAGAACCTTTGGAAACACGTTGGGTACCTGTATGATGCAGGCGAACGGCTTAGGAAGAGGGAAGTTTTATGGCTGCTCTCAATAGGCCACCTAAATAACATCTCCACTCATTCTTTAAGGCGTATACAGTGTTTTTGAAAACCTTGCCAACGCAAACTTGAATACAACGGGTGATTTTAATTTTGACTTTAGTGCTCTACGGAACGTGGAGGTATATACTAGTGGATTCAGTGGCTGGTTTCGGTGTTGAAAACCTTACATACCAGTACACTTGAGCAGAAAGTCTTCGCTTTAGTAATAATTTTGTCATGTACTACCCACAAAGATTCCAGGTTTCAAAGTTTAAAATTTACCCAGCCTTACTGCGTAAAAGGCATCTGATCAATATTTTAAAGCGATGTGTCTTATCAACACATTCTCTATGTACTGGCTAGCTTGCCTTGTGGATATTATTCATAATAAAAGGGATAGAATAATACAATAATATGAGAGCTGCTTTCTATCAGTACAGACTATGTAGAGGGCTACAGAAGTTTTCAAAATTAGTAACATGCTCGTTTAACTGAGAAATAAAGGTAAATGTCGTAGCCCGTAAAATAGATCGACAACTATGCCTATACAAGAATTGATGCAGAACTAAGATTTACTCCTGCAACAAGAGTATCTAACAATCCTAATAGGCTGATTACGACTAAGGTAAATTACATATCCGGCGACACATACCAAAGAAAGGTGGAAGATGAGCTATTCCTTTCTAACTTAAGTCGGCTAGGCGTTGCCAAACACGTGAAATAAAAGACAGGAGAGAAAAAAAGAATGCGAATAATTTGCGGAAATAATATTTACACAAATAACTTAACTGCTCCTCCGGAGAGGGTATTCAGGAAAATTCAAAACAAAAATATAGTTAACATTTTTATTTATTTACATATTTTGTATGTCCTCGCGGAAGCTATAAAATAAAGAACGTAGTAACATTTGAATATACCGATCGGTCAAAGAATACATGCCCGGAGTGTATTTTTTATTCTTTTATTTAGGGCGCGGAGTACCCTAGTATCGCACAATGTCCGTCCGCGTCCACGCGCATACCATTTACAACCGCTTAAATTCACACAGGTATCGGCAGGATTCAAGCCTCTGTCTCGTAGACCAAACAGGGTTAGTGTCAGACGTTTTAGCCATTGAGCTACGACTTTGAGTTAGTACCCGAGAATCAAACGGCTTACTCCCTCGCCCCTGACGGTGCGGAGTACCTTAGGACCTCCCAATGTCCATCCGCGTCGATCAGTGCGCATCTCATCACATTGAGAAAATCAAGCAAAATTCGATTTGAGCCCTGAGTTGCAGTTTCATTTGAGGAATAGTAAAGGTGCAACTCACGGCTGAAATTGAATGAGCGAAGGGGGGTACAATAGGATGTCACCCGGGGGGCAATTTTAATGTCATTTTGAGTCGCCGTACTCCGCTCTGTCACCTTTATCAACGGAGTGGAGATGCTGCCATTTTTATAATTTGGAAATCGAGTACGGTACAATATGTTATTCAATACATTCAATATAAAATCTTCTTTATACTTTGCGTTCTGGTTTTTTTGCAACAGCCTCGAAATGAAGCTTCTTTCACTGAATGGACTGTCCGAAGGCATTAAAAATTACCATGCGCAAATTAGAACTGCAATCACATTGTAGTTTACATAACTGGGACGGCACTGTTCTTGGGCTTTTATTACGCATTTAGTATTAAGTGCATAATGCCTGGGCTCGTAAAATAAGGACCCACGTATTCCTTTGTTGTGAAAACTGTTCCGTTTCTAAAGAATACTCTTGACGATGATCACTAACCAACAGAAGAAATCCATATTGTATTGGTTCAAGCAGGTTTTTAATACCCTTTACGTGGTTTTGTTGTGCTTAAAACATTCGTTATTGATAATGTGGTTGCCCTTATTAACATAGGTTTTTAAAAAAATTTCAAAAACATAGGTGTTGAATAGAAGAGTTCCGAGAACGGTTGCTTGTGGTACGCCAAATTTGCATGCATATATGGTGTCTGCGCCATTCAACATCCTATACTTGATGTTTTAGTTGAAGGTATGAAACGCTTTAGCTCCATCGAAAAGAGGTCATGTACTGTTTTCTATGGCTCCAAAACTTGTTTAAGTTGTAACTACTCTCTTTAGACAGATCAATAGTAATAAGTCATACTTAGTACTAATAGAAGTCAGTACTAAGTAGTAAGCTATTCAAGCCGAGTCACGTAACATGTTGAAAAATTTATCCCAGAAAGATATCATGCAGTTATGGCTAAGGGTTTTTAGTGCATGGCCTTAGGTAGGAAAAATGTAAATTAGATTTTATTACTTTTTAATGTCTTACTGTAAACTTTATCAATGGGATTGTACACATATATCGTCATGCCACGCGGAATTACACTAGGTTTGAAGAATCTCTTTCGTACATATAGAAGTACGTCCTTAAATTTACAATAATTATAATTAACGTCTCATTTTCTCAATTGAGTGTAACCAGGCGGTTTATTATTACAAAGTGCATCAGTAAGCTTCAATAACTCACTTCCATTGACTTACACCCGTTAGGCAGAAGTGCAAGAGGTAGAGCCGATATACGAGAAACCCGATACCATAAGAGACTTTTTAATCAACCTTTACAAAGGAGTTCCAAACTTTTTTAAAAAGGACTAGCACACCTCAGTCAGTTTTGCCAGGAAAAAGTATTCATTCTATGATGAAATTTACAGACCGCACGTCTTCCTTATGTTGTTCCTGCATTTTCTACCCCCCCCCCCCCCCAAGAGAAATCCCAACAGACATTCGGGCTGTTGGACCTACAGCCAATCCGGAAATTCGGCATATCGGTCTGTTGGTCTGATGGCAGTCTGTTTGACTTATGGCAGTCTGTCGGTCTGATGGCAGTCTGTCGGTCTGATGGCAGTCTGTCGGTCTGATGGTAGTCTGTCGGTCTGAATGCAGTCGGATGGTGAAGTTGTAGGTCCGATGATGAGATTGACTTGGGACACATCTGTGAGGAGTGGAAGTGGTTCACAAGTTTGGCAAGCATGTAGGCCTTTTAGCAAAATAAAAATAGAGAAGTTCATTTTGTGCTGCTCACTTATTTATTCGCGCTGCATGTCACCGTGCTTTTGCAAAATGTGCTTTCGCACAACCTTTAGCATGGCTTCAGTGGGCTCCGCAGACGCAGTCCTGGCCACATAGATCTGAAAAAGAGCTGTAGATAGAATAATTAAGGGTTCAATGACCTTGTGAACAAAAGATTATGTGGTAAAAGGGTAACAAATATTGCAAAACAGGTTGCCTGTAAAAAGCAACAGTTTGGGTAATAAACTAATACCCTGCAGCAGTTTTTCTTGTAAGCTAACACATGCTGGGACCGCAGCAAACCATTATTCATGAATCGCATTCAGGGACAGTAGAGTTTTAGCAGTCTGTCCGTTCCGTTCGTTAGGTTGTAACCGGGTTGCCGGGGCCAATCTGCGCCTGCGCGCGCGAAAGGGGCGAGGAGGCGCAGACATGGTGAAGGCAGGCGCGCGGAACTAATCCCCCTACCGTGATGAATGTCCGAGTGCCCAGGGGGGTCCCGGTAAACATGCTAGCTACGTACGTGACGGAATGGACGGACTGCTAAAACTCTCAAATGTGAGATGATTTATTATCCCAGAAGTTTCATATTAGGGGATGCTTGCTTTTGCTAAATTATGAGTTAGCTATGGGTTCTGATGCCAGATATCACATGCAATACCTTTCAGAAATGCGACCTTCTCTGGTGTCAGGGCTGGTTTGGGCTTCGTTTTTGCATGGCCCATGTTCACTTCGTTCCGGTGCTACATTAATCTTCTGTGCAGACGGCCTGTTTCGCCAATGCACACTGATTTGCATTCGGCGCACGGAATCTAATAAAAAACACCTGGAAGCTTGAAGCGTGAGAGGGTGTCATTCACGCTAACAATGTCAGAACGTAGCTTGCTAGTGCGCACGCGCACGATGTGCACACTTTGTTTCTTGAAAATGCGTGCAAAAGCTTGATTGATGGGTAGGAAGAGAATTGCAGCACGTTTTGACACAGGCCTTGTGGACGCTTCTGCTTGCTAATGTCAATGCGGATTCGTGCTAGTTGCCCTCTTCGCTTCTTTTTTAATATAATGCTTTAGGCAGCCACATGGACTGCATCCAAACGTGCAGCAATTACCTACGTCCCACACATCAGTGAAACTCTTGCACGCATTTTCAAGAAACGCAGTGCATGCATCGTGCACGTGGCCCCTAGCAAGCTGCGTTCTGACATTGTCAGCGTGAAGTACCCCGTCTCACGCTCTAAGCTTCCTGGTGTTGTTCATTAGATTCCATGCGCTGAATGCAAATGAGTGTACATTGGCGAAATGGGCAATCTGCACAGAAGATTAACGCAGCACTGGAACGAAGTGAACAAGGGACATGCAAAAACAAGTGCACTGGCAGAGCACCGTGAGAGGACGGGACGCGTGGTCGACTGGAACCAGGCAAAACTACTGACAACTGAGTGCAATCTATCTTCTTGATTACTGCTCGAGTCCCTCATCGTTCAGACGACGCCCAACATTTCAAACATAATGGATGGCAATCCGCACCATATCTATGCAACCTCATTGGACTGCGTAATGCCCAATATATAGCTTCGTTTTCTACGACACATGCTCACCGTGAACAAGCACCGAAACCGTTAAATGACTTTTTTGACTTAGTCACCTACGTTTCATCATTGCAATAATAGTTTTACCTGCCCACACAGCATTTTGTAAAACACTGGACTACACTACATAAGCCATTGCCGTTCAACCTGCACCAGAGTATATAACCTTTCACTGCTTTATGATATAGACCCATAAACGAACTTCAATATGGCCTTCATATTTAGCTATTGGAAATATGCATAATTTCACCTTTATGTTGCACCTCCTACAGCAGCAGGTAATATTCCAAAAACATGAAAAAAAACGGTGGTTTAACACGCGAAAGGTACACTCGGGATATGGGGAGCACTGTAGGGGAAGGCTTCGCATTAATTTTGACCACCTGAGTATTTTTGTGCGCACTGAAATATCAAAACACGGGCGTCTTTACGTGTTGCCTCCATCTGAAAAGCAGCCACACCAAGCGGTATCTTAGCCAACATTCGCCTCCACAGCACACCACCCTAGCCACTGCAGTGGATAAAATGTATGAAATAAAGCGAGTTTGGAGTACAAATGAAACTAATAATCCCACGTCTTATTTTCCCAATCGATCTACCTTTTGAAATTCACCATGCAATCCCCCCTGCCCTACCCGTCTACCAAAACACCTTTGTCTCAAGACGTAATCAGGCTGTTGTTAATGAAGTAAGTATTTACAATTCGAGACTTTCCACCGTTAAAGTCATGCACTTTGTTTTAGAGATTAGCGACATTAGCCATTTGCAGCACCAGGAGTTATTTGTGTTAAGATCATATTGAAAGAATTGACGGTAGTTGAAAGAAATTGTGTGATAAATTGCAACATCATCTGCAAATAGACTTACATGGGAGGATATGCAACATGGAAGATAGACAAGACCAAGCAACCTGCCTGAGGGACAACAAAGTGGCACGAGCAAAAGAAGTATATAGTTATTAGGAGAAGTAAACTGCATTTGAGAAGAATGAAAATCTTTCGCTCAAGTGAGTACATTAGGGTGAAGTAGAGAAGTAGTCTGTGGTGTGCAATGCGATTGAATGCTTTAGAAAAATTGAGAAAAACTAGCGCAGTTTGTAAGTCTGCGTCAATGGATCAATGTATATCGTGAACAAATCCTGAAAGTTGTGTTTCTCAAGTAACCCTTGTGAAAACCGTAGTGATGTTCGAATGTGAGATTGTGATTTTATAAATAATTAGCCACCTGAGAGTAGATGAAATGCTCCCCGACCTTGCATATGGTGCTCGTTAGGTAAATTTAGCTAGTGAAGTACAGTATCCTGATTTAATGATTGGTGCTACCTCGACTATCTTCCAATCATTGAAAATAGTGCCTGTCCTGAGAGACTGCGAAAAAGGCGCTGTCGGAATTCTACAGACAGCGCGATGTACTTTCGGTTATAGTATGAATAATACCAGTATGATCTGAAGTAGATAAAATTCTTAGCTTACTTAAAATGGGAAGTAGTTTCACGCCAGTTTTTATTGCAAGTTCAAAACCATATCAAAATATCCTAAATGTTTGCTTGGCTTGATTACATACGAATACTTGCTTCAAAAGAGTCCAATTTCTCTTTTTGCCTTTTAGTCATCTACCCCAGATTCTCTTCAATATCTCTGCTAAGCAATGACACGCTCCATACGCACAGCAATGCTCCATAAAAATGTTTCGAATAATCAGAGGCCACAGCACTGCTAACAGGTATAAGTCATGGCAGGTTCCACAACATGCAATAAGTAACCTGAAAGTACATAATCGGTGGGTGCACCGGTATGGCAGCAGTGCCCGGATCGATGCGTCGAGCAAATGCGCTGGCTTCTGAACGGGTGGTCCAAGCGGTCAAATGATGGATGAAGGAATGACCATTCCTGGCGGCAAAGCGTACGGAGCACCAACGAAAGGCCAGGCAGAACTTGGGTACAGCAGGTGCAGTGTCGGTCTTCCAAAGGAGGCACTGGAAAAACCTTTGAAACTGGATTGAAAGGCAGCCGACCCAGGACAGCCAGCCGCCGCACGTGCAGGTGCGTAATCTGTGAGTGTGCTGACACTTGTTGAAATACAAGAAGAGCACACACAAAGCACAAATGCTTACATCAAGTTGATTTTTAATCGCATAAAGACAGTAACCTCCAAGGCCCTAATAAGAACAATCCTGGAACACTCCAATTGAAATTTAGTTCATGGTAAGAACGTATTTATTAGACCCGCAGGTACTGTGAGGGGGGTATGCATGATATATGCAAAGCTCACTGCTGAGCTAATTTGCATTGAACGCATGCTAGCGGCTCATCTGTATCTTTTGCTTTCAATCGGCTCTGGTGTGTGATAGTTGAGGCTCCTCCATTTCAATGTCTGACTAGTATCTGCACGTTCAATTCTCCAATATAAATTCAGTTGAGTGAGTGCCTATGGCTGTCTTGTTAGTCTCTGTATGGCCTGCGGTTTTGCGAAAATGAGAAATTCCGGATTCGCTCAATTTCCTGCTACAATTTAAACAATACATATGCCTCTGATGTCCAGCCCCAGACTTCCCGAGAGCTACTCTGACAAAATCGGCAGGCGCCTCGTAGCGTGTGTGAAATCTCCCCACTATACCCCGAGACTATGCTAGCTCCCTGCGAGGCCACATGCGCGCATTTCACCTTCAATTTGCACGTATGTGAATTCTATACCTCTATTAACTCTCAGACGGGCGTCGTCATATTCGTGCCGGACTTGTGAAGCTCGGCAACTTCAGGCGTCGTGAAATCGCCGCACTCACTCGCTGGCGCGCTGCCCGAACCCTCTCACCGTTTCCTGCCCTTTCATACTATTTTCTTCCCGTTGCACTTTGTAAATTCTCATATTTTTAACTACACCTCCTGCGTCCTCATCTCTTGCCTGCTTTTCTTCCAGCAGAACTCCGGAAGCACGCGGTTGATGCGCTACGCTGTCGGGGTGCGTTGGCGAGCGAGTACGGCAATTTCACGACGCTGTCGCCTAGCGTCACGAGAACGGCACGCATATCGCGGCCCGAAGACCGCGAGGTCACAACGGCGGCAGCCGGTCTCACGAGCGCAATAACTGCGAAGCGCACTGCACGGAATTTGAGTAGGGGGGGACTTCACATCACATACGAGACGCCAGCCAAAGAATCAAGTGTACGCTGTCTTTTTTTTAGCAGCCGTGTACTACAGCGCGAGCATCGTAGCCAAGGTCTAGATTCAGCGTAAATTGATGCTGACTTCTGCGGAAACGGTGGACTGGGCGACAAAGAAGTATGCTAAATCGCCTAGGCTGTCAGAGAAAATGAGATGGGGGTCTAGTGAACCGCTGACCCATAAACACCAGAACTCGTTCCAACCAAATACAGAATAATAAAAAATGCGTACTTACCCTAGCAAAAACGATGTTTGCAGTGTACAATTTTCCTTCACTGTCGTCTTCATCTCGCGGACACCAACAGGCTTTGTTCGAACGCAATGTCATCCACTTTTGACGCGCAGTATTTTATGCGGCGATGATCGCTCTTCCCGGGTCCCCGTGTTCGACACACGCGTAGGTTGGAAGGCTAGACATCACCCATAAAGCTTTTATAACTATGATTTAATCTTGAAATAGATAAAACTGAACTAATTGCGCCCGCAACCACTCGGAACAAAACGCCATGACCAAACACACAAAAAGTGACTTCAATAGCAGCACCTCTATGTTTGAGAGAAATTGTGTCAGTGCTGTAATATTGGTAATTATCTTTCTGATTTCGAAGTCTGAAAGGTGTTTATAACTTGAATTTGAGGTTTTTAAACGCCAAAGTGAATACACATAAAGTAACTGACATATATACTGATATTGTAAAGAAGTTTTGATGTTTGTTTTGGTTTTGTTTTCACGGCGGGCTTCTCAAGAGAGAAGGGGCGAGAAAACAAGCTACTTTGTGTTGAGGAAGAGGGTGGTAAATGTCGGCTTGATAGAAAGCAATAGAGAGGCACTTACCCTGGTCTTAAAAAAAGAGCTAATAAAACCCTCGCCAAAAAAAGCGAGGTTCGACGAGGAATCGAACCATGGACCTACAAAACAGTAACCGGACGCGTTATCACTCAGCTATTTTGGCGGGCGGTTGGGGGGGGGTGCCTAAAACAACTGTATACTTACGTAAGTTGTCAACGAATCTTGTCGTTTGTGTCTAGTTTATGCTGCATTTTTGAAATTCTGGTTGTCCTAACGCTTGTTTTTCACGCCCCGATCTTGCAGACGAGGCCAAATTGCTAGCGCTGCAAGCGATTGAGCCAAAGCTCCGTTATTGGACTCAAGAAAAGCTATCGCAGGTCAACCCGACCTTTTCTGCGCGTTGATAACGCTTGTTTGTCCGGCACCGTCTTGCATACAAGCAACGTCGCGCTAATACTACCAAGCGCGAGTACCAAGAAAACTACCAAGCAAACCAAGCGCGAATCCGAAGCCTTCTCTAATCCTCTGCAGCGCATCAGCAGCAGTTGCGAGATAGCTCAGCCAGGCAGGGTCGACGAAATAACGGCGATAATTGCACACGCCTCCCGAGGCGTCGCTACTTCAGCTGCTCACCTTCGCCTGATCTGAATGCCGCCACCACTGTTTTCCCCGGGCCTAGAAATACAAATGCCTGCGGAAACTACGGCGCAGCAGGGTGTTCGCCTTCGGAATGTCCCGCGCGTGGTCGCACGTGTTTTGCCTGCGGACGCCGGGGCCACTTTAAGAGAGCATGTCGCAGCTACCATCGCAGACGAGAAGGGTATTCTGCAGAGGTCCATGAAATTGTTCTGGAAGAGGATGCTGCCAGTGTCAGTAGCATCTTCGTGGCCCGCACTGATGAGAGTACAGGCGTGTATGTGAATGTCAAGGTGGCACCACTTACTACGACGACACAGGTGGATACCATGAACATCTTGGTAGACACAGGGTCGGCCATGTCTATTATGTGTGATCACCAATTCCAATTCTTGTTCGCAAAGGCAATACAAGTGACAATTCCCATCTCACATTGCTGGATTTTTCGCGCAGGAAGATTCCAGTTCTCGGGTCATTTCACGCCACAGTCACGTAACAGGGGAATGAAGCCATTTCAACTTTTTATGTTACGCCATATGGTACAACTCTCCTTGGTCTGGATGCTGTTCAAGTCCTTGGCCTTCGCATCATGGGAAAGGAATTGCGCTGCCTGCAAATGTCTACGCAGGAATGCCGCGAGCTTCCAGTTATGAGTTGACGCCTTCCCCAAAGCACCAGGCATAAAACACTTCTTGCCCCTCCCAAGTTTGGTGTCCCGCCAACACTGTGGAGAAAGTTTTGCGACTTGTTTTTGCCTGGCCTGGGACTTGTAAGAGGTGTGCAACACAAAGTTAAGATGAAATCCTCCATCGCACCAGTCGCACTGAAGCTGTTGCCACTAGCATTTCCAGTCCGCCAGCCTGTCCCTGACGAGATTGAGAAGCTACATGCTGTTTATGTCATTGAGACAGTCAATGCTTCCGGGTGGGTATTTCCTTTTATAGCAGCCCTAAACATGCGTCTACATTACGTCGGAGTGGTCGTTCTTAGGAGATCGCGTCAGCGCAGAGGGTATAGCACCGCTCCAAGCCAAGGTTGATACATTCATTATTGCTCCTCCGCCTAAAAATGCAGCCACGCTATGCTCCTTTTTGGGGCTAGTTGAGTACTATTCTAAATTCGTGCTGCGACTGGCAGAGGAAGTAGAGCCAATGCATCGTCTACTTCGCAAAGACATGCACTTCGACTATTATGACGCCGCGAAAGCGAGCTTCGCGAGAGTAAAAAGACTTCTAGCATCCCACAAGGTCCTCCAAGTTTTTCACCCGACGCTACCGGTCATTGTAACAACAGATGCCTCTGCGTACCCTCTCGGTGCCGTACTGCAGCAAGTGGAGGGGTCCCATGTGCGGACTGTGGCATTTGCATCGGGGACATTACCAGAGACTGAACGAAAATACTCGGCAGGAGAGCGTGAGGCCCTTGCTTGTCTGTGGGCCTGCGAGAAGTGGCATGTTTACCTCTGGGGCCGATCATTTACTCTACTGATGGATCCCCAGACATTGATGGCATTGCTCTCGTCCTGCATCCACAGCACATCAGCCACTTCGTATTGCAAGGTGGACCGCACCACTGCTGCGCTATAACTTCCAAATACAGTACAACATTGAATCCCGCAACCAGGTAGCAGATGCCTTGTCCAGACTGCCCTTGCCAGACACCGAAAAAGCCTTCCAGGTTGATGAAGAGGTTGTTGTCTTGGTTACATCGTCTGCACATCCGGACAATCTTCAGGTTGCTACCGCTGAGGATGACATACTACGGCAGGTCGTGCACTTTGTCCAGTTATCATGGACAAGAAGGAAAAGACTTGCCGCAGAACTGACGCCGTATTACGAAGTACGACACGAGCTCTCGGTAGTAGATGGGTTGGTGTTGCACACAGGACGCGTTGTAGTGCCCGCCAGGGTACGGGATACATTCAACCAGTTACCTCACGTGTCGCACCCGCGAATTGTGAAGACTAAACAGCACATCAGGGAAATGTACTAGTGGCCTTGCCTTGACAAGCATGTGGAGGCCGCCGTGCGCACCTGGAACGTCTGCCAAGCTTCCGACAAGAGTGTCGAGAACTGGCAAGCACCACTCCAGCCTGTCCCGCTTCCTGACAGACCCTGGGACAAAATATCAAGAGACAAAATGGTAGCGGACAATCGTGGTAGCGGACAACTTCTACAGATGGCCAGAGGTTGCGTTCTGCAGTGACTTCACTTTTCGCCTGGTGATCAACTACCTGCTTGCTGTCTTTGCGCGAGAGAGTTACCCCACTGAACTAGTCTCAGATCACGGCCGGCAGGTTACATCGAGTTAATTGGAGTGCTTCCTTGAAGACACGGGAATCAAGTATTTCTTCTCGGCAGTTTACCATCCTCAAGCCAATGGCTTAGTGGAAAGATTCAACAGGGTCTTGAAATCGAATATACAACTAGCTCTCCTAGAGCAGCGACCAATCAAGACCACTGTTATAGAATACCTGGGTATTTACCGAGCCACACCCCATAGCGCCAGTGGCATCTCCCCAGCACTGTTGCTTCATGGCCGCCACATGAGGACATTATTAGATTTTTTTGACCAGAACTGACAGTTGGTGCGACAGACTGTTCCTAGGGAAAGTCTGTCAGCACCAACTGAAGAACGAAAGAAAGGTAGGTGCGACAAAATATCAACACACAAAAACCGATGTTTCGCGGCGCGTTTTAATCCCTAGCGAATAACTGAAGCGGTCCTCGTGGAGCAAAACGTGAGGAAGCATCATTCTCACAATTTTCCCTAAACGCTCGCTGTAGAACAGAAAAGACAGAATGTATCAATCTAGCGAGAAAAAAAACTCTATCAAGGCCGCAAAAAGTGCCGAAAGAATTCGTAGTGTATGACAGTCTATAAAATATTGTGTACCAAGTTGTACGCCGCGTGGTCTCCAACCCAATATTAAATTACCTGTTTTTCTCATTGCAAAATTTTTGTTACATGCCAAGAGGGAGCTTGTATACATATATCGTATATACAACTATACACGGGATAGTATTGATATATCAGAAAACTACAATATATAATAAAAAGCATGCAAACCAACCTCACCGAGTCTTATTCTCTGCCTCCTCCAACCTACATGTCCGCTCATCACACACCTGCGTAGCCGCAGGAAGAGGTCGCCCACCGCTTGTTCTAGAATACTAACCAGCACCTAAAGGGACGAGCCCTTGACTTGTCCACCGGCGGCCGGAAGAGTGCCCGGGTGCTGACGATGGTACAATGTGCACGCTGAGATGATTCGCGCGAGAAGCATGTCTTCCGATGGGACACAAGGACAAGTTGAGACGTTGGTACCGCTGTCGACGGTGAGGGCATGTGAGAAATAACTTGGTACTTCACAAGAGTAAACCTGGCAATGTGGCGGTTGTTGCCTGTGAAGTGGCACAGTAGTTTTTTGGCAAGCTCGGCATGTCGTGAAGGTATCTACACGAGGACCAGAGAGCCATGTTGAAGGCTCACATAGCGACGCGTGTCCTCGTAAAACGCTTGACCTGCCTGTGACATCGCTATCTTGCGCGGACGATCTTGCGGGCCGCACCACTCCTGGAAGTGACGTCACCTGCTTATTCCGTTCTCGGCGTGATATATTGATGCAAGACGGCGTCCAATTGCAAGACAGGTTTATTAGAGAAATTAATAATAAACAATAGTAGCTGGCATTGTCAGGGCGAGAAGAATTGTGGGCGAAAGTGGCCCAATGAATAGAAACGTCTCAGTCACGATGGTCTGTAGACACATACAAAGCGAGCATATGCGCATCTGTTAAAGCGTTCAGTGAGCCACTGGTCTGTGGATGATAGCCCTTGGCGAGATTGTGCTTAATGCGGCAGGAGACCAGAAGGCCCTAGAATCCCATAGATAACAAGTACGGACGACGTTCAGTCCTGAGCTGAAGACGAGCGCTATAATACAGATTGACGGCCTGTTGAAGAAAATCCTACTTGCGTGGCGGAGATGGATAGGCACCTGTGATGACGTAAGGAGTGGTATATTCGGTGGCGAACTCGAGGCCGCTATTCCACAGCGATATAAGGAGAATGACCGAGAAGGTCGAATCCAGCATGGAAGAATGGTTCGGGAGGTAAGTCAATCGATTGGAGGTGGCCTGCTGGAAGAGAGCAAGGTGCGTTGCAGTTGTTGGCAAAGGTCAGAGGCTGTGACGTGCGTCGCAGAGAGCGGAAAAGGACAGGACAGAAAAAGCATCGGACACCATCTTAGGTCTGAGTGATACATAATATCTAGTATTCGACACATCTTTGAGCTGTCGGAGCGTGTCAGAACAAATGTATTTACGAACGAAGAGGAGGGCGTCAGGTCCACCTGTCGGGAGGTTTCAGTGAAATTACACGCCGATACGAATTATGAAGGTTTTCCGAGATGGGTCGGATGACTTTGAGCTAACACGATTTATGACCTACCGAAAGGACGGATCCAGGCGCGTCTGGGTTCCTATGCCGTGCAAGTACGACAATGCGATTACACAGGGGTCATCGTCATTCCACACTGCATCAGGTGGGTCTCAATAAGGTTGCGAGCGAAGGAGTTTGGGTCGCAGTTGCTTCGTACCGAGACCTGTAGACTACGAAATATTCATACCCTTTCAGCCATAACGCCCGGTGGCCAAGTCGTCCGGAGGGGATTTACAGAAAAAAACCGAACATAACGCATAAGCCGCAAAAGGATCACCCATGCAAATATTGAAGGCAATTGCGTGCGCCCAGACGAGTACCAAGAATACACGTTACGTGATAGGAAAGTTGAATTTAGCAGTTGACAAAAGCTGGCTGGTGTTGGCTATCACTATTTCCCGACCAGCCTACGGCTGAAAAAATACTTCCCCAATACAGTGGCCATTTGCGTCCGTGCAGACTTATATGAGAGGTAGTAGATCAAAATTGGCCAAAACTGGCAACGTGTCAGATTGTCCTCGAAATAGCAAACGCTGCGATTTGAGCGGAGCACCAGGGGAGCGAGGTATTGGCCCGGTGGATGTCCGGTAATGACCACGTGATTTTAGAAAAAAATATTAAAGAAACGGCAAATGTAGGGGCATAGACCAACAAAGCTCCGAATTCTGTTTGCCACCCTTGGACGTAGAATCTCTTGGATGGCGCGTGCCTTATCGAGATCGGCTCGGACAGCAGTAGCATCGACTACATAGCCAGGATCTATAGTTTCCGCAAAATGAAATGCCATGTTTCATGAATTTACCTGAGGACCTACACGATTGAAAGCTTCCAAGATGCCTGCAAGGCCGTAGAGGTGAGCCTCAAATTTTGGGAAAAAAACGATGAAGTAGTCTGTAGGGTCAACTCATGAGGTTAGCGGCCAGGCTACCCTGTGAAAATAGAGACCCCCGTCGCACGGTCTAGAGGCATTGCACTGCCAACACTACGCTGTGGTCGCCGCTAATTTGCTGCCGCGCAGTTTGGAGACTGCTTGTCTGGAAGGAGGAATGCTGCAGGATAGTCCGCCTTTAGGAATGCAAACTGTCCCGCCAATTTCTCCGAATTATTGACATATCGGACAACCGAGGGGTGATGATCGTCGTCTGACCACGCGTCGCAGCGGCGTGTCTGCGAGACACCATTGTTACGCGCCTAAGTCGGCACGGCGTAAAGCTCCCGCTTTTCACTCCCACCCCTCGCCGCGGCGTGCTTTCTCACTGCCTCGGGCCAGCTCTTGACCCGAAGGTCTTGACGCCTTATTGAATGTTCAAAAGATGGCGTAGTGACAGCTGTGTACTTCAATTTCGGTCCTCCCTTAAGCATGTATTGAAGCTAGAGGGGCGTTCCCGATAGAAAGTAATACCGAGGTTCTATAAGGCCGAACTTGGCCGCTAGAAAGCTTTCTTGTCTGAGCTATCAGCTGGGCAGGTTTTCTGCGAAACAAGGAGTCTCGTCCGCTAAAGCTTGGTTGGGATTTATGAGCCCCCTAAGCGAAAGGAAGACTTCAGGATCGAGTCAGATGTGTTGGCTACAGCTGTTTACGTGGCAAATAAACGGGTCCTGCGGCAGGAAAAGAGTCCCGGCAGCAGTTTCTTGAATGGTTTGTGTACGCTCCGAGGATAGGAGAGCGAGACAAAGTTGGAAAGTTAGTGTAACGTAAGCGCACTTGGAGCTACAGCGTCTAACTGAAGTTGGACGTTTTTGTTGTTATTACCCCTGTATCCAGTTACTAATTTAAATAGTGCAGTCTAAACTCTTCGTTTCCTACATCAAATCCAAACGCCTTGATTTCATCAATACGATCACCATCTCAGAGAACATCAAAAGCAGCGCCCTGCGAGCCTCCTGCCATATCAGGCGGATCCCCGTTGGTTAGGTTTGTGAATGCTACCAGACTTCGGGGAAGCGAACATAACGATCTTCACATCGTACAAGTAGCAGATGCAATTTGACCAGTTGAACCCACGAAAGAGGAAGAAAATAACTCTCTCCAAGATAGCCAGCGCGTTACAAAGACAAAATGGCTCGACAACATATTTATACAGCCCGTCTGGGGTCCAAATTGCGGAACTTTTGCGGCCCTTGGCAATATGTACGCGGTTTCGTTACGAGTATCTCCACTTCGATCACTCAGAAATAATGAGAGGCTATCAATATAGTCAAACAATATAGCAACTACTGATATCTCAGGACCATGCTTCGAGGGAGTGCTCGTAGAAGCAGCCCACCTAACATGGAGTAATAGGAACGGAAACGGTTCCTCGTCGTTTTTTATAAACACCCCCACTTTTTTATTAGGCTACTATTGCGGCCGCTTTCTGATTACGAAGGTTCATTCAGGGCTCGCTGAACAAATACTGTGTATAATTTTTTTAAAGGGGTCACAGCTGGCATCGCGGTCAACTGCCATACGCCTGGTGCGGCCAGCCATTGTCTCTAACGCACAGAGGTACATTTCTCTTGGCTGTCATCACCGTCATGTTGTGGGGCATCTGGCGTCGGCAATTTTTGTGTCGTGCATCTTTTATAAGGTGTAACGAATATACCTTTAGAAATTTTGAAAGAGACAGGCGTACATTGTCACGTCGTAGGAAAGGTGAGGCAGGTTTATATTTGCATTCATTGCCGCCAAACTTACAGTGAGAAAGGAATTATATATTCTAAAACGTGGAGAACAATGCGGAATAATTTAATACTGTCTATTAATATGTTAGTATGACGATCCCGTATAGATTACTAATGCTGAACATTTGGCTACAATAATTCTTTGTAAAGAAGTTTAAGGTTAACCGGACCAAGGAAAATGTTTATGTAAATACCCAAGAGTGCTGTTAGCATCGAGTTTTGTGTAGTCAACGTGGGCCTCTCATGAAAGGTTATTACAGATGACAACACCCACGGACTTGTAAGAAGAAATGTTGTTTAGAGGTACGTTGAATATTAGGTACGAGGAGGTGTAGCATTTGATGGATTACTATTTATCCTTACCAATTTGCATTTACATACGTCAAAATAATCAACAAGGTATTACACCAGGTCGAAATGTTATCCAGGTCTGTTGAGGTCATCAGGATGAGCAGGGCAAAAGACTCACGCATAAACATAATCAGCGTCAAATAACCAAATTTAGGTGGATATGGTACCTGGTAAAACATTTATATATATTAGTAAAAGCAAGGTCCCGAAGCATATCCTTGCGGAACCCTGGAAGTAATTGGTATTTCGAGGACTCAGAATAAAGGGAAGACATGCTGTTTACGGGTACATAAATATCAATCCATCTTAGGACGTTAAAGTCAATGTTTACTCAACTTACCAGCAGCAATCGTGTGTGTCGAAAGGGGTTGCAATAATGGCACGTGGAAATCCCAAACCTACCGAACAATTGCCCCCCCCCCCCTCCTTTGAACTCTTCCGCAGCCCCACTCCTTCCTTCGTGCTTGCTAACTTCACAGAAATTAGTAATCGCACTCTTTTATCAGTGATCATTGCGACCCCAACATAAGACAAAAAGGGCAAGTGGTGCTTCTAGTAGGTCTCTTTAGCGGAAACGCAAGTACCCACGAGAAAGGTCTAAGCCAGCCAGTCGTGGAAGATTGAACTATGCAAATTATGCGTCAGGGAGTTTTATGAAAAACCAAACATTTCACATCGGACGTTGCTGGAATTCAGGTCACCGACTCCTGCTGTAATGATGCACTCGAAATTGTTAAGCGACGCTTTGAAAACGTTCAACTTGTCCTGCACAAATACCTGGAGAATCTGCCAATGTTCGAACCTGTAAGATTGGGTAGCAACGTGCCTACTTTGCGCTATCTTTGGGACACGGTGGAATCGAACAGGGGGGAATGCATAGTCTGCGAATCACAGAGTCTTCGTACGCAGCTTTGCTAAGCGAGGTGCTTCTGAAAGTGATCCCAGCCGACATTGTAATAGAGGACTAAAGCAGAAAGCACGCAGAATGCGATAGGAACCAGCCCGGCTTTGTCTGATGAACTGGACCAGCTACTCAAGTTTCTACGACTCCAGGTGGAGTGCCGAGAAAAGGATTTGCTTATCAACAATTGGTCGAGTACATCAGACAGCAATGTTCCAGTTTAACACCGATCTCCCAAGAAGCACACTCCGACTCCTCCCGCTTCGGCTCTTCAGAACAAGAACTCTTGCCTTCCGTTCCATTTTCTTCTGCTCCTCCAAGCAGCACAAGACTGAGGACTCCACCAGCAACATCACCTTGGCAGAGAAGCGCGAACAGCTGGCGTCAGACGGCCGGTGCTTCATATGCATGTCAAATTGTCATCTAGTCCGTGACTGCAGACAGAGTCCAATGCCAGGCATGCAAACGACGGCACGCTCCATCTATGTGCGATTTTTGTAACGTGGACACACCATACTCGACTAATGAGCATCAGCTGAATGTTACGATGCGAGTCACCGCACAGAATTCTCCATCTCTTGGACTCATCAATGACGTGCTACTACAGACGTATCGAGTATAGATGACGGCGTCAGAGCGTTGTTGATGGGTGTGGTGAGTCATCGACTATAGGGGCCACCGAACCTTCGTCAAGGAGAGTGTTGCTTCCTAGATAAAGCTCGCTACTGTTGCCGAGACGGCACTCTCCATCAGTGCATTTGGAAGAGTGAGCGAACCGAGACGACACTACAGAATAGTGAAGGTTTCGCTCCGCAGTCACCACAACAGCCTTAAGGCGGATATTGAAGGCATAGCCGTGCGTTTCATATGCAAAGAGATAGCTTAAGCGCTAGGGATATCCCCTTTATACAAGCTATGGCTGCCGATTGAAACATCTGTTGACGAAGTCGTATATCCCGGCATTAACCATGAGCCAGGCGAGGGTAATAATATTGGCTCAGATAAACTCTGGAGTTTGATGCCGAGTACCAGAGAAATTAAGTGAGACGAAGACAAACCTGCATTGATCACCACTACAGCAAAGATGGGCTGAACTCTGCATAGCCCTTTACCTAGCGGTGGAGGTACACGTAACAAAGCGAGCAGCTAAGTGTGCATTCTTAGAACAAATTTTCACTTTAATGGCGAGATGTTTCGGCCACTGCGAAGAGTTGGGGACCTCCAAGACCCAAGTTCTCCGGCGAAACCCTCCGAAAAGACCAATCCGGATGACCTTGCTAGGGAAGGCATATCTTCACAGAGACTGTTTATGAATAACATGTGGCGACATAGGCCTGAATGACAACCTGGGGCCGAAGAAGCATGCCCGCAAGGCAACGTCATTTCCGGAGAGTCTTCGGATGTTGTACGTGACTTTCCTTCGTGGCCCGCACTCGTGACCTCTTACATTTGTTTGAGGAATAGCGAGATCCTGGAATCAATACATGTTCTGAGAACGTCTTGGCTTCAAAAGGGGCAATTTACCCGATCCTGCAACACCCAGTCACCATTGCCGGAAACACACCATTAACAGCATGCACTGGACCATGCCCATGGGGATGTCAACGACACTCCTGTGGAACTGCGCGAGCAGACAATGTATGGGAAATGTCATGTCAAGGGAAGTGTCAACTGGGCACAATGTCGGCCGCGGAGGATGTTCTACACTAAATATAACCACGGTGCACTTATCGACAGATAATCAAGTTAGGGCATGTAGAGTCGTATACCAGTAGGTAGGGAAGTGGCCAGGCCAGTAGAGCTGCTGGGTCCCTTGAGGTAGATGAGTGAACGCATATTGAATACCTTCTTCTGTAAAAGGGAGAGATGGAAATGGACGTGGAAGAGCCCACATGGGGACCATAAAAATGAAATAGACCTCATATTATGCGATAAACCTGGCGTCGTGAATGACGTGGAAGTGTTCAGAACGTTAAGGAGTAGTGACGACCGTGTGGTAAGATCTCGAATTAGGATATGGTTGAGGAGGGACCATAACAAGCTAGTTCAAAAGAAGCCTATTAATTAGATAACCGTACGACGTAAGGTAGAAAAATTCAGGATCGCGCTGAGAACTGATTGTCAGCTCATCCCGAGGAAGCCCATCTTACGACACAGGAAGCCAGCGACAACCTTACCCGCATTATCACGGAGTGTGCAGTAGACGTCGGGGGCGCGTTGGCTAGACCGGATAGTCGTAAATTTCCCAGGAGACGAAAGATCTAAGTAAGAAACGGCAAACCATCACCATCTCCACCCCAGCTGACAGAAGAGAACTAGCGGAGCTTTCGAAGTTAATAAGCGTAAGACAGCTGATATATGGAAGTATTATATGGGAAGGATCGAATACGCTGTAAAGAACAGAGGTAGCCTTAATTCAGTGAAGAGGCGACTTGGCCTGGGGAAAAATCAGATGTATGCACTTAAAGATAAGTAAGGCAATGTCATCACAAATAGGGATAAAATAGTTATAGTGGCCGAGGAGTTCTATTGGGATTGGTACAGTAGCCGGGAGATCCAGGATAATGCCGAACGAGAAAGTAGTTCAGAGGAAATAGACATCCCACCAGTAACGACCGAAGAAGCAAGGAGGGTTATGAAAGAAATGAAAGGAGGCAAAGCATGTGGTGAGGATCAAATAACAGCCGACCTCTTGAAGGATGGTGGAGAAATTGTAGTTAAAAAACTGACAAACCTGTGTACGCAATGCCTAATGACGGCAAGTGTACCGGAATCTTACAAGAACGCAAACATAATCCTAATCCCCGAGAAAGGTGACATGAAGGACTTGAAAAATTTCAGGCCGATCAGCTCACTGTCCGTCGTCTACAAGGTACTTACCAAGGTAATCGCTAACGGAATTATTTCATCCCTAAATTTCGGTCAACCTAAAAAACAGACGGGGTTCCGTAAAGGTTATTCAACAATAGACCATATTCACAAAAATAATCGGGTGATAGAGGAGTGCGCTGAGTATACCGAACTGAGTATACTGAGTATACCGAAGCTTATGAGAAAGCATTTGACTCGGTCGGAACCCTAGCAGTCATTCAGGCATTATGGAACCAGGGAATAGATCAGCATTTGGTAAGAGTACTAGAGGATATTTATAACGGGTTCACAGCTACCATCATCCTCCATAAGGAGAACAGTAAAATTCCTATAAGGAAGTGTGTCTTCTGTCTCCAATGTTATTCACAGCTTGCTTACAAGAAGTATTTATGACGTTGCATTGGGAACAGGTGGGAGTAAGGGTAAATGGAGAATACCTCAATAACACCAGATTTGCTGATGACGTTACCTTGCTAAGTAACTCGGAGGACGAAATGCAAAGCATGCTTTCCGCACTGTACGAAGAGTAGAGCCATGGGCCTGAAAATCAATATGCAGAAAACCAAAGTAATGATCAATGACCTCGGGACCGCACAGCAGTTTGGGATAGTGGGCGAGGTAGTTGAATTTGTAAGCAAATATGTCTACTTAGGCGAAGTTGTGACCCCGGATTCCAACCATGAGGTAGAGATAATTAGAAGAATCTGAATGGGGTTGAGTGCATACGGCAGACATTCTCAGTTAAGGAATACCAGCCTACCATTGTCACTGAAGAAGAAAGTGTATGACAGCTGCATTCTACCGGTACTCACTTACGGGGCAGAAACTTAGAGGCTCACTAAAAGGGTTCAACTTAAATTAAGGAGCCAGTGGGCAATGGAGTGGCAAATAAATTAAGTAACATTAGGGACAAGAAAAGAGCGGAGTGGGTCGTGGACCAAATTCGTGTTAAGGACACATTAGTAGTGATTAAGAAGAAGAAATTGATGTGGGCCGGCCATGTAAGCGAAGGCAAGATCACCGCTGGTAATTAAGGGTAACAGAGTGGATCTCTAGAGAAGCTAGTGTTTCAGGGGGCGGCAGAAAGTTAGATGGGCAGATTAAATCAAGAAGGTTGCAGAGATAAATTGGCCACAGTTGGCACATGACCAGTCTATTTGGAGAATAAGGGGAGAGGCCTTTGCCCTGCAATGGGCCTAGATAGGCTGGTGATCATGAGTGAACTTTGTCGGGCGCTGAGGATGTTGTGAATTGTATTTAAACATCGCGCGGAACTGTCACGTGGTTGGAACGATCCGCGCAAGGAAGAGAAAGATAAAGAGATCTGTACAGCACGCAGCGTGTTCAGTGCTTTAACTTTGTCTTTAAAAAAGAACACGACGCTCATCGAAATGAATGCCGGGTTCGGCGTCACCTTTCTTCGGAGCCACTAAAAGCTGAGGCGCGGTTTTTCCACATCGATTTTGGAGGGACGGTGAGGCGCCATGACCAGTTCTGATAGTTTTTTATTAAAACATGCTGATGGTTAAGAGCGCCAGGTAGGCGAGGCGTCATCTTTTCAACATCCGCCACCGGGCGAAAATGGCTAGAAGTTTCACGGTGTGTTTGTGTTTTTGCAGTCCTTGCTGGGAAATCAGTGGAGTTGACAAGAAGCGTAAATAATATCTGTAGAGGCAAACAGTGTCGGGAACATGGCACCTTCTGCTTCCCCCGTTGGTAAATGTACTTCTTACGGCGTCGAAGCGTAGACCCGTTACCTGGCTGAGCAGCCACTGAAGCTTCTGTGTAGACTGGAGTCCATGAACCGACAAATTTGCTACTGCTTTGAGTCCATAACGCTTTTTCCCCCGCCTAGTCTTTCTGTTACTTCTAAAAGTTCGCCTTCTTTGTTCAATTTCGTGCCCCCTAGACTTTTTTTGCAATAAAGGCACTGTACCCTTTTTCTTTTCATTCGCTTTATTATGTCGGCTGTCCTTTCACTGTTGACCACTCGATGCCATTGTTTTCTATCTATCCCCATGAATCGAATTGTCTGGGACGGCTGGAGTATTGAATGAGCCGCGTTACCTAAAGAACACGTATCTCTTTTAGTTTCTTTGGGTAGGGTAGCTCTTTTAGCGCGTTTCTCGCAATGTGTGACACGTTTATTGTGAATCACTCCACCTGGAAACTGAAATGTGAATGAAAGACTGTAACATGTTGGTTCTTTCCTCTGGCTGTTCGGAAGGCCCGCTACTTTCTACGTCAGGGCAGTTTTCGTTATCGCTAACAATAGTCGTTTCAACAGAACATGTCAAGGTAGTGTTTTTCTGATATTATTTCCCGCTGGTCGGAGGCGTAGACGTATTTTACGTTTTTCACGTTTCGCTGTATTCGGAATCAATCCTGTTTCTTTTAGGCAGTCGTCTGCACGGATTGCACGTGATATTTGCCACAAAGAAATCAAGTCAATTCTTCTTTATAGTTGATATAACTGTATACTTCAATTCTTGTTGGTACTAGCCTTCGTGCTTTTGGGTTACCAGATTAATATTTCCGCTTGTGGTTTCACATTTTGCAGTTGCTGTATGATCTCTGACCTAATTCGGGTTTGATGGACATGCTGAGAGCTTGCCGGTTAATTCTGATCTGTGTCATTTTTATTCCCAAATATATTTTGCAGTTATTACCGTGCCCTCTAAATCAAATGCGTCAAAAATCTTACATTTTGTTTTCTTCTTTTTGGGTAATCTGCATGAATGAGTCGTTTTGCTCTTTCGGAGTGTTCAGAAGGGGAGAGAGAGGAAGAACAACTTTATTTTGTGCCCGGTAGGAAAAGAAAGAGTTTGGAGATGCTCCTCGGTCCTCTTCCCCCTTTTAGGCGGCAGCCAGGAGTTTTTGGACCCCGGCAGCGTGTTCAGCCATCCGGAAGTGTTCGACGTGCACTTCGGGATAGGATCACAGCGCGGTCTCCCCCTGCTCCATGGTTTTAATGTCTATGAAAATGCGTCCTTTCTGCTGTACCTGTTTACCCTTGATGGGAAACCACCAAACCATGAGCTGGAGGTGCGCTCTGCCTTTATAAATCTTGCATTCAGCTTTGTACAGCCCCGGGTAACAGCAGTTGTAGGCTACAGGGTTAAGGAACGTGTTGGTCTGGGGCAAATGCCAAGCCACCGATTGCCACTTAGTTAAAGTTTTGTGTGGTGCAGGGTATCTTGCTCTTTCAAGGCTGTAATGATCTAGTATGTCCCGATAAGATACCAGCCCCGACCGGTGAAACGAGTGCGCGTCGACGGTGGAATGGTCGGCGTCGGCTCGGTTGGTTTGACCAACCGAGGGCGTTCTCGCTCCCCTTGAGACCGCAGTGGGTGGGCGCCCAGACTTTTTGAGCCCCTCTGACCCGATCGCCGCACAAACCTGCCAGCAGGATTTTAAGCGCTTCCCACGACACGCGCCCTCTCGAGAAATTAAGAATGGCCGACTTGGAGTCGCTCACTTTAAATTTGTATTTGCTGGATGCCGGCATTGCCAGCGCAATGGCCGCCTCCTACCCGACTTCATGCGACGTCGTGGCGATCATGTGGGAAGCTACTGAATCCCCCTGTCGATTTACAATGGCTACGGCCATGGCGTCACGATCGTCATAGTCCGCGGCGTCCACGTAAACCAGGTCCTCAGACCTCGCAAATATTTTTTGCAGTGCCTGTTCTATTGCGCGTCTGCGTTCGGCGTTGTGCACGGGGTGCGTGTTCTTGGGCAGTGAAGGGACGTATATGTTCGCATGGATCTCAGTTGGGATGACCAATTTAGCTCCAGCTCGATATTCATAGCTTATGCGAAGGGAGCTGAATAGGTGTCGCCCAGTCGGGCTTTTCGAGAGCCTTTCCAGTTGTGCAATCCTCTGAGCTTCGATCAGCTCGTCTAGGGTATTGTGCAGGTCCAGTGCCTCCAACCGTTCATTCGAGGTAGTGACGGGTATGCCTAGTGCCTTTTGAAGGCCTTCCGGATCATGGCATCTATTTTGTTCTTTTTCTCCATCCTGAGCTTCAGGTAGGGGGCGACGTAGACCGCACGGCTTACGAGGAATGCCTGAAATAATCGGATGAGGTTACTTTCTTTCATCCCGTGATGCCTGGTTGCAATTTGCGAGACGAGTCTGCTTGTTTGACTGAGGATAGATTCGAGTGCCCTTATGGTTTCGATATTATGTCCGTTAGCCTGAATTCGGAGGCCAAGCACGCTGAAGCTGTTTACCGTTGGGATGAGCTGCCCCCCGTTAGCATGCAGTTGGATTGGTGACGTTGTGGGTGCCGATTAGCGTCCCCTCAGGGCCGGTTGGTAGAGCAGGAGCTCTGCAATTTGTGGGGAACTATCCAAGCCTGTCGGCTTAAAGTAGGCTTCGACTGCATCTATGACCATCTGTAGGACGTCTTGTATCCTATCCAAGCCTCTCGTCTTAACGTACGCTTCGACTACATCTAGGACGTCTTGTATCTGTCCGTCACTGTTTCCTGCCGCCCAAAGGGCTGCATCATCCCCACAGATATTGTTCTGTAATCTCGCAATCTTTTCTAGGATATCTCGGAGGCCGATCATTGCGACGTTGAAGAGGTATGGTGAGAGGACCGAACCTTGCGGTTTGCCCCTGCTTCCCAACTCCACCTCACAAGATTCGATGCCCCCGATCGTTGGGGTTGCTCTCCGGTCCGTTAGAAAGTATTTCACGTAGTCGCATGTTCAGGGGCCCACGCCTGGTTTTGCCAAGTTTGCCAGCACTGCGTCATGCCTAACGTTGTCGAAAGCCTTGGTCAAATCCAACCCCAGTACTGCTCTGGTTTTAGAGGAGAGCAGCCATCCCTGTCGATATTCTCATGTTTAAGCCTCAACATAACGTCTTGAGTTGATAGCTTGGGTCGGAATCCTGTCATAGTATAAGGGAAAAGCCCCTTCCCATCCATAGAACCGTTCGAGTCTGTTCAGAACTACATGCTCCATTAACTTCCCCAGGCAAGATGTGCGCGAGATTGGTCTTAGGCTCTCTCGCTGTAGTTTTTTTCTTCGGTTTCAGGATCATGATATCTTACCGGTCTTCCATTGTCCGGGGATCGCGCTTACGCTCCAACATAGATTCATATATTTGGTGAGAGCCTCAATAGAGTCCTCGTCTAAGTTTTTCAACATTTTGTTTGTAACACCGTGCTGTCCCGGCACGGAACTGGTACGGAGATCGTGTATGGGCCCCCGCACCTCCGCCGTAGTGAACGGGCGGTCCAGAGTTGGGTTGGCAGCTCCCGCGTATGGTTTAAAATTTTGTTTAGGATTTGTTGTCCGATATATCGGCCCCGGATTTCTTTGATTAGGGCATCGTCTGTTCCTTTGTAAGTGTGTAAAATTTTGCTTAGGTTTTGCCGTTGTTCAATCTTACGGCTGGTTGGGTCAATGAGATGTCGAAGGATATTTCATGTTTTCGCCACGTCTCTCTGTCGTTCCACGCCATCGTAGCGTTGTGCCAGTTTTGGCGCGACAGCTGAGTGGTGTAAACTTCAGTTTGCTTATTGACAACAGCGAGCCGATTACGGAGTGGACGACTGGGTTTTTGCTTGCCGAGCCGTTTCTCCAAGCCACGCTTCGCTTCTCACATGTGTAGGAGTTTCGAGAATGCCTGTTGCATTGCGGCTTTCTCTGGGATAGTTTTTGTGGCTTACTTGACACAGGGGTAATGCTATTCGACCAAAGATCTAATGTCTTCAATTTCGTGCGGCTCCGCTCTATCTTCGTGCGTATCCCTTTCGGCTGCTCTATGCTTCCTGAACTGGTCCCAATCTGTGATCTTGATCTTCGCACCTCCCTTAGGTTTTTTAAGGCTTGCTTCGAGGTTTGTGGCGACATATAGTGGTTACTTCCCAGAGTTTCTTGTGTGTTAACCCATTTGGAGTCATGTCAGGCATTCTTTATGAAAGGTAGGTCTAGTGAGGTATCCAGGCTTAGGCTGCTCCCTTCCTAGTGCACTACGTCCGGTCGTTGACTAGGGACCGGGCCTCACGCTGGGCATCCAGCCAGAGACTCCGCCCCTTGGTCGTTTCCGGCATGTACCCCCAGGCAGTGTCGTGTGCATTGAAGTGGCCCGCTATCACTATTGTTTGATGCTTGGCAATGTGTAATGCTTTGCGGAAAAGGTTCGCGAATCTGTTTTGTTTTTTCGGCGAGCTGTACAGGTAAAGAACGAATAAGCTCCCATGAGTTCTTTTTTTACTCTATATGAGTTCCACGAGGACGTTATCTACATACGTATCCCTGTGTGAAGAATGGCTGGTATGTTAGTTTAACGAGAGTTGCTACTGAGGCACTTCTGTCGCCCGAAGACGGCTCGCAGGCCTCATAGATAGGTTTGTATCCAGCTAGTTTCGCCAGCTATCCGGTTTCCTGCAAACATATAACGTCGGAAACCTCCTCCGTGATCTTATTTCTTATGAACTGCTCAAGGTGGCCCCGTTTGCGCAATACCCGCGGCAATTCTACTGCCAGATTACGTATTTTAGGTTAATCCGTTCAATGGCTTGTGACAGCGGCGTTGTCGAAGCTAGTTCTAGTTCTGTCCTGGGAGATCAGTCTGGCATTGGGTTTAGTAATTTTTATGCGACCACCACACTCTCCACCGCCTGGGTAGCGTGGCAGTGCGGCCTCCAGCTCACTTGTTCTTGCAGTAAGAGGCAGTGATCTGCTTGCCTACATTTTCTGTGAATTTCGTGAGGAGGGCTTCGAAATTCACTTTGAGTGTATCGGCGAGAGTTTCGTTCAAATGGCTTAACTTCTCTTCTATTTATTGCATCGTTACGATTGAAGTTCTCTTGCCTTTTTGGGTGGCCGCTTAGGGGTCATGGTCGCATCCTCAGCCTTACGTTTAACAGACGGGAATTCAACTTCTATATCGTTGTTAATGGTGTTTTTGGAAGGGACGGTCTGCGTAAAGACTGAGTCCTGTTCGGAGCTGCGCTGCTGTGAGGTCGCCGTGTCCACGCGTGTACTTTTGAGCTCAGTCATTTCTGCCTTCAGAACCTTGTTTTCGGCAATTACTATTTCAAGCATTTGCTTTATTTTAGTAATTTCTGCCTGACGGACTTCCTGGTTCGAAAGGGGTGGAGAGTTTTTCCTGCCAAGCACGAGTGGAACAGTGTGCGAGACCACGTCAGCCCAGCTCACCTTGTTGTTTTGTTTGCTGCCTCCGGAGCTTCGATGCTCAGTTAGCCGGGGAGGCGATCACGAGCGATGTTGGCTCCCACGTGAAGCCAACTGCGATTTTGGCCAACCATTGTAACCCGTTGAAGTCTCTGCTTTGGCCTCGTGCTGCGGCTGTTTCTTGCTCTTGTGGTCCCAGCTGCTGCTGGTGCCTCTCCTTTGCCCTCGTTTGTGGCTGTGCTACAATGGCGTGCATGCCGTGATGCTGACAGCGAGGGTCGACGTTGTCCGCGGTGGTGCCTCGGAGACCGGGAGGTAGCACGACCCCCGACGTGGTTCGCCCGAATCGAGACCTAGCGGCTGGGCGTCCGGCTCCGAGATGCGTGGCCATTGGGGCCGCCATCCGTGTGGAGCGCCAGACGAGGGAAGGATTCGGATCTGTCTCTAATGTTCTCGAGAATTCCTTTCTGTTGTTCATGTTTGCTTTCATTCGTGGTGTTGAGCTGCTTCCTGAGCTCTCTGTTCCAGAGACGCTTCTTTAGCAGGTATGGAACGCGGTAACGTTGCTTGCAGCGTCTGTCGCCAGTTTTGTGTCGCTTGCCGCACACTGCGCACTGAGGTTCACATGGGTGATAGTCCTGCGGATCTCTAGTTCTGCACTTGGAGCATATATTCGCGGGTGTAGAGGGCGATGTTGGGCATTTGTCGGTTCTATGTCCGAAGTGTCCGCAGCGATCACGCACCTCGTGTTTCTTCCGTTGGAGGAAACAACGGTATACCGCGCCGTGGTAGTAGACATAATGTGGGACTCGGACTCCTTCGAACACTATGATGGCAGTGTTGGATGAGCTCAGTCTTCTCGCATGAAGCATCGTAGGATTTCTTCGGTTAACGAGGCTTCTGGTAATATCGTCCGCGCTGTCTGTGTCCGGGATGTTGTGTATGACTCCCTTTGCGCTGTCCTTGAGTGGCGTGGCATATGCGCTTATCCAATGGGATTTGTTGCCGAGCGTTAGTGATTCCACCTTGCTGTAGCAGGCAGCTCTCTGTAAAATTGGTGTGCTGACCATCAACAGGTTACGTAAGGTAATGACTCAAAGCATGTCGTCTTCGACTTGTTCCGACTTGAGCTGTCCGGCGCGAAGTAGGCAGTCTTTTATGAGCGCCCGGCCGCAGTGCCTTACGTCCAGACCGTCTCGCAGCCGCAGAATTATTTTCACATCCTCTCTCGGCAGGGCAGGAACTCGACGCTTCTTTTGCGATCCTTAACGTGACTACGTGAGAGCGGCCGCGGTTCCGCGGCCGCTCATGGGGTAAAGGTTGACATGATTATACTGGCAGAAATGCAACCGCTAAGGCGCATCCCATGTGTGTCGGCAAAGAAGCACGAATGGCTTCGGTTGGTTTCTTCTTCTTCTAAAGCCGGCACCCAGTATTGTGACGGGTTGGTTGAAACGGCAGCTTCATTCTTCTTCCCCAGAGGTGAGAAGGCGTTTGAAGATAAGGGAAACCTTCTCCGATTAGCTCACCCCTGGAGGTCCCTTGGTATCGTGTTTCTTGCTGCAAATATGTGAAGAAAGGACAAGGACCTGCCTTGACCCGTTCTGATGAGGCTCTAATGAAACTTGCTTATGATGATGAGCACGAGGAAGGTGAGGCGCGATCTTTTCCAAAAACCTGAGCGACAAAAAAAAAACGCCAAAGAAAGGCCTCGAGGACTGGACGAACTGATTCATATTGTATGACGATCAAATAAACACATTTGAACCAAACCAAGTTCGCGTGAACTCCTCAGTTTTTCTGAATAGGAAATATTACGCCTGTTTTTATTTTACGAGTGCCTCCTCAAAACTGGCTAAAAAGAAAGTAAGACAAATTATGTAAATAAAATGTGAGAACAGGGAGCGCTTAGAATGCATGCGCAGACTAAATAAAATGATTTGTAGTGTTGACAGTTATTATGCGCTGTCAACTGAAGTCACGCAGCCCGTTCCTCGCCCTAGAAATAAACTGAACAGCTGCTGTATGAATAGATATACACAGCTTAACTTTTTTCCGAATACTGTCAGCACTTTCTGAAGAAGAAAATATAAACAGGCCATAATAAAGCCCAGCTGAAAAGGACCACGCCTTATCAAGGCTGCGTCAAGTGTCTAACGGGATACCGATTGCATGATAATTAATAAAACACATGTCAAACGAACTGATTTCGTGTGTCCCTCTACCTAAACAAAGGATTCAAGTTTATCTCATGGGAAACTGATTCCGCATGCATAGGTGTTAACGGGTTGGTAATCTCGCTCAAAAAATAAAAAAACAAATAAAAGTAAACGTAAACAAAGTATGAGCGCAAAGAGCAACATATAATGGTTTTGATGTAAGGTGAAAAGGATTCTTAACCCATAAAACAAATAAAGATATTCTACCCAGGTGACGCAACCTATTCTTGTCCCTATCTATAAACTCAACCGTTCCAATCAGAGGAGAACCATAGGGCGCATCTTCCTTACTATTGTCTCAGAAATTGTTAATGAGGGACAGACCTAAGGCAGTGTCAAACCTAGCAAAGAAAAAGAACATATGAAGAAGCCGCAAACAATGACTAATAAAATTTGTATTATATGGCAATCAATGAAACACGAACTAACCAAAAGACATATGGCATTATTCTACCTAGCGAAAATCCCCCCGTTTCAGTTTCAGTTTATTTCTTTTAATCGCATAGATGAGGGTAGGCCCGGGAAAAAAAGCGACTTGGTGTCGCTTGAGGAGACCCGAGCCCCCCTTTTACATGGCAGACAGCGAGTTCTCGAACACAAACTTTGGTATATCGCATACAGTGTTAAAGACACACACACACACACACACACACACCCACTCAAAAAGAAACACTGCACGAGGAAAAAAACTAGAAGTATTATTAAGCATCAAAATTCAAACATCAAACTTAGCCTTATTTAGAAGATCGCTGCATGAACGTACATTGTATAAAGAAAGGACACATTTTGTAGCTGTGTGAAAAAAATACGCAAAAAACAACAATAATGTTCATTGGAGACAGCATACAGCTTTCACTTTCCAAATTTCACTCGGAAAAAAGAAAAGAAAAAAAGAAGAAAAGAAACAATTGCAACTACAACAGGGCTTGCCGAATTCTCATGTAGTTTGTTAAGTACATGATGGACAGTATAATGAAGCCTTTACCTTCCGAAATCGGTTCTACAGAAATGAGTGTACCAGTAATCTTGGTTCCGAGTTCTATAAACCGAAATAGTTCTTTTCAGATGAAATAGACTAAAAAAACTTTGATTGGTATTATATACAGCCCGTTTGTAACGAAGGGCCAAGTAACAATGAAAAAGTTTGTACTCTGGTACTATTTCGAGGCGGCTAAACAGTTCATCTGTAGGCGCACAGTACTACGTTAGCAATGTACCTAATTGCTTTTTTCTGAAGCATGAAAAGTTTATTGAGGTTGGTAAATGTGGTCGATCCCCACACCAAAAATACATAATTCAAATGAGGCAAGAACAGTGTGTTGTAAATTAGTAGTTTGATTGGCACTGGAAGGAAGGAACGCATTTTGGCAAGAACACCAACACATTTACCCAGATTGCTTGCAACAGATTCTACGTGAACATCCAATGACATATTCTTGTGAAAGTACACACCAAGGGTTTTTACACAATCCGCAAGCGCAATAGCAGTGTTACCCAAGTATAGCAGACAGTCAGGAGAAATAGGAAGTTGTCGCGTATAGGAACACAATCGCATTTGTCCTAATAGTAATAATAAGAAGGCAGTTCATTTCGCTCCACTATTGAAGGCCCTGTAGCCAGAAAATCATATGCCTCCTTGCTTCCTTACGTGTGTCCCCCATCGCTCACTAAAACGGAAGGAAAGACAGAAAATGTAAACAAACAGTGGCAGAAAAAAGCTATAATGTGCTTCCCAGGTATAAATAAAAGATTCCGAATAGTGACAGTTGTCAAATTTTGTCACGCGGAGCCACTGCGTGCTTGCTGCTCCCCAGCAAGAAACTCAAAGACTCCTGTTGGAGCTTCTTATACATTACACATCTTCTTTTAGGAAATTCCGTCAGCACTAGATAAATACGAAAATACTGGCAATATTAAACCAAGCTAGAAAAAACAACGCTTGGAAAAGGCCGTGAGAAGAACCCAAATCAATTTGTACTGCATGACAATGCCACACGTGGCAACTAAAGCTGCTTCGTGCGTTCTAAACTCCCTCTTTCATCTCATAGAAAAATCATCAGCCCGGCTGTTTTTTACGAGAGTCTATTCCTTTCTCGCTAAAAACGAAAGGTATATATATCAGGAAATGGTTGGGGCAAACTTCTATTGGATGGCTGCGAGGAGAAATGAAGAATCGCATTTAATCACAATAAACACGGTCGACCAACGCCAAGCGGCGCTTTGTTCTTCCAACACAAACTCCACCATTTATGTGGGAGCATAACTAAAGGAAGCAATTTCCATTCGAATGGCGGTTAGCACTGGCGAATGAAGCAAAGGAACGCAGGTAATATAGAAACCTAGTCAGGAAAAGGAAGGTTAGCTCAAGGCTGCGAGAAGTGGCAAAAATGGTTTGTATTGCATCACAAATATTTCAAGACAACTCAATCGAAGTCACCTCACACATTCTTCTACCTATCAGCAGACGCCCATGTATCTCATGAGAAAGATATTACTTCTGGTTCTTTTTCACGATGTCTGTTTTACGGTCGCTCAAAGAGCAGTGCATTTTTATCTTTTGGTGAGGGCGAAATGCGCTTTATGGTGGTTACAAAGAGTAACAATAGAAATCGCAATGTAGGACGAGTATTTACCACGGTCAGACAAATTTATGGAGCGCGTTCTTCTCTTAGCACCACACGCTACCATTTCACAGGAGCACACCTACAGGGCGTATCTTCCCTTCGAATGGTGTGAGAAGTTGTCAAAAAAGGAAACCAAGACAGGGTATATGAAAACCTAACCTAGAAAACCAATGCGATATTGACGCAGCGAGGTTTGGCCAAAATTATTCGTATTGTATAGGAGTCAATGCAACACGTCAACCACAACCACTTCGCGTGTCCTTCTGCCTGGCAATAAACGCCCGACGTAACACCTTGAAAAAGTATTTTGACTGACTCTTTCACGTGCGGGCGTTATCATCACTCGATCAAAACAATAAAGGGAGGGAATATAGACAATTGGTCTGTATAAAGAGCGCTATAGGATAGTTGCGAGGTAAACGAAGCTGATTCGCATTGTATGACAATTAAAAACCCTAACGAGCAACTCCACGCAGCGCATTTCACTTCCGGCAATGCACTCACCATTCCTGTGGGACCAGAACTAAAGGTCGCATGTTCTTTCGAATGCCTGCTAGCACTTTCCAAAAAAGGAAAGTGAGACGGGCACTATAAAACCAGCGAATAATCAGCACGCTAAAGCAAAGCGGCAAAGAGGTGCCAAAATATTTTGTATTGTATAAAAATGAATGCAAGACAAGTCTTCCGAATAAACTTTGCGCTTTCTTCTACCTAGCACTTAGCTCCCCCTTTTATTTCATAAAAAATTATAACGACTGGCACTTTCGTACGAATGTCTATTCATTTCTCGATTAAAACAACAAAGCTACAAACACAGCCAAATGGTGGCTGGCAAAGAGTGCTATAGGATGACTGGGAAGAAAAACAAAATAATATCGCATTGTGTGTCAAATAAAAACCATGTAGAGGACGCCACGCTTCGGGTTGGTCTCCCAACATTACTGCCAACGATTTCGGTTGGAGCTGAACTAAAGGAAGCGTTTTCATTCGAAGGTCTGTCGGCGCTTGCCAAGGAAGAAGCACACGAGAGTAATTATGAATACCTTGCGACAAATAGGAACATTATAGCAAGGCCGTGAAGCGTGACCAAAAAGCGACGTCTTGCGTGCTTGTACGCAACAATAAAAGCTCATTTGTCTCGCAGCGAAAAACTTTACAACCTCCTCTTCGTTACGAGAATCTCTTCATCGCTCCCTCAAACAACGCACCTAATATACACAAATGGTGAGTGCAAAGAGCGCCCAAATGTGATTGCCAGGACAAACGAAAATGAGTCGGAATAAATGAGAATATTACTCTGTCGACTAAGATCACGCATTCCCTTCTTTTCGGTAGCAAAAATCTAAACAGTTTCTGTGTGCGCGAAGCTATAGGAAGCGCCAATGTTATGATTTTTTAGGCACTCGCTATAGCAGAAAACAAAGACAGTTGCAGAAAAATCCGTCTTAGTAAAAAGAACGATATCTGAACCCACCAGAACTTGCCAAAAGCACTCGTATTGTGCGACAATTATTGAATTAAACATAAACAGAAGCGACATCCCCCGTTTTTCAACCAGAAAATACACTCACAATTTCTCTCATGGAAAAATATTCCGCAGGCCTACTTCTTCCGAAGGGTGCCTTGATCGCTCGCAAAAAAGCGCGATTAATGTAGACAAATAGTGAGGTCATAGTGCGCTTCATAATGATTGCGAGGAGAATGGAATGTGATTTCAGTGTACGAATTTATAAAGACTGTTACGCTGTCCATTCTTCTCTGCAGCAATAAACTCAAGGGTACTTCTCCGAGCAAATCTATACGTAGCATCTGTCTTGCGAGAGTCTGTAAACGTTCGCTATTCAAGGGAAGGAAATATTATACAAATCTAGCAAGAAAAAAGCACAGCCCAGCTGGGCCGCCGGTCGTGGTAAAAAAAATTGTATGGTATGATGATCAAAGAAAGATGCCAGCTGAAAGAACGTTGCGCGTTCTTCTATCTAAAAAAACCCTCACCCGTTGCTTTCATGACAACAAATATTACGCATGCTTCCTCCTTCCAAGTGTTTCTCAATTTAATATAAAAACTATTTATTATAAACAAATGGTGTGAGCCCGAAAAGCAAGGGTGGTTGCGAGGAGAAACGAAATTTGTCTGTGATAACAGACAATAACCAGCTTTGTTGACGAAAGTGAAGCAGCCTGTACTTCTCAGCTGGTAAACAAATCACCGTTCCCTCCAGAGGAAATGTATTGGGTGCAGCTTCCTTACAAATATCCGTAGCCACTCCTAATAGAAGGAACGAAAGACAGTCAATATAAAAACGCAAACAGGGAAAATGACTTTATAAGAAGGGGCTATAAGTGGGCACAAGAAATCTTATTGCATAACTATCAATGAAACATATAAGTGGAAGCGGCGTACCATGTTCTCCTATCAAGCACTGCCTTCCTGTTTTTTTTTGTAACAAAAATACTAGCTCCTTCTCCTTCTTACGAGGGTGTCTTTATAGCTAGATCACAAACACGCAGTGAATATAGAAAATATGGTGAGCGCAAATAGAGCAGAAAGATGGCTGCAAGAAGAAACGGAAAGTATCGGATATGTATGGAATTATCTCGGTTCTTCTCCGTAGCAATAAACTCTACCCTTCCTGTCTGATAAACAACTTTAGGCTGCATATTTCTTACGAATGTTCGTAAGCGTTCGCTCCAGAAGGAAAGAAAAGAGTTATTACACGAACGTTGCAAGGAAGAAGCACGCTATTCCAAGGATGAAAGCAGCGGTCAAAAGGACTTGTATCTCATGACAATCAATAAAACACATGTCTTTCGGAATTGAAATGGCGTGTTTTTCTACCTAGCTATAAACTCCCGTTGTTCTCAAGGCATCGTTGTTACGCCCGCCTCCTTCTTACGTGAGCCTCGGATCATATATTGAGCAAAACGCACTAAAAACAGTGCTGGCAAAGGGCGCTTAAGGGTTGGTTTGCGACGAGAAAGAAAAAATCGCAACGCATCGAATTATAGACACTGTGGACACAGATAACTCATCCCGTTCTTCTTTCTTGAAATAAACTTAACTTTTCCTGTCTGAGAAAACGTATAGGGTGTATCTTTGTTGCGAATGTTCATATACACTCTATTTTAAGGGAAATAGGGGACTGTTATAACAAATCCTTAGCGAGACAACAGTGCGATATCAAGGTAGTCAGGATGCGTATTGTGCAACAAACAATGAAAGCACATGCCAACTGAGGATACTTCACCCTTTGTGGCAACCTAGGAATAAATTCGAAATTTTTATTAGGTCAAAGATTTCACGTCCTTCTGCTTCTTGGAAGTAAAGTGTCTCCTGGTCGCTAGCTGAAAAAAAATCCTCGGCGATTATACCCAAAAGTCGGGAGTACAAAGCGCTAAAGGATGGTTGTGAAGAAAAAGAAAAGGAGTCGAAATGTATGCGAATAAAAACACTGTAGACCAAGATCACGCATCCCGTTCTTGTATATAGCAATAAAATCAGCGGTTGCTGCCTAAGAAAAACTATGTGGTTTATCTTTCTTACGCATATCCTCCAACAAAATAGAGGTATTATAAAAAACATAGTGAGAAAAAACAACGCTACTGCAAGGCCGCCACTTCCGACCAGAAGCATTTGCAGTGTACCACAATCAATGAAACACATTTCAACCAAAGCTTCCTGTTGCAGTCTTCTACCTAGCAGTATACTCCCCATTTATCTCAGTGCAAAAATCTTACGTACGCCCTTTCCTACTAGTGTCTCTTCATCGCTCTGTCGAAGTAACACAGCGAATATAGAAAAATACTGGGGCCAAAAAGCGTTTAAGCATGGTTGCGAGAAGAAAGAAAAACTAGTCGCAATGTATGAGAATAATAAGCAATGTGGACAAGCATCACGCAGCTCCTTCTCCTCCCTAAAAACATAATCTAGTTCCCTGTCTCGGCAAATCTATACGGTGAACCTTTTTTAGGAAGGTCCGTAAACACTCGCTATAGAAGGAAAGAAAGGCAATAAATTTCAATAAAAACACACGAAGCAAAAAACACTGTAGCAAGGCTACCACATATGGCCAAAAGCCTTCCATTTGTGCGACAAGTAATAAAACACGTGTCACCAAAAGAGACGGTTCTCGTTTTTCTACCCGAAAATACACTCACAATTTTCCTCATGGAGTCATATTTCTCTCGCCTTCTTCTTACGAGCAGAGGCAAGAAAAATGCTAGGGGCAAGGAGTGCTTAAGGGTGGCTGCCAGGAGAAATGAAAATGATTCGCAATGTATAACAGTAATAAAGACTGAAGAACAATGTCACGCAACGCATTCTTCTCCCTAGCAATAAATATTACCCCTCTTATTTGAGCAAAAGTATTGCGAGTAGCATCCTTACGACTATAAAAGTTCTCTTACAAGGCAAGAAAGCAGTTATGATGCAAACGTAGCAAGAAAAAGCATGGTAAAGCAAGCCCACGGGACGTGGTAAAAGGATTTTTGCTGTATGACGCTAATTGAAACAGACGTCAATTGTTGATAAAAACTTTATAGACTGCCTGCAGAGGTTTGCTTACCGGGGCCTAAGAGTCCCGCTTGGGGGCGTCACCACTGGTCGTCTGAGTCATGACGCTTCACCGCCTCACAAGCCTGCTGGAGAGTTGATCGTCTCAGGCTGGGACTGCACAAAGCAGCGGAAAGGGGGGAGGGGGGGCTTGGAGTTATCACTGTGAGGATCTTAGGTGTAATCCGAGAGCATGTTGGTTAAGGTGGCTACTTCTTTGCGGTATTTCCAGATTTATTCTGTGATAGTGTGGCAGGCTAGGGTAAGGGCGCGTCTGCAGTTTATTGAGTGCGACCGCTTGTGACCTGTCCAGCTTGTCGCTGGGCGGAGAAAAGGTCTGTCCGGCCAAGCGGATGGCCTCGGTGATTTATTGTAGCCTTTCTTCCGGGCGGTCATGCTGTACCAAGAACGGTCGTCAAGTTGACAATCAACTCTTGTAAACCGAGGTGGCCGCCCGGTATTGCAACCAAGAAATGAAATAAAATTTCTTAAATTATGATGATTTTTACACTGGCTTCTTACGAATGTGTGTTCAGAGTTTGCTCAAAAAGGGCAAGAAAGACGTAACTAAGATACCCGGAAAAGAAAGCACCGCTAGGGCAATGTGGTGACAAATGGCAAGAATGTTTAGTGTTGTATGCAAGTAACAAACGCATGCAACCTAGGCTGCGCAGGGCGTTCATTTACATAGCAAGTAAACTCCGCAGTTTCTCTTTGAAAAATATTAGGCCGCCGTCCTTCTCACAAGCGTATAGTTCCTGCTCTCTTAAAGTTTTTATAGAAGGGAAAAAATTGCTAAAGCTTCCTTACGTGGAGTAGCCACAACGGCGGGGTACTGAAAGCGCATAAATAGCTTTGCACATAGTTTGCACATTGCACATAACTTTGCACATAGAACATAACATCGCACTTACAGTTTGAGGCGCTTTGGATTTAACAGCATCTGCACCTGATGGGCCATCATTCTTAGCGGTAATGTTATAGTTTCAAATCATACTGGTCAGGTGCCGTGCACAAACACTCCGGAGGGACAGCTTGTATAATCGTTCACATGGTATTATCGGTAGGCCATCTGCGGCAGCTCCCATGGCAATGAAGTGAGCATTGAAAGTGTTTGCAAAAACTACGTCCAACATCCAATATCATTGAAAGTGTTCCTGTTTCATCGAATCATTCTTGCTTAGCGATTTTGTTTATCGTTTTCACAGAAAACGTGTAGTTCCTAGCGCACTTTGTAATTTCTTCCTATAGTCGTCAAGCTTCACTTTTTATACCTGTATGTAGTTTGTATGGTAACCTCCAAAATATCTGAAAGTAATTTTCGTTTCTCCTTAATAAACACATTAGAAATACCTTATTTTGTTGCTTCCATCATTTAAAGGGGCCCTTTGATATCCAGGGTTGCCTTAATTCTTTATGTTGTGTGAGCGGCATGAGGAGGAAACACTCCTTTTTAAAGGATGTGCAGGTGGAGAAAAAGCCTCAGAAGCAGAATTTACTACGTTTGCTTCCGCGATTTCGGGCCAGGAAATGGCAGAAAATCGTTCAATAAACCTGTTTATATTTTGTTCAGAATCGTTTTTACCCTAACTCTTTACGGCCATTTGACACGGACGCTGATGAGGAATTAGACAGTAGATGAGTAAAATACCGCTAAAATCACACTTCAAAAGTCATGCTTTTATGTTATCTCCAGGAAAGGTTTTACACAGAGTTCAAGCGTTTTTTGCGTGGAAAACGTAATTCCCGTACAGTAATCTATTACATTCGAACAGCCGTACAATTAAAATATTTCTTAAAAACAAAAGTAAGATAGATTTGCAAAACATAGGTTAAAATAAATATCTCCCGCCAAGAAGTTTTCTAAATTGCTGTGCTTGATTGTAATAACCTAATCAGGATCTGAGAAAGTCTTCAATAGATGCAGAAAATGGGCAGTACACAAGAAAAAACAGTGTTACAGCAATTGACAACGAGTGCTTCATAGCTATTGTCAACATTCTTTTAATCTTAAATGAGTTCATACAATACGGCTGGCTTAAAGAGCAATGATACAACCACGCTTTCACAGAAGAGACCCAGAAACACAATTGTATCTATTTATAGGGTATCACTCATTAGGTGAAAATCACCTTTGGCTGAAACACCAGTCGAACGAGTGTATTAACTCTCAACAGACATAAACCAACTTCATAAACTTGAGTTCTCAGACTTCTGGCATTTAAATCACAACCTAAAATAGATTATGGCGGATGACAAAGTGGACGAGTGTTGAGACACCGCGCTGCTTGCAGCTGCTTGGGCCCCTGCCCAATCAGCTGAGAGCCGAACAGTGCCAACACGAGTATGTTCCAGGATTATAATACGACTAACTAAAAACATAAAGAATTGTTGTCAAAAGTACCTTCAGATTTAAGTACATTGCTTTTTTTGTTGCTTCACGCATCGTGAGTTCCACAGTTAAGGCCAAGTAACAAACTCGTTGGCACACATAACAAAAGGCTTTCGCCAAAAATGCAACTGTAACATGAAAAAAGCAGTGCAGAAAAAAAAGTGAGTGACGTTGCGATAGCTTACATAGCATTTGTTTACAAGCGGTTTGTAATTATCTGCCTCAGAAAGGGTACTCCACGGTCGGTTATCCAAATAACAAGAGAGGATTTACTTTTTTATCCCTGAATAACCTCCACCATATTCCTTGTATGCGGGCTGTATTGTTTGGGATTTTGTTTGAGTGGCATGGAACCTTGGTGTATTTCGAAATTCCTGTAGGTACACTGCCCGAAGAGAAGCGATGAATACCAAACCCAAGCGAATTTGTCTTTGAGCGTATCTACATATGAATTACAAAAGGTTCACATGCGAAAGAGCCGACATACAATGCCTCGATTTGTATAGAGCTTTCCCCTGGAGACAAACGTTAGAACGGTATTTTCGCACATTCTTTAATGTTTTTTTTTTGGTCCTTTATTTTTTTTCGTAGACTGCTCTAAGAGGGAGCCGAGGCTATAGGCGGGCATCGCCTGACGGGGCGCCCACCCCCTTACAGATTTCACAGTTTTACACAAAGGATCTAGATTCAAACAGCTGGCTCTCAGCAAAAGGAGATAGGAAATACAACAGAAATTAAACGTAACAAAAGAGTAAAACACATAACAGAGGTTCATATATATAAAAAAATTAAGCACAATACTACTACAATATATCCACGTGCATAGATAAAACGTTTCAGGGGTGTACCTATCCAGGTAACATATGATAACACACATTAGGTAAGTATACATCTTACAAAAAGTAATGGGGCGTACAGTGTACAGAACGGAATAGACATGTATTTCTAGCAATGGGTCCGGTGAATTTAGTTAGAGCATAAGTATATACCATAAATATAAGCTGCATATTCAAACACACCATGCAACGTACTTTGGGTTCAAAAAATATTAAAGAAACAATATTTCACAACACCAGTTCAAAGTGTAGAGAATGATGTGCCATTCCCGACTAGACATTTTCGGCATTCTCTTTTGAATGTGACAAATGGTCTTAGGAAATTCATTTTCATATCACTGCTATTTATATTTTCGTAGCTTGACAAGAAATAGTCTGTTTACCGTAATTAGTGCGGATTGTGGGTGGTGGAATTAAGGGCTTGCGTATTGGGTATGTGCTAGGTTTAGCGGTTAGTACATTATGTAAGCGGTTTTTATGAATGTGTTGTAAGAGTTTGAAGCAATAGATTTGATCAGCTTTAAGCATGTTATACTTAATAAAAACTGGGTCTGTCATTAAATTTTGTTTGTTTCCCTGGTAGTTCTCACATGTGCGAATAATTTTTTTCTGCAAAATAATCAAGCTGTTGTAGTTATAGGCCGTCGTAGTACCCCAAATTATTATGCCATAACTTAGCCTCGAACAGAAAATAGAATAGTAGAGTGTTCGTTTCAGCGAGGGGGTTATCAGATGCTGAATTCGGTATATGCTTGTTGTTACTCGCGACAACTCAGCTTTAAGTTTGTTGACGTGAAATGACCATGAAAGCTCCCCAGAAAACCAAACACCAAAAAATTTTTGTTGAGCCTTTGTTTCCATAAGTTACCTTCATACATTAGTTTAATTGGGCTGGTATCTCGTTTGCTTGCTGGCCTAAATATTGTCATGAAGCCAAGGACGACGCAGTTGTTTTGAAGGAGAAACAAGTTTATTGGGGCGAACCTTGTGCTCCCCTAACAACTCAAAAGAATACAGAGGCGGCGAAGCAGCCGTCAACAAAGTGACTAGCACAGGCGAGTGTCGTCGAATGAATGCCGCGGCGTCTGCAATGCAGGGTTTTATCTTTCGGCGCAGGTGTTTCTGGAAACGTCGATTCACATCCAGAACATTGTAGATCAAATATGATTATTCTGGGCTTGTGGCTTTAGGGTGAAACAGTCTGCTTATCTGAATGTGATAGCCCGTATGGCATAAAAGTAAAGAATATAAGACGCGCTTCATTTGGAACGCAGATAACAGAGCCGAGCGTGCCCGGCAGTAAAAACAAAAAAAAAATAATCAAATCCGTACATGGTTCGCGGCATTACCCCCCTCTAAGAGTGCATCGACCCGATGCTAAAATAAAACAGTCCGAACAAACAAGAAAAAAAGTTCGTCATCTTGCATAGTAAGGTTTCAAGCGAACTACGTGGACGACTTGGGGCTGCGTGCGTCGTCATGATGTTCCGGAATCACCATCGGGGATCACCTCGTAGGTAAGGTGGCCGACGCGTCGTAGAATCTTGTAGGGTCCGAAATACCGTCGAGAAGTTTCTCACTTAGTCCGCGTCGACGGATGGGAGTCCAAACCCAAACACGATCCCAAGGGTGGTACTCGGCTTCTCGGCGTCGGAGGTTGTACCGCCCGGCATCCACCAGCTGCTGGTCCGTTGTACGAACTGGATCCAGCTGGCGGGCCTCCTCCGCACGCTGAAGGTATCCTTGGACGTCGGCGTTGATATTGTCGTCTTCTACGTGCGGAAGCATGGCGCCGAGCATCGTAGTCGGCCGTCTTCCGTAGACAAGCTCGAACGGCGTCATCCTGCGTTGTTTCCTGGATAGCCGTGTTGTACGCAAAGGTGACGTACGGTAGCACTTCGTCGCAAGTCTTATGTTCAACGTCGACGTACATTGACAGCATATCCGCGATTGTCTTGTTCAGACGTTCCGTTAGTCCGTTAGTTTGGGGGTGATACGCCGTCGTTCTTCGGTGATCCGTGTTGCCGTAGCGTAATATCCCTTGCATTAGCTCCGCAGTAAGGGCAGTTCCGCGGTCCGTGACTAGGACTTCCGGGGCTCCATGTCGCAGCACAACTTGGCTTATGAAGAACTTTGCGACTTCAAATTTCAAATTTATTATTCATTTGCAGTCCCCCTTGGAAGTGCGGCGGTCTCTGCGTAGCGCGTCATGTAGTCTGTCGCTACAACAATCCACTTGTTCTCGGATCGGGATGTAGGGAACGGGCCCAGAAGGCCCATTCCAATCTGTTGGAAGGGCCTAGATGCGACGCCGATCGGTTGCAGAAGTCCGGCGGGTCTCGTCGGTGGCGTTTTTCGTCGCTGGCAGTCACGGCAGCTCCGGACGTAGTGGGTTACGTCGGATGCAAGGCGGGGCCAGCAGTACTTCGCCTTGATTTTCCGAATTGTGCGAGCTGTGCCGAGATGTCCGGACGACGGGTCGTCGTGGCACGCTTCCATAATTTCGTCACGAAGATCTGCCGGGATCACAAGAAGATAATTTGCTCTCGTTCCGGGGCTGAAATCCTTCTTCACGAGAACGGAGTTTTTCAGGCTGAATGCACGTAAGTTGCGTTTGAAAGCCCTGGGCACGGCGACGTTGCATCCTTGGAGGTAGTCAATCATGACGCGTAGATCGGGGTCGGCACGCTGCCGGGCGGCCAGGTCACTCTCAGTCACGACTCCGAAGAACGCGCTGTCTTCATCGGAGTCTTGTAGTGGTGGGTCGAGGGGGGCACGGGACAGGCGGTAGGCGTCGGAGTTTTTCCTCGCGGATTTATAGACTACTGTAACGTCAAATTCTTGCAAGCGCAAGCTCCATCTACTAAGACGGCCAGAGGGGTCTTTCAAATTTGCGAGCCAACACAGCGCATGGTGGTCTGTCACAACTTTGAATGGTCTTCCATACACGTATGGGCGAAATTTTGAAATGGCCCATATAATAGCGAGGCACTCTTTCTCATAGCCTGAGTAGTTTCTTTCTTCCTTAGACAGACTACGGCTGGCATAGGCGATTACTTTCTCGCACCCGCTTTGCTTTTGCACCAGGATGGCACCCAAGCCTATATCACTGGCGTCCGTGTGCATTTCCGTTTTGGCATTTTCGTGGAAATGCGCGAGTACAGGCGTGCTTTGCAGGCATTGTTGCCGCTCGCAGAAGGCTGTTTCTTGGGCATTTTCCCAGCTGAAAGGGGTGCTATCTTTCGTCAAGCGGGTGAGTGGCTCTGCAATGCGGGCGAAGTTTGCGACGAAGCGCCTGTAGTATGCGCATAGTCCGAGAAATCTCCGCACGCCCTTCTTATCTTTTGGTTTAGAGAAGTTCCCTATGGCGGAAGATTTCACCGGATCAGGCCAGACTCCCGCGGCGTTGACGACATGGCCCAAACACTTGAGTTCCTCGTACGCTAAGCGGCACTTTTCAGGCTTCAGCGTTAACCCCGACGTACGGATGGCCTCGAGTACAGACTGCAACCTTTGAAGGTGTTCGTCGAAAGTCCGGGAGAATACCACAACGTCGTCGAGGTATACGAGGCAGGTGTGCCACTTCAGGCCAGCTAGCACAGTATCCATGACACTTTGGAACGTTGATGGTGCCGTGGATAGCCCAAAAGGCATCACCTTGAACTCGTATAGGCCGTCCGCGGTTATGAACGCAGTCTTCTCTCGATCTCTCTCGTCCACTTCAATACGCCAGTAGCCTGTCTTCAGATCTATCGATGAGAAGTACTTTCGCGTGGCAGAGGTGGTCGAGGGCGTCATCGATTCGTGGCAGGGGGTCCTTTTTGGTGATCTTGTTCAATCGCCGGTAGTCAACGCAGAACCTCAGTGTGCCGTCTTTTTTCTTCACGAGTACTACCGGCGCCGCCCACGGACTTTTCGATGGCTGTATAATGTCGTCGTTGAGCATTTCATCGACTTGAGTCCGGATGGCTTCGCGTTCTTGTGAAGAGACGCGGTATGGTGAGTGTCGGGTAGGTCGGGATCCATCCTTGGTTATTACCTGGTGCTTCGTCAGAAGTGTCTGGCGTAGCTTGGAGTTCGACGAAAAACACCCTCTGTAGCAACGCAGCAAAGCCAATAACTTGTTCTTTTATTCTTGCGGTGGCGCTGGATTCACGTCGAAGGGATGCGGAAGCTTGAATGTGTCGTCGGGTGCGTGTTCAAAGTCGGCTACAGCGATCACGTCACTTGCTTGTGGCGTTTCTTCGAGGAACGCCATTGAAGAGCCCTTGTTTAAATGCTGGTACTACTCAGTGAAATTGGTGACCAAAACGTGAGATTTACGCTGCCTAAACCGTGCAATGCCTCTTGCGACAGATACACCGTGGTCGAGAAGCAACCTTTGGTCACTCTCCACGATAGCATCGACGTCGGGAGCAGCACCTTCACAGTAGACGGTGACCATCATGCTTGCGCGGGGTGGCAGGGTGACGTGGTCATCGGCGATCCTTACGGCTGCGCGGTGTGCGGGGTTCGATTCCGGCGTCATGGAGTGATCGGAGGAAAAAGTTATCGACTTCGTCTGCAGATCGATTATTGCGCCGTTGTCCGTCAAAAAGTCATTCCGAGAATTACGTCGGCGGGAGCAGTTAGGCAAAATGACAAACGCCGCTGGGTACGTCATGCCTTCTATGGTGACGCGCGATGTGCACGTTCCACTTGGCGTCACGAGGTGGCCTCCTGCTGTGCGTATATGTGGACCGTCCCAACTTGTCGTACCTTTCTTCAGCTTAGACGCGAATGACCCGCTTATTACCGAGTAGTCGGCTCCCGTGTCGATGAGGGCAACTACGTCAAAGCCGTCGATGGACAACTGGACGTCGGACGCCGCCTTCCTCGAGTTCCGGGTGCGTCGGGGCGTCGCGTCTCGGCTTGTGCGTGTTGACGGTCGGACACTGTGCGTCGTTGTTGTCTTCTCAGCGGCTGTCTCGGTCATGTCGGGTACGCGTCGCGCCGTGTAGCTGTCGTCGTGTTTGGGAGTCTCGTCCGGGTTAGGTCGGGTCGTCGGGATGAGGGCATGTCGTGAATCGGTGTCTTCGGCGCGTCCTGGCGTCGTTGGAGGGTTTCCAGTTTTTCGCCGTAGAGCAACTTCACCTCCAGAAGTTGGTTCCTTTAGTTTTCCCCGCGTCGGGCTGGGGGATCCTTCCACGTGAGAACTCAGCATTGCTACGGCGGTTCGGCGACTGGTATAGGATAGGGCGACGGCAAACGGTTGAAACGGGCTGGTCGACGGCTGGTGTTGGACAGGTACTCTTCGATCTCCGATGGGCGCGTCGGGCCAGGTGCGTCGACGAAGAACCCTCGCAAACCGAGCCTCCTGTAGGGGCAGCGACGGTAGATGTGGTCGGCCTCTCCGCAGTGGTAGCACAGCAGACGATTGTCGGACTGTTCGCCACACGTCGGTCTTCCTTGGGGCGGGGGGTTGCGCCGCAGGTGGTCGCGCCGGCGAGATGGGACGATGGTAGGGAGCCTCGTGACGATAAGGTGCAGGTGGGTGAGCGCGATGGACAGCAGCCGCGTAGGTCATGGCTTGCGGCTCGCGAGGTGCTACTGGCGTCGTTGAAGTTCCCAGCGCTGTCTGCAGTTCTTCTCTAATGACGTCGGTGAGAGAAGCAACTTGTGGTTGCGGCGGCGTTGAGAGCAGTTTCCGCAGCTCCTCTCTCACTATTTCGCGGATCGTCTCCCGTAGGCTATCTTCGGGAATGCGCACGTTGTCGTCGCAATTCGCATTGGCCATGACAACATAGTTCCGGTAGTACTGCTTAGCGCGCATTTCGAGTGCTGTCTCAATGGTGCAGGCTTCGCTCACGAATTCGGCGACGGTCTTTGGCGGATTTCGGACAAGTCCAGCAAACAGTTCCTCCTTCACAACCGCTTATTAAGAAGGCGCAACTTCTTTTCTTCCGTCATTTCGGGGTCCGCGCGGCGAAATAGCTGCTTCATCTCCTCAACGAAGATCACAACCCCTTCGTTGGGGTGTTGCGTCCGCGTTTCCAACAAACGGGCGGCTCGTTCTTTACGCACGACGGTAGCGAATGTTTTGAGGGACTCGCTTTTAAAGAGAGTCCAGTTGGTTAGGGAGCTTTCATGGTTCTCAAACCACGTTCGAGCCCTATCTTCTAAATTGAAGAAAACGAGGCGGAAAGTTTCTTCGTCATCCCACCTGTTAAAGATGCGGACGCGCTCCACTTTCCCCATCCAGTCTTCAGGGTCTTCCCGGGGGATCCGTGGAACGATGGCGGTTCTCGGGGCTGCTGCAGGATGATTGGCGACGTTGTTTCTTGCACCATGGTGTTGGTTGCCGCGTTTTTCGTCTTCGCTTTCTCCGGTAGCAGACCAAATTCGGGTGGTAAATCTTGCCGGCGGAGGCTGGCTCTTGTTGGACTGGCTTGACGGCTTTCAGGGGTTGTCGTGGGCATGAAGGGTGCTACCCAGCACCTCTACCAGATGTCACGAAGCCAAGGACGACACAGTTGTCTTGAAGGAGAAACAAGTTTATTGGAGCGAACTTGTGCTCCCCTAACGACACAAAAGAATACAGAGGCAGCGAAGCAGCGGTCAACAAAGTGACCAGCGCAGGCGAGTGTCGTCGGATGAATGCCGCGGCGTCTGCTCTGTAGGCTTTTATCTTTCGGCGCAGGTGTTTCTGGAAACGTCGATTCACATCCAGAACATTGTAGATCACAGAAGATTATTCTGGGCTAGTGGCTTTAGGGCGAAACAGTCTGCTTATCTGAATGTGATAGCCCGTGCGGCATAAAAGTAAAGAATTGAAGACGCGCTTTGTTTGGAACGCTGATAACCGAGCCGAGCGTGGCCCGGCAGTAAAAACAAACAATAAATAATCAAACCCATACATAATTCGCGGCGATATGATGTATTTTGTCTTATTGATATTAGGGCTTTAATGATTCGTTTCTAACCACTGCGATAACTTTATTAGGTACGCGTTAGCTGTTTGTTGTAAGCATTCTACATTTTTTCCTGTAAAAAATACGTTTGTATCGTGGGCGTATATTATCAATTCGGAAGAACCAAAAAAATAACGGAAAAAAATGTTACAGCAAATTTAACGTCAAGTCATGCTCAAGTGGATTACCAAAGCATACTATGGGTCCACACGATTGTAATGAGTGTTTCATTAGTGCAATACGCTTGGTAAAGAATTTTTTTGTGTTCCCTTCATAACAACATCTCAAGGCGTTTGGAATATTTGTTATTTTTTACATTTATGAAACAGTTCACTTGAAGGCACATACGAAGTTCCAATGCTGCATAACCCGTCGCTGTGATGCCTGCTAAACATCGGTATATAGCAAGTTTTTAGCCGCCTGCCCAGACCACGTTATACGGCCGTTAAGCACTGTCAGCCTCAACTCTTTCAAACGCTACTTACGGAAAGCAGTCTGAGGGAGTTTTCGTTAAAAATAAAATTACTCATGTAGAAGTTTGGTTTCTATCGCTTTGTTCTTCACTATTTTGAGGAAACTTGGGACATATTCTTCGAACCTAAACAACTCATTATGTACACATCATTGGCGACTGGGTGCTGAACTCTCTATGTTGCCATCAAACTCTGGACAGATTTTGTTGCCTTTTTGGTATAACACAAAATATGAGGAAATTACTGCTCTAATGCATTGAATACTCGTATGGATCTTCATGACATCGCCGGTGCCCATCGCCGGACAAAAGTCTCCCTGTGCGAGCCTACCATTCTCCAAGTTTCACAACCGGCCGCAAGAACCAAAGCCACAAAAAACCCGCCGCACCCAATGCTAATCCTTAGCCCCGCCTGGCAGAAGCGAACAAGGAGCGAGGGAAGACAACTTAAGAAGCCGCCGTCGCTGAGCCAGTCAGGGCAACCCGCCGCCACCACTAGGGTTACAGTGCGCTTCCTCGTGCATGCCTTAATCGTATGGATCTTCACGCCACCGCCGGTGCCCATCGCTTTGCAAAATTTCTCCCTGTGCGAGCCTGCCGTTCTCCGAGTGTCACCACCGGACGCAAGAACCAAAGCCCCAACAAACCCGCCGCACCCAACGCATATCCTGAGCCCCGCCTGGCAGCAGCAAACAACAAGGAACGACGGAAGAATAGTGAAGGAGCACCCATCGCGGAGCCAGTCGGGGCACGCCTCCGCCACAACAGTGGTTACAATGCGCTTTCTCGTGCAGGCCCTATTCGTATGGATCTTCACGCCACCGTCGGTGCCCATCGCGTGGCAAAATGTCTCCCTGCGCGAGCCTACCCTTCTCCGAGTTTCACCACCGGACGCAAGAACCAAAGCCCCAAAAAACGCGCCGCACCCAACGCTAATCCTGAGCCCCGCCTAGCAGCAGTGAACAACATGGAGCGACGGAAAACTACCTAAGGAGACCCCGTCACGGAGCCAGTCGGGGCACGCCGCCGCCACCACTGTGGTTACAATGCGCTTTCTCGTGCAGGCCCTACTCGTATGGATCTTCACGCAACCGCCGGGGCCCATTGCCTGGCAAAATTTCTCCCTACGCGAGCCTACCCTTCTCTGAGTTTCACCACCGGACGCAAGAACCAAAGCCCCAACAAACCCGCTGCACGCAACCCTAATCCTGAGCCCCACCTGGCGTCAGCGAACAAGGAGCGACGGAAGACTACTTAAGAAGGCCCCGTCGCAGAGCCAGTCAGGGCACGCCTCCACAACCACTGTGGTTACAATGCTAATTTATCGTGCAGGCCCTGCTCGTATGGATCTTCACGCCACCGCCGGTGCCCATCGCCTTGCAAAATTTCTCCCTGCGCGAGCCTACCCTTCTCCGAGTTTCACCACTTGACGCAAGAAACCATAGCCCCAACAAACCCGCCGCACCCAACGCTAATCCGAAGCCCCGCCTGGCACCACCGAACAACAAAGAGCGACGGAAGACTACTTAAGGAGCCCCCATTGCGGAGCCAGGGGGAACGCCGCCGCCACCACTGTGGTTACAATGCGTTTTCTCTTTCGGGCTAGTTACCTGCACAGGGCAGCTTCTTTTCATTCAAGTGACCACTTTTTGCTTGCAGTGTCTTGTCCCTTTTGTTTTCTGAATAGCTGGCGCTTAGTTCTGTGTTCGTCTTTGTGCTCTTTCTGTGCCAATCTTCACGCTGTATGCCTCTTGCTTGTGCTGTCAGGCGATGGGGAAGTATACTCCGGATCGGGAGGTGATGACTCCCCTCCAACTATCATAACTCTGGCACAAGCCTCCTCAAACGTGGAAGTCGCGCAAACCGCAATACTTGCCGAACTGAAGGCGATTCTAGCCGCCCAAAACAACCTTGAGGGAACAATGAACCGTCTGTCCTCACGCATCGACGCGTTATAAAAAAAGCGATGACGCGAATCAGCCGTATGTCGATGGCTCCGTTCGAAGCTCTATTTCCTGCCTCAACAAATTAACCTCAGACATCAAAACGCTCGCCGTGAAGCGCGATGAAGCGGAAAACCATCTTCGCCGTTCAAACCTAGTTTTCTTTGGAATTGCAAACAAAAAAGGTGAATCATGGGACGAATCCTAATCAGATATAACGTCCCTATGTTCCCGAAAGCTCGGCGTGAACATAGAAAGTTCGGGCATAGAACGCGCGCATCACCTTGGTCTCTTTGAACCAGGTAAAAGTCGTCCGATTATTGCGAAGTTCACCTACTATAAAGATAAATCCAATCTTGCGTAGGTTGACTTTACCCTAACCTCAACTGAACGGCTCACCTATCTCGATTCGCCAGGACTACTCAGCTCGAGTTCGGATGGCACGAAAAAAATTTACTCACTTACTGTAAAGATAAATCCAATCTTGGGTAGGTTGACTTTACCCTAACCTAAACTGAAAGGCTCACCTATCTCGATTCGCCAGGACTACTCAGCCCGAGTTCGGATGGCATGGCAAAAATTTACTTGTAGGGCCAACAATGTAACGACTCGTTGAAACTTCGTTTTTATAAATTGCTTTTTGATGATAAGACGTTCACGTCCATGCCGAAACAGATTCTATAGTCGAAGTGAAATCATAGCAATTTACACGCACTATCCGACATGCGCCCTCCCCTCCTCTACAGCTCTATCGACAATACTCAAGTTCACAAACTTACGACTGTATGGCTTTTCTTTTGGCAAATGTTCGCAGCTATCTCCCGAAAAAAGCTTCCCTCGAGTCTCTCCTAGAGGATAACAAAACCGACATTGCCTTACTAACCGAGTCATGGCTGATTCCCGACATACAGGACCAAGAGCAGCTCCTAAGTAATTCGGCGTACACAATTCACAGGCTCGACAGGGTCGGGCGGAGGAGAGGAGGCGTGGCCATCCTCATCAAAAAGAACATTCCGTCATATCTGTTGCCCTTTACGTGCCATCAGGAAATTATCTGTGCAGTTGTTCCACTTCCTGCCAGCACGAACATAATCATCGCCTGCTATCACCCTCGAGATAGCGACAACTCGTTTACTTCCGAACTACAGTCGTTGCTTCTTGACTTAACATCTCGCTTCCCACAAGCCAATCTGATAGTAACCGGCGACTTCGACTTTCCCGATATCAATTTGAACAACTCAACTGCACACTCCCGACTTTCTAAGCATTTTCTCGCCGTGAGTCTTACATTCAATCTTAGCCAAACAGTCAACACACCAACCCAAGGCAACAATATCCTAGATCTTGTTCTTGTTTCCAATCCCGATCTAACCAAGTCCCCAACATGCCTACCATGTCTGCGTTACCACTGTGTAGTATCATTTATTCTCTGCATTCCCATTCCAACTGCCCAACCGTCCTACAAATACACAAGCGACTTCAACAAAGCTGACTATACCGCAATCTACTCCGAGCTCGAATCCTTCCTCCAGCTTTTCCAGCTGGATGCCTCTCTAAGGACAGTAGACGAAAACTGGATGCTCTTCAAGAATAAGCTCCTATCGTTGGTCGACCAAGGCTTACCCGTGGTTTACCAACTCCCTCAGGCAGCTGTTACAGAAAAAACGCCTGCTTCGAGCAGCGAAACAATCGCAAGTACCTTCAAAATAGAAAAAAAATATCTCGATTGCCAACGTGAATACATTAATCAGTTAAACCAAACGAAGAATGCGTTTTCCACCATGACCTACAAAAAGTGCTCAAAAGCAACCCCCAAAAATTTTGAAAAATTCTACAACGAAAAAGCAACTCTACCCACAACATTTCCCTCTCTTACCCAGATCTCTCACATGTTCCACTTGAGCAGTGCGCTTACGTCATGAACCGGTATTTTTCTCCGTTTTTACCCCCGAACACGACCTCCACAGTTCCGCCAATTCCGGCTAGAATTTCTCTCAAAAACCTCCCGTCACCGTTACTCCCGAAGGCATAATGAAGTACATCGATAGTTTAAAGGTGTCAAGTGCTCCAGGATGCCATAGCATAACTAGCAAGATAGTCAAAGCCACCAAAATAACCTTTAGCAAGTTTTTTCCACATAATCTTTGTCCAATCGATAGCTACCAGTGCACTTCCGTCCGACTGGACACTTAACAGAATAGTTCCAGTTTACAAATCAGGCAACCACTCCGATCCTTGCAACTTCCACCCTATTTCGCTAACATGCATCGCGTTTAAATTACTAGAACACATACTATATTCCAAAATTGCGCGTCTTCAGGCAGCATCAAATTCTTCTTTCCCAAACAACATGGTTTCACGCCCAGGCTTTCACGCGAAACCCCACTTTTTGGGTTCACTACTAACATTCACCTTAACCTTGTCTTTTCAGTTCAAACGGACGTCATTGACCGGTACTTTTTTAAAGCTTTGGATCGCGTTCCCCATCAGCGCCTACTCGCGAAAATTTCTAGCCGTAACCGTGACTCCATAGTACTATCATGGATTAGCTCTTTTATTACCGACCGCTTCCAATTCACTGTTATCGGATCCCACCACTCAGCCTCAACCAAAGGGATCTCCGGAGTTTTTTAATGCTCGGTACTAGCCCCTCTACACTTCCTATTTTCATAAATGACCTGCCTAAGAGAATTTCATCGTCCATTCGCCTCTACGCGGACGACTGCGTTTTGTACCGCCGGATAGAATGCAGCACCGATGCAGAACTACTTCAACACGACCCTAATGAATTTTAAAGGTGGTGCTCAAAAATATAATGAAGCTAAACATTGATAAGTGCAAACTCATGCAAATAACACGAAAATGTTCCACTATAACCAATGCATATACGTTAAGCTCTCTCACCCTCTCTTCAACAAAATCATACCGTTACCTAGGAGTTCTCATCACAACAAATTGTCATGGTCCGAACACATCAAAAAACTTGCTTGTGATGCATCCAAATCTCTCGGCTTCCTCAGAAGTTCGCGTGCTTCATGTCCTTCATCTACCAGTCAACTCACCTACGAAACGTTCGTCAGGAGCAAACTAGAATATGTACCATTCATCTGGACCCCTCACCAAGCGTACTTATTCTACTCCCTCGAAACTGTGCAGAACCGCACCGCTCGCTCTATCCCTTCCAAATATAGCCCTCACCACAGCATCAGATACATCAAAGCATCCCTTGGAATCCTCGCACTGATACTCCGCCACAAGATCGCTCGACGTTGTCTCTTCCATTCGCTTTTCTTTACTTCCCCAGACCTCCACACCACACTTCTGATACACCAAACTCGGTCATCGCGGCGCCTTTTCAACACCCACATCCTTCAGCGCTTACAAGGCACCACAAATTCTTTTAACAAATCTTTCTTACCAGCTGCAATTTAGTCTTGGAATGCCCTCCCGATGCAATTGTGAATGAGTGCGATTCACAAAACTTTCGGCAGCATTAAACCAATTTTGCCGCACTTAACCAGACTTGTTCTCGTTTCTTTGTTGTGCAATCACTTATAGAACGAACACTATGTACCTAATTCACTGCAATGCTCATCTTCAAACATTCTTTGTATAGCAATTACCGCTTAACATGTGGACATAATCCCTTTGTATGTTTATGTGTCAACAACACCAAAAATGTAAAAAAATGTGCCTTTTGTACTTCTGTGTGTCAATCATGTGTGTTTTATATCCAATACCGCCTCAAATGTAAAAATGTGCCTTTTGTGCTTTTGTGCGTCAATCATGTGTTTTATAACAATTGTTTTGAACTTCCGCACTGATCTTGCCCACCCTTATTATTACCCAGAAAGGGGCCTCTAAGGGAAACATAGATGATGAGGATGATAATGATAAACTTCTCAAGGTTCCAGTAAAGAATATGTAGTAGGGCAATGTCACATATTAGTTAGAAAAAAATATTTAAAAACGACAACGCTGAAAGCCGTTTTTGCTCCTCCATCGAGTGCAATACGAAGAGAAAAAAAGATTGAATAGTCTAGTTTTATCGTCTAGACTACAATTATGCGGTTAAATTGACAATATAAGAGAATGTTTATATTTTACGATGAAGGCAAATTATGATCAAACAATGCAAAGTGCATCGTGCAAATATACTCTTTCCTTACACATTGTTCATTTTCGGCCATTAAATCACTGTGCGAACACATTCTGTTTAATTCTGGACACACATGTCTGTTACATTCTACACACATCTTTTTCAGTGGGCAATAATAAAGTATTGTTCTCTGTACCGCTATGTTTGTGGTTGAAAACCTCCGTAAGACTTTCTTGCAGATGTAAATTTGGCGTGGTTGCAATTGCGAGAAACTGATTACAATTTCTCAACCAGAAAACTCACAAAGTTTGGTGCCTGAAACAATAATAAAATACAGCTTTGAGGACTATATCATAAAAAAATCTATATATATATATATATATATATATATATATATATATATATATATATATATATATATATGTGTGTGTGTGTGTTTGTGTGTATGTGTGTTTAAACAGAAAAACTCCCAACCCGGGCGTACATAAAGTATAAATAAAAGTCAAAATCACGGCAGGAACATTATCAAAGCATGTTTTACCCACGTAGCGGCAGTGGGAGTTGCCTTCACCAGAGTTCAGGTACATGATATTGCTGCCAGAAACATTTGGCACACATTTCTTATATACCTTTGAAGAAGATGGTTAGAAGAAGAGAAAGACACTTCGTAAACGGCAAGTATGTATAAAGTCGGGGCTATGGACCAGGAAAAACACAAAATCCAGAGAAAGCGAAGAAAAAAAGGTGGCATGATTGCCCTATGAGATTGCAACTGAACGCGGCGCAGAGGTTAATGCATTGGTGCTGCGTGTCTAGGACCACGGAAGTGTGAATCCAGCTCCAAAATGTGGCTTCAAAAAGTAGAGAAATGGACATCAAAGGGTAAGCAGTGGAACGCGACACTGATGGGAACGGCGGCATACAGCCAATAAAGGATAATTCTAATTTATGTGTCCCTGCTTGACGGAAAAAAAAACGGTGCACAGAACAGCCAACTACAAAAGGCAGGTGTTTGCGGTGGCCTTATTGGAAGGAGAAGGCAATATAGTTCACAGAAGGGAGTCAGCGGGGCACCTGTTAGTACTAGTTTGATTGGCGAGAAGATAGAAATTTGAAACGAAACAAAAGGCACTGAAAAAAAACACGTGCTCAAACCTAAGAACCTTGAAGGGTTAAATGTTTCACAGTAGTATTGCGTACACAGCCTTCCTTGTCAAAGCGAATGGCATTGTCTAGACAGACTGAGATTATAAAGGCAGTGTACCATAAATTTTTATAATTTTTGGAATATCTTTCTCTTCGGGCATGGCGGACGACGCTCATCATCATCAGCCTCCGATCTGTCTACGAAGCGGCGGCACGCGCTCGCACTTCACCCTCGCACTCCACCCGCACTCGGTTCCATTAAAGCCCTCATTCTTACTTTACGTGTACATTCCGCTGTTTCATGGCGGCTTGGCAGCTGCAGGAACTCGAGGTCAATTACAATACTAATCCAACTAGAGGGGACACTGGCGCTGCAATCATTCAACATCCGTGGAGCTGATCGTCTCAAGTAGACTTGTGATTTTCGAACTTGGCCTAACTTGAGGCTTGACGGTTCTTTATGTACTAGGCTTCGTACTTTTCCGCACCTGCACTTTCAGTTTTGGCGCCGAAAGTGTCGGAGGCTCGTCTGATTCCAGCGGCTGCAATGAGCAAAAATTGCACGGCCGGTATAGATAAGTACGCGAAGCTCTGGAATCGCCTTGTATATTCTACTCTAGAACCCTCGATGTGATCCATCATTTAAAACGAATGTGCAGGATTCCGCAACGGGTAGTAAGAGCACGCTGTTCCACCCTAGTCCCGTTCATCAAGACGCTTGCAATGACAATACGAGCGCGGTAGCCCCGAAGACAAATAAAAAGGTACCTTCGATTGGGCTGCACTTTCTTCATGAGTTCAGAATGAGTTCAGCCAGTTCAGCGCAGGCGCGGCCACTGCAGTACCTGTCGTGCACTGTTGTCGTCTGCTTTTGCACCTCCTCCCTAAGAAGTACAGGGAAAGCCGTGATCTTATCCTGCACTCTCTGCACCATCGGTAAATCGACTAGAAATTGCAGGTGCTACGCGCTGGGCTCCAAAATCGAAGAGGTAAGTGCTGAACTACATGAATGAGTGCAGCGAGTGCAGCCAAATCGAGGACACCTAAACTTTTTTATAAGCAGTAAGTATTTGTCTACAGCCAGTCTTTTTTTCTTATTGCGGTAGTGTCTACCAGCGGTTGGGTCAGCACCTTATTATGGTAGAAAGCGTCGAAATAATTGAGGGTAGGTCACATGCACAGGACGCTCCCACTGTCGTCGCTAGGCTGTTGCCGTAAGCACAACACAGCTCGTTTTCGTTGTTATCAGCTGCGTACATTCAGCGGCGTGAACAAGGGGAACGCACAATCACTGTGACCGCCCGTACCATGTAAACTTGTGCAATACGTTTAGTTCCTGACGGGTGGTGTTTGAAGCTTAAGGTAAAAATATTGTAGCGAGATGCATAAATCTGTAATTTTCTGCAGTAGGATCTCGTTAAGCCGCAGAATACATGGACAGACTAATGTACATATACAACGGTATATTGGCCTTACCTGTTGAAAAGGAACGTGACAATTTTTCCTTAGGAACCTACCGGTATTTTGGGCCATAAACTATGGCTCACATAGCTATGTACTGATGAAGCTATATGCCTGTAAGAGGCGATCACCGGCATGCATGCTTGCTATTTATTGAAGCTGCTGTCAGTGTACATTGTTGAGTTTTGTCCCATCCAGTGGCAGGTGTTGCTGTAGCAACTGTTTGCATTAGTAGAACCCTGTCTCAGCGTCTTGTGACAGGCATATTCAGCAGACACAGAAAGTGTTGGAGAGCGCAAAGTGGGAATTAATTCTGCCAACAGCAAAGTGAAGACTTCTGTTTCACTTATTTATAAAAAAAAGCATTCGCCACCGTCATACACTGTAACACTAATACCTAAAGCAACGCATTCCTTATTCGTGCCAACTTGTTTTGTGGAAGTCGTTTCAAAAGTTTGAAGGCTGGTGGCCAGCAAATATGCACTCTACTCAATGATAACGAGGGAAGGCACAAGCAGTCGCATTGATGTTTTTATCGGTTCCTGCGAGAGTAAATATTTTGCTACCAGGATTTAGTTAGTAGCTATCTATCTGCATAGCCATTTTCTCAACCTGCATATCGATGTGCACAGGGTGCCTTATGCAGGAACCAACAGAATGGTTACGGTAAGTGGTGAACACATCCGTATGTGAGGCTGCGGCAAAATGATTACATGAAATGAACCCTGGAAGAGCTTATAGCTGTAGAGCCGAAATGTTTCAATCAGCATCTGCCAGCGCAAAAGAAAGAGGGCTACAATATCTGATAAACGAAAAAACCAAGGTTCTCAAAACAGCACACACTCGGCATGACAATATACAGCTCCAGTGAACAGCAGTGGGTGGATACAGTCTGGAACTTGATAACGGCCGAATTAGGTGAGGGAGCGTTGTGCCCCATTGATCAGAATCCTTTGAGCCGTACTACCAGCCCAAGCTGGACGAGGGTAGCTTAACATTATTAAATTCAATATTTGCACAGATATCACAAATGCACAAACAAAACCCTGCAGCCACAACGTATAGTGTCAATTTTAATTGACATTCACGTGGTGAAAGCTAATACCCAACGCCCGGCCTTCATCCTTGTCGTCTTGGAGGTGGCAGCGGCATCAACAAAAAACAGTATCAAACGTGCACGATCGAACATGGCTTTAATGTGGATTCTAATGGGCAGCGAGGAGGTAGGGCTATCCCTCCATAGCCCTCTCTCATCCACAAAAGAGTCCCTTGCGTGAATACCACGTATGTAACACACTGTGCTAAGACACCGCACAGAATACTTCCTCTTCATTTTGTCAGTTCCATAAAAATTCCCAAGTCTTTAAACGACTGTTCATGCTACCTGTAGCAAAATGAAGTTGGTATCTTGCGGTGCCTAGGCTATTGAAAAGGCAAGCCAGTGCAATAAGTCATATTTATACATATAACGAATGGTCTTGAACAATTAATTTTCTCGCACCCGAAAACATTTGTTTGAATCTTGAGGGCCTAACACTCCACATTCAAAGAACATCTTCCACTGCAATGCACTCCTCAACAGTTGTTTATTTTTTATTGTGCAGGTGAATATAGACGATTAATTTACCTAATTACAAATAGTTGCCGTCAACCCCTTTCAAAAGCCTTTCGCTTTTTGCGGTTTGTCCTTGCTACAATTGTGGAGATTTGCCCTGGCTGGCGGCATGCTTTCCCTGTCTTGCGCTGCAGATCATCCACCCAATGTCTTGGAAACTGGTTTGACGCCAGGTACAGCTTCTTGTGTAGCCGGCTGGTCTGCTCCTTGCACTGTTGACACATGTGTTACCTATATCGAAATGGATGCAACTGCTTGAGGCTGTGCAAGGCTTTTATACAGTTGTTTCGAGCACAATCATGTTCTCTTAAAATCAAGTACAATAACATGCTTACCTACACAAATTGCTTGAGTAACAAAAGGTAATAAATGGCTCTGGCTTTTCTATAAAATACATATTTACGATCAGCTCCTTGCTGCCATATTGGTGTTGAATAAATCAAAGAGAAGACGCATACAAGAAACCCAACAAGGTTTTCGACGGTTTTGCATTAACAAGACATCACTTTAGCAGTTGGATTATTCAAGGCTAAACATGCACCACGCATAAGGATAAATATCTTAAACCTATTGAGGAACGGATTCAGAACAATGAATGCATTAGAACAGCTTGTGTAATATGGAAACGATACCGCAGTTGCGCTGTTTATTTGCTACTTAGGCTAGCACCGCCCGATCAGCAACATTTACACTGTTCGACACTTTCGCACGTACTTTCGAACTGTTCATTCGCTTCGGTACGCTTGTATGCGTAGCACTAAACAAACATTGAGCCTTCAATTTTACACGCGTACCGGGTTAATGTGGGCGTGAGACCTCGTTGGCACTGTCTTTAAGCAGGTCATGACCGTTATCGCAGAAGAGCAGTCTTGTGGTCATGCAACGTACGCCCACTCTGCTTAGATATATATCTGCGTTTTATTGGGGATACAATGAAAACATTCTACACAGGCATTTTCACAAAATAATACCTCTCTTAAAACACGGCCCACTGTCCAGTGTAACGACCTGCATGCCTGACTATCTTAGCAAAAAGAGGCCGCCTACTGAAAGCTTGCCATGAATGAAGTACGAATACTTTTTTGCTGTGTGGTCTGGTAAGATACCCTGCATCATACACTTGTGGCTTTGAATATGTAAAATTGCATTTGCTCACAGAAACAGCTATACAGTGCGTCAAGACATAGATACAATACACCACTAGTACAACAAACGAATTGCGAAGCCGAATAACCATCCGGCCAATGAAACATTGTGAAAGTTTTAGTGACAAACACCGGGTGGCGCATATCTTCTGGTAGCCGTTATGGCTTGATTAGGGAACCAAAGTAAACGATCAGCTGATACAGCGTCCCTTTACCATTTTTTCAGCACGCCACCCGCAAGTTTGGTAAGGCGACAACAGTTACACTTATGAGTGGAAATGAACATGTGTATTTACCTGGGGTATATGACGCGTTGCTACTTTACTAGTAGTCTTCCAGAACAAAATATGCGCTCTACAGCGACCTTTATAAAGCCGCAGGCCATCGCTGACTCGCCCGCAAAGCTATTGGCCGCGTATCTGCTCCTTTCGTTGCAAATGTCGACAAAAGACGATAGTCGTTATCGACTTTTCCAAGAAAATACCTGCCTTCGCTTTTTATTCACCCTGTATATTGTTCCTCTTGCGTCGCGCTCCTCTCAAGGTGAAGACGCCAAAGGTTTGCCTAAATCGTTTCAAATTTACCGCGTTCCCCTGCTCCAGGCCGCGTGTCTCGATGCCAACGCTGCCGTACGGCGAGGACGCGCGTCAAACGGGGAGCCCTACTTGAACTTTTATAGAACCGCGTTTGCCTACTCCACGTGCGTTGCAAATAGAACGTAGATCCTATCAAGTGGAACCTTTGATAACTGTTGCCGGTGGATTTTTTAAAATGGCGCAAGAAGCTATAGTGGCGCGGGTGACAGCAGGCGCCGGCGGAGTAGTAGTAGTAGTAGTAGTAATATTTTATTTTCAGCAAAAAGAGAAACTGTACAGAAGTCAGGCCTACCAAAGCCTCATACGGCTTGAACGGCAGTGCCTCGCAGAGCGGACAAACATGCTACATAAAGAAAACTAATATAACAGAATTTGTAGCTAACCAGAAAACAAACATAACATTGTTTACTGGGCAGTCAATGAGGTAAACATCACCATATTACTGAAAGGACTTATACAATATAATGTCTTAATGCTTTCTTTAGTTTATACTTCGTTTGAAAAGAGAGGTAGTTTGGAGGAAGTTCATTCAGGCATTGGGGCACATAATAAATTCGACTTCTTTTCCTGTATCTCGTGGCGCATCTAGGTATCAGATACGGTTCTTTAAAGCGGAGGCAGCGCGTCGGAATGTACGGAGTCTTAAAACTACTACTCCAGTAATGCTTCAATACAACTGGTTTGTAGCAACAGAGAGTCGAAATTTGGCATAGATAACATGGCAAATATGTTAACATTCCTGGCAAGGTTCAGGTCGTACGCCACATTACGCAGTAGTGAACGCAAAATAGAATCAATCCTATGTTTCTATCGTGAGGCACAAAACCCATAAACCGTGACACCATATCGCAGCACACTATAGGCCAAAGCATGAACAAAAGTATTTCGTTCTGACATCGGTATCAAATATCTGATATTATAGAGCAGGCATGACACAGTTCGAAGCTTCCGGCAAACATAGGCGAGGTGCGTATTCCATGATAAATCACTATCAAAATGTACGCCAAGATATTTACGGTATTTGTACAATTTATTGAAGTGCAATTGCAAGGGAAACAATCAGATGTGTGTAGAAAGAAAGAGTAAGCAAGATTAATTTTCTTCAATGGATGGTGAAAACAAATAAGGCGAGTTTTCGAAGTATCACCGGTGGTAACAGTAGCCGCAAACCAATCCAAGACTTTTGTGGCAGTTGCTTGTAAAGGCGACATCGCATCAGAATAATTTGAAGCAACTCATAAAATTAGTGTGTCGTCTGCATATCGGAACAAGGGAAGGGCTATATGCGAGCTAAGATCATTGACATAGATATAAATAATAAAGTACTTGAAATAGAGCTTTGTGGAACACCCGCTGTGATCGTGGTGAAATCACTATAGGTTCGACCTATCTTAACGCACTGCCGCCTGCCATGCAAATAATTTTCTAATAGTAATAGAAAAGGACCGCGAAATCCAAACAACGAAAGTTTGTTTAATAGCAGCTTAAGACATACGCTATCGAATGCCTTACTTAGATCTAGAAGTAGCGCGCACGCTACCTTATTGTGCTCAAAACTCGAATTTAGCATATCGGAAAATTCTTCAAGAAAGCACTTGCGCGCCCTTACCACGAATGAACCCATATTGGCTGAATGAAAGGACGTCAGTTCACCTCCAGAAAACTTGTCATGGCTTTCCAGCAGCTGACCGATGCATGATAATACAGAAATTGGCCGATAGTTTTCAATTTTATTGCGCGCGCCAGCTTTGAACAGTGGGCACACTACAGCGGTTTTCATATTGATGGGAATGACGCCACTGGCAATAACAGCATTGAGTAGGGTTAACAAAACGTGCTTGATGGTAGACAAATTTCTGCGCAGATCATTTATAGAAATATTGTCCATGCCCGGCGATTTGTTGGGCTCCAGGCTATAAAGAATTGGTCCTGAGTTCATCTTCTGTTAGAAGTGGAAGATAAGCCGAATTAAGGGATACTTTTTTGGAGGGAGCATGACTGTGCGTTTTGTCTTAAACTACCGGTAACTTGGGAAAAATACTCGTTAAAGTTATCTGCGGAAGTTTGCCCAGGTGAGGAAAAGTGCGTAGATATAAAGTCGTCATTATGATTCTGTTTAGTGTTACCTCTCAGACAGTTCAGCAACGACCAGGTTTTTCTGCTGTCTGAATGGGCGTCCCCAAATCTCTTTCTAAAGTGGTTTCGTTTAGCCAAGCGGATCATAGCATTTACTCGATTTCTTGACTGCCTGAATTTAGACCTTAATTCTACACAGTTAGGGGCTCGTTTTTGACTGGCCCAAAGTATGTCTTTTTCTTTTAGTGCAGCCAGTATTTCACGAGTCATCCAAGTATTGGTGCATGTTACGTTGTCGGATAGTTACAACGCGGGTAGCTAGTTGCCTAAACTTGTTAAACAGCGCAACGAAGTCAGCGTAAATTGTACTGTGGGGTGTAGTTAAAATAAAGTTTTGCCAATCATGTTGTTCGACTACTTTATAGAAGACCTTTGGATCTACTAACGAGATTTGTATTCTACCACAAGCAGTAGGTGGTGTAGCAGCCTCCTTTGTTAACGAAGTGCAGACAAAGTAATGATCAGCCAGTTTAGTTTCAACAATTGCAGACTTTACGCTGAGACTGTCAACCCGGACGTTTATGTGGTCTATGCAAGATGAGACTAAACGACCAGAAAGCATTTCTTCGCGTGTTTTGCTTTAAATAGTATTTTGTTGTCCAAATTTAGACAAAATATCAAAGGAATCACCTACAAGAGCGATGGTTGGGCGAAGGGTGTTAATGTTAATATCCCAACCATACATATGTTGTCTTCGCGAGCAAGGGACGCTAGTGCACAATCAAGCTCCTCTAAAAACAATCGACCGTTGCAACAAGGTGGACGGTAAACAGATATCAAACCAAACATAACTCGGGAGTGCTCATGTGCAAGGCAACAACTTTAGCGTTCAAAAATGCAAAACTGCATTCCGATACCGACGAGTTATCTTTTATAAATACTGCCACGCCCCCTCCCCTTCCAATAGGTGAATTTCGTTTTTCTGGAATTGATGAAGTATTTAATTTTGCAAAAATCAAGGATGTATGACTTTGTATAAAGCAACACTTTGCAAATATCACTTGTGTTCTAATTTGTTGCTTATATTTGCGCAACGTCTTGTTCTCCTTCAACAATGTCGACAAGTATGAACATCACACGGGACTTAAACGCTGAGATTTTGCTTTGACTTATTAGACTATTGTGCAGCATTGGTTTAGTATGGCTGGGTCTATGAATCGAGTCACAGAGAGACATACAGACAGGCCAAAATTTCCGGGTTTAAGTAGCCTAGGAAAGACTATCGTCTTAAAAAAGATGGGGGTCTGGAGGGGCTTTGCAGCAGCATTGTCGGCTCCGCTAAGCTTATTGGAGTATACAGTTTAAAAATTTCCTCCCGTCTTATAAAAGAATACTGCTACACCTCAGTTTAAAATAAACAGAGTACAAGGTGTTTACACGACTAATATTTATACGCTAATAAACGTTAGGTATAGCGTTTTCATTAAAAAAAGTATTTTGATTCATGTCAAGATGACGGCTGGGTCAAGCAAAGTTCGAAAATCACACGTCCAACAGGCATGGCCGCCCTAATGGGCGTTGAAGCAGACGATCGGCGGCTCGCATAGACACTAGAGCCAGTGCCCCCTCTAGTGCATAGTATACAATTCCCTGCACTGTACTTATTGATAGCGCCCAATTCACCTACTGGAAAATGAAAGAGGGAAAGTGTTTTGTAGTGGCATAAAGTTTTTGCTAATTTTCGCGAGAACCTAAATGTTACTATTAGTAGACAACTTTAAAAATAAATAAATCAATAAAAGTCGCAATAAAGTGCAGTCGCCTAATTTATCCGACAGACAAGCACGTTAGCTTTAGGTAACTCACATTGAAAGCAAGTGAAGCTGACCTAAACATAGAAATGATATAATATTTTTGTGCCTCGCGGTCGTGGTTGGTTTGCAAAGCTGGCTCCAAAATTGTTGCTTTAAGATATTCAAATGCGGAACCGGGTATGTTCACATGTCTTGACAAAGGCAAATATTGAAACATTTTTGCATGAGAGCGGTGAATATTCAACACCTTACGATAAGCAGTTTCAATTTGGCCGATAAAGTGTTGCCTACATATAGCGCGCTCTTGAAGGTACAAGAACTTAGCGGAGTCAGTTAACTTTACCCTTTGATTTTACCTCCAACGAGGCTGATCATGACTAACTCATCGCCACCTCCTTCTACTGTTGCTTTTTCCCCTTCCCCCACTGGGGCCGTGCTGCCTTTCCATCTCAACAAATGTTACTCAATTTATTCTTTTGGTTTACGTAGTTGTATGAAGCCATGCGGCTGGCACGCAGCATGATGGTCATTAATGTGGACAGTAGTTTCCGGTCGGCTGATACGAGTATTATTAGACAGTCGCTAGTATTTTATTGCGTTCAGAGAAAACACGTGGTGGTTCGGGAAATATACTTCTTAGGCGTTTACGCTGAGTTACAATATTGTGTAGTTTTCTAAGTACGCTTAGCACTCTTGGAGCTGAAGCTGGATATAGCTTAGTTTGCAAAATACCGTTCAGGACTTTTCCTAATAATTTTGTTACGTTCCAATTGGTTTAGTCACTCGGACGCTGGGGGTCGACGGGAGGTCGGTGCGTCATTCACCGGCAACGTGCTGTTCTGTCGCGGAGTGGCCCAACTGATCGGCATGCGGCCGGACAGTGCGACCACCTTGCCAGACCCACAGAACATCACCCCACCATCATTGCACAAAGTCGGCATTTTGCGGCTGCACAGTGTGGCCGCCAACTCAGTGGCACCCGGAAATGCTGGGCGAGCACTCCGACACCTTGGAAACTTAGGTGGAGGCCGTCGAAAGCATGGATACGCGTCTGAGTGGCAGCTCGTCGAAGGCATGGGAGATGAAGCGCACACAAGTTCCGAGCTTGTTTTCGTGCCCCAACCGGCGCACGATGTCGTTGCGGTGGCTCAGCTCCTGGTTGAACCGTCCCGCGAAGCTGTGGTTGTTCCCCTGCGGTGGCGGTTGGGTCCTCATTGAAGAGGGAGCCTTAGGAAGATGGCTGTGACCTGCGGGTGCATCTGGCGAATACGGTCCAGCATACGACGCAATGCACCAATAAAGCGGAAAACCGCTTCTCGCAAAGTCCGTAGTCCCAAACGGCAAGATGAGATTCTCCACGCCTCGGCGTAGGTACTCGAGCATTGCCGGAACGTCTTCGTACAGACAGCCACCGTATGCAATGAACGCCGGGCCCCAAGGTCACTAGAGCAGAAGTATTAGTGAACATATTTGATCATCGAGTTTCCGACGACCGCATACCTTATTAAGGACTTGTGGAATCTTAGGGACAGACGCTCCGTCTTAGGGGTTCTGGCAGCATTGACACAATATTGGTCGGGTTTCTTCTTTAACGGGCCAGTTCAGCATACAGCATAGTGAGGGAGACGAGGGGGTTTGTCCAGTTTATTTGATTATTTACTACCTAACAATTTCGAAAGGAGGACCATTTTCTTGGGGGGTTGGATCAGAATCGACAGAAAAACCTTTATACACACTTTGTATCCAAGGGCTTCCCTTTCTACTAACCCTCGCAAATGAAAACTCTCGGGGAGAGTAAAAGAGCGGGAGAGTAACAAACACATGTCGCAACTATACTACAAAAGGTTGTAAAAAGAGGAAGAGAGACAGGAAGGTTGTAAATGGGAAGGAGGCACAGTTGCGGCATTGATATACAGAAAACAGACGTATCAGATTTCACCAATGTCCGCCTACAGAACAAATGACGTGCTGCGTAGAGAGAGAAAAAGATACATAACACTTGGACAGCCGAAGCTAGAAAGCCTGAAGGAAAAAGGTTCTGGATGGGCAGAGAAGCATGCCAGGCTCTGCCTACTGGCTGAATAATGGTAAAAAGAACGAGAAAAAAGCATCTGGTATATCGATTTGAGACCATCGTTAGACAGGGAGATGTGCCACATGGCCCGCAGGTGGCCCAAGGAAGCTTATCGGAAAACGAAACATTCGTGGACAGCCTTGAAACGGGGGGCTGTCAGGCCCCATTGCGCGGAGGCTCCTACGGGTTCGTCTGAGTTAAATTGTCCGGACATTTTGCGTAGAAACCGATTTACGTTTCGTAAAGAATCAACAGGCGGAGAAGGATTTTTTACCTCACCGCTGCCTGAGCGGCACGCCGACCGTCCCGCGCCGCCCCCCTCCGTCCCCCCAGTACATATGCCGGCACAACGCGGCGCACTCAGGGGAGGAGGACGTTCCGGCAATGCTCGAGTAACTACCCCGAGCCGTCGAGTCACTGCGGAGCTGCAAGATACCGACTTCGTGCACTGATGGTGGGGTGATGGACTGTGGGTCTGCCAAGGTGGTCGCACTGTCGGGCCGCTTGCCGACCAGGCGGGCCACTCCGCGACAGAACTGCACTCCACCGGCGGATTATGCAGCGACCTCTCGTGGACTCTCAGTGTCCCAGTGACTGCCGGAACAAACAGGTATGGCACGCCCCAAACAGAAATTGTCCCCAGAATTTCTTTTTATTAGAAAAATATTGATAAGTGGGTACGCTTCGAACTTCATGCTACCCAATTGTCGGTGTGTATTTCATCTCAAGTAACACCAAAGGGACTTAGTGTGGGATGCACAAACTTCATGGCAAAATTTAACGATCACGAGAAAAAATGTGGGAGGAAACACCATCTGACGCCTCTCTCACACTTACTAATATAGTGGCTGAGCACAGTACACGCTGGGCTACGGAGGTGAGGGATGAGATGCGCTTGCACCGACGTTAGGCTGAGCTTCTTCAATTAGAAATAGAAGCATTGAACATACACGAGTCTGAAAGAAAAAAAAACGATATTTTACGTAGCAAACCGAAAAAGTTACGACGGGATAACGTGGACCTCGCCCAACTCAGTCGTTTGGGGCCAGCACGCGCCCAAGCAGCTCCCGTGCACCCGTCGCTAAAAGCGCAAAACACAACCAACTAACACGGCTAATCTCTCACCCATAGCTTAAAAGGTCAAAACAAAACCACCTAACGTGGGTACTCTCTCATCCATAGATTAAAAGGTCTGAGCACGACGAACTAACGTGGTTAATCTGTCCTGCAAAACGCTTTAGGAGCCCCAAAAAACCTAGTTTATAAAGGACTAACGCTTTGTCCAACCTCTGGTAAATTCGATGCATTTCAACTGTAGAAGGACCTTGATGTGTTTTCCCGAAATTTTCGCTTCAGGAAGTACTTTCAGAAACCCGATACGGGGGGGTGGGGCCTAAACAGTGTTCCAACGTTATCGGACAATTCTTGGCCACCAAACGAACAAAGAGATAAACATTTGAACCAATACGTATCCTCGGTACAAAAGGACATAATTAAAGCGAATTCTAAACACCGGGCCATCTGCGATATCCTGCGTAGCGGCAAGCGAAGATCCCTCGAAGAGCTGCGAAATGATAGAGAACTCGTGATCAAAGCGGCCGACAAGGGTCGTGAAATTGTTCTCCTGGACAAAGCTGACCACATTCAGGAAGGATTCTGTCAGCTAAGTTACGCTATCGTTAACAAAGAAGTTCTTACTGACCCTACACACGAAATTCAAAACGAAATCAAGGAAACACTGGCGTTAGTGCTGACGGGCAGAAAGAGAGCCATGTCGCCCAAATACGCAGTAGCAGGGCGTTTTCATCTGCTCCCCAAACTACATAAGGCGAACCATCATCGCCACCCCATAGTCTAAGGCAACGGCACTGCAAGAGAAGAAATTTCTGACTTCATTACCTACCTCATTTTCGACATTCCAGCAACGTTTCCTTCCTACATTATGGATACCGATCACTTTCTCTGCGAAATATCAAACCTGGAAATTCCCCCGGGAAGCCTCCTTGTGACCATGGATGTTTGCTCACTCTATACGAATTTCCAACATCAAGATGGCATAGCGACCACTCTTGCAGCATTCGAAAACAACTAGCCCTCGGTAGACATCGATAAGGATACACTTTCTGCCCTTCTCGGCATAGTATTGAACCACAATAACTTCGAATTTAACAAAAGCCACTACATTCAACTAAATGGAACAGTAATGGGAACCAAAATGGCCACAAAATATGCAAACCTTTTCGTGGCGTCGTTGGAGGAAATTCCCTTTCTGGAGGACTTGCCCTTTAAAACCATTCATTTTACAGAAGGTTTTCTAGACGATATATTTCTTTTGCGGAGCTCTGGAAAAACAAGCCTGGTATGTTTTATCGAGAATTTTATTGCCGTTCACCGTTCAATCAGTTTCACTTATGAGATATCTGACCAGGTCATTAATTTCCCAGATGTTCCCGCGTCTGTGGAGAACAACCGCCTTTCCACAACACTATACAGGAAGCCAACGGACCGGCAGAGATACCACCATTTTCATAGCAGCCACCCCCGGCACTGTAAGACCACAATTCCGTACCCATGCCAACAGATACCGCAAAATTGACTCAAACAGCACTCACTTTGACAGGCATACGCAAGAACTCAATACCACTCTTCTGTAACAGAACTACTATGCAAATGTCGTTGACGATGCAATAGAGAGAGCCCAAAGCCGCGATCGCACTGCAGCTATATCGGGGCCGAGCCTACAACAGACTTACAGCGCATCTGAGACCAACGTTTTACTGATCTACTCAGCAATGGCTCCCCCACGTTAACAACATACTTAGCAAACAATTCAACATAATAAAACAGAGAAATCGGTTGTCCAAAAGTTTTGAAAGACCACCCAAGGTAGTGTACTGGCGAGAAAAAAAACATCCGCGACTTAATAGTGAAGGTTAAGACAGGCCCACCTGACAACACCCTGGGTTGCCATTCTTGTTGAAAACCACGCTGCAAGGTTTCTCCTCAAATTGTGCCAAACAACAAGGTAAAAAAAGCTGCTCCGCCTTTGTGCATAACAATAGAAAACCTAAATTGTTATTCGAGCAACGTAGTGTACCGACTTCGGTGCGGCACCTGCAGCATGGAATACATTGGTCAAACAGGAACAGAATTCCGTTTGCGGTTTAAGAATCACATGGCAGACGTGGCTTCGAAACCAAATCTACCACTTTCACGGCACGTCCGACTTCCCAACCACAGCTTCGAACACATCAAGGTCATGCTGCTCCAATCAGGCTTCCGAAATAACCTTGATCGGGAAAACAAGGAGTCCTTTTTCATCTACAAATTCCATTCACTCACACATGGACTAGACGAGACGCCAGGAAGGCTTTCCTGCGTAAAGGAACTTACTGAAATAACTTCGCATCCTATTTGATGCCTCAGATTCCTGGTAAAATCAAGCAACTTTCTTTTTTAGCAGTACTGAGTGTCGTCGTCGGCTAACTAATTCAGAAACTCACATTGAGTGAGCAAAGTGTCTGGGGCAGACCATGCCTGCGGAATATATCTGAGAACATGTGTGCAGTTTTTCTTCTTTTTTTTCATTCTTTTTTTTGCGTGTGTGTGTGTGTGTGTGTGATGCTTATGTTCGCCCTCTTTTTGGCCTGATCTGAGGGTAAGGGGGGGGGGGCACGGTTGGGCGTCGGCTGTGGTAATGCAAAGCCAGGTTTCGGGGCGGTGGTTTCTTCAACCCCCCCTTTCCCCGTGCGATACTATGCCCTTTTTCTCCCGCGGCGCGGGACGGAGTGGAGGGGCTGTTCTGGCTCTGCGGCGGGGTGTAGGCGTCTCAATGTCCAGCCCGGTGCTCCCCTTGCACCCCTTTTTCAACATTTTTTTTCTATGTTTACCGTTTCTCCAAAGCTTTCCGAGGCCCACTGTCTGTAATGTGGCTTTTGTCTTTAGGTCCAACTACTTTCTCAAAGCATAGCTGAAATATCTTTCCGCAAAAGGTTTAACAATCACAAGTCACGTGAAGGGCCTCCCCTCCCTTCCGCTGTCCAGCCAACTTCGACGCCAAAGTCACTCGTTTTGAAAAAAAATACTGACTGTGCCAATTCAGCCCCTCTTCCACACCACATACGAGCGGGAACAAAGAGAACCATTCTTTATACACAAATTTCGGACGGTTGCCGAATGAATAAATGAGACCACAGGGAGATGAGTTGCTTTCAAAATTGACGTAACCACCCTGATATGTTTTGAGGAAGGCGAATCGAGTAATCATGCCATAAATGTTTTTTTTTCAAGAAAACATTCCATGCCGCTGAGGCGAGCCGCGTTGTGACGGCATCTGTACGAGGGGGACGAAGGGGGCCGGTGCGGGACCGTCGGCGTGCCGCTCCGGCGGCGGTGAGGTAATAAATTCTTCTCCACCTGAGGTTCTTTACGAGACGTAAATCGGTTTCTATGCAAAATGTCCTTACCATTTTACTCAGACCGACCCGTACAAGCCTCCGCGTACTAAGGACTCACTGCCCCTTTTTCCAAAGCTGCCCACGAATGTTTCGTTTTCCGATAAGCTTCCTTCGGCCTCCTGCGGGCCATGTGGCAGTTCTCCCTGTGTAACGACGGCATCAAACCGACATTAAAAATTGCTTTTTTTTTCGTTCTTTTTCACCATTGATCACCAGTAGGCAGAGGCTGGCATGCCCCTCTGTCATCCAGAGCCGTTTGGTTGAAGCTTTCGAGTTTAAACTCTACAAATGTTATGTATCTTTTTTTGTCTCTACGCAGCATGCCATTTTTTTCTGTAGTCGCGCATTGGTTGAGCCTTATATGTCTGTTTTCTGTATATCAATGCCGCAACTGTGCCTCCTTCTCATTTACAGCCTTCCTTTCTTCCTTGCTCTTTTTCTTACTTTCTGTAGTATAGTTACGACATGTTTTTGTTACTCTCCCGCTCTTTTACTGTCCCCGAGGGTTCTTATTGGCGAGGGTGAGGAGAAAGGGAAGCCCTTGGATCCAAAGTGGGTATAAGCGTTTTTCTTTATCGAAAACAACCCCCCAAGATGAAAGTCCCCCTTTCGAAACTGTTGAGTAATAAATAGGCTAAGAAACTGGACAAACGCCATCGTCTCCAAAACTATGCTGTAGGCTGAACTGACCCATTAAAGAAGAAACCCGACCTATACATAAATATATACATATATATATATAAATATATATATATATATATACATATACATATTTATACATATATATATATATATATTGTTGAAAATATTTCACAGGAAGAAGAGGTGGCCACTGGCAGCTGCTGTCTACTATCACCGTCATTGTAATGATCCATCCGCCATTAAAGATTCACTCACGTCCCGCGGTCTTCGCCCCAGTTCTTCAACAAAATAGTGCCGCGACCAGGATCAAAGTATAACACAGTTGAAAACCTGAGTGTGTACCGCCCCACAACGATAACGTAAGTGACCGCAACGATGGGACTACACTGCTGCTCCTGACCATTGACCGCAAGCGTCTGCGAAGAAAACCCAAGGAATTGAGGACGGACCAAACGTGTACCGGATACCACGCCCTCAACAACTTTTACCGATTCTTCGCGGACGCCTCGCGGACACTGAAAGCCAACGACAACGGCTTCGACCTTCCACCGACCGTGATCCTTCCTGACGACCACGTAGGCATAAACGACGTCGAGAATGTACCTGGAAGCCCTTTGCCAAAGACGGAGCCTCGTCCGAAAGAAAGTAACCACACTGATTGACGACATCAAAACCGAGATGAGGGCCGAGTCACCATCAATCTGTAATCTCATTTTCCTAAAGAAACGCCTACTCGAAACACGTGATATTTTAAAGAAGTTGGACAGCAGTATTGAACAACTTGTTGATTTGGACTATTTAACCGAGGAATATGAAATCGCATTAGATTTCGAAGCTTCCATCCTGTTAACCAAATTTAGAATGAACAGATTGTTTCCGGAGTTACAAAAATATCCTAGCAATGACACTGTAGCAGTAGCCTCCGAACAAAGCAACAGCACCATAAAGAACAAAGAGTCAGCACTAAAGAGCAGTGGCCGTCCTAACAAAAACACAAATTTGGCGGCACCTTCGAAACACGATCGTCAGGAGCCCCATGTCACCGAACGAGCTGGTACCTTCAAGGACGAACATAATGCCTCAACTGTTCAAAGTGCAGGCAGCCGCTCCTGATGCTCGTCCAGACGAACTGACCAGAGCTTTTTCGACAGTTGACGCTGCAAACAATGAACCGGCATCATTACCTTCAATGAGTATAACAAGTGATAAAAGCGACGGCACCACAGTGGAGATACCTAAAGAGACGTCGTCTTCTGTGGAAGCTTTTGAAGAAAATAAAAAGTGCTCACCATACAACGAGCGACTTCAGGGAACACCAAAGAGGAACCAAAGAACACGGCAGAAGCATCGACACATTTACCCAGTTTTAGGCTTACCCATCGAGCGTTCAATTATACGTCGTACTCCCGGAAACACCACTTGAAAGGGGATTTTATTGACTACGACAAAACGTGAAGATTTTATAACCCCGATGCCAAAACGACGACGGCGAAGCTGGACGACCCTACGACAAGCATGTATAGGTAGAACAAATAACACTCAACAGAAACGCATGATCAAGTACACAGTGATAGAAAAAACAAAAAGGCAAGACAAAGTCCCACGTAGAAGGACCTGTATACACCTCAAGATATTCGTCCGGTACCTAAATTTCTCTCGGACCCGACAGTCAACCCGACGCCCATGCAGCATGATGTTTGTGCGAATACTGCAAGGTCGTCATCCAGGACGAACGACGGTCCGAACTAGTCGATTAACATGTTCAGATTCCGCGAAGCACAGGTTTCACAGACGCAGGAAACATCGGTGGAAACGAAAGCGTGGACTAAACCGGTGCGGCTACCACAGACGTGACATCGATTTGTGCTACGGACTGTATAATGCTTTTGAAATTGGACTGATGGGTACATCGAAGAGAGCTATGCGAGATGACCGCTAAACACGGTTAATTCTTCCCGTCATGTTCAACACCTTCCTGTGCAAATCGCGCGGCCGGGAGGATGTTGAAAATATTTCAAAGGAAGAAGAGATGGCCACTGCCAGCTGCTTTCTACTATCACCGTCATTGTAATGATCCATTCGCCACTAAATATTCGGTCACGTCCCGCGGTCCTCGCCTCGGCTCTTCAAAATTTATATAATAAATAAATAAATAAATATATATATATATATATATATATATTTATATATATATATAAATGTATATATATTGTAATGCGGATTTATTGCCTTCACAGCGGAAGGAAGGAGGGACACTCAGAAGTAGTAAACGGGTCGGAGGCCCAGCCGGCAGAATGTCTCGAGCACTGCACGAGCTTCATCCCGATGACGATGCCGCTGCGGTGGCTCACCCTGCTGCCTCGCCGTCATCTGTACAATGCGGGTGGTCAATCTCCTTGAGCGGGCATACGCCAATCACAAGGAGAATGCTGACTGTTGTTGTGGCCGCGTAGCAAATCGGTATTTAGTTAGTGCTCGCATGTTGGCTGCGCGCCACTTGCTAGCCTGTCGCACTACAATTACCCCCACGGCGAAGGGAGCCACCCTGGTGACCTAAGGGCCCGTCACGACGGAAGGGTCGTAGTACGGCTTGAGGCGATGCACGTGTACCGTTTCGCCCCCACGGCAGCGCAGGTCAGGTGACGGGGTGAGCGGCTCTACAACGTAATTAACGGAGGAGGTTCGTTCGAGTACGCGGTACGGTCCATGGAACTTTGAAAGGAGCTTGCTGGAAAGTCGAGGTGTAGTGGCGGGTACCCAAAGCCATACGAGAGAGCCGGGAGAGAAAGTCACTTGTGGGTTGTCACCGTCACGCCTATGTTTTTGGTGGAATTGGTCTTCGGAGGTAAAATTTCAAGCAAGCTTAAGACACTCCTCAGCGTGGCTGCAGAGTTGAGAAACAGGCGTGTATTCGGAAGCGTCGGGGTGGTAGGGTAGAATGGTGTCCAGAGGGCAGAATGCTTCACGGCGATAAACGAGGAAGTACGTTGAGAACCCTGTAGTAGTCTGCGTTGCGGTGTTGTACGCGTAAGCCACGGGTGGAATCGCATTCCAATCGGAGGGGTTAGCAGACACGCACTTGGCGAGCATATCACCAAGGGTGCGGTTGAATCTCTCCGTCAACTCATTAGTCTGGGGATGGTAGGCTGCAGTGCTGCGGTGGGTGACGTTGCATTCTTTGATGAAAGCCCTCGACCACTTCTGAAAAAAGACATGGCCCCGGTCACTTAGAAGTTCCCGTGGTGCTCCATGACGCTGGCAGAAATGGTGCAAAATGAAGGAAGCAACTTCGTGCGCTGTGGCAGCCGGTAGCGCGTCGGTCTCAGCGTATCGCGTAAGGTAATGGACTGCGAAAATACCCCAACGGTTGCCGGTAGCAGTCAGGGGCAGAGGTCCGTATATGTCTATGCCTACCCGGTCGAAAGGGCGCGCGGGGCAGGGTAAACGCTGTAACGGTGCAGTTGGTGACTGCGGCGGAGACTTGCGACGTTGGTATTCTCGGCACGATTTGATGAACTTCGTTTCAAAGGAATACATTCATCCCAAAGAGGAGCGCAGCCGCAAGCGCTGCTACGTCCTAAAGACTCCTGCATGGAGAATTGCGCATTCGTGTGAAAATTACCACAAATTGTAGAGCGCAGGTGACGAGGGATCACAAACTACTTGCGGCCTTGGGGAAAGTAATTCCTGCGATACAGAAGACCGTCACAAATTTATAAAATGCATGGCCTGTTGTCGCAGTTCCCGCGAGGCGCTACGTTTTGTAGGGTTCGAAATCAGGTCAAAAATTGAAGATATCCAAGGGTCCCTGCCTTGCTGCCCTGCCACGTCCTCAAGTGGTTCAGATGCCTGTGTGCAATCAATGGCTGTAATTTCGGGGGCAATAATAGATAAAGGTGAACAAGATAAAGCGTCTGCGTCGCTGTGCTTGCGTCCAGACCGATGTATCCCTCTGATGTCAGACTCCTGAACGCGAAGAGACCAGCGTGCCAGGTGGCCGGAGGGGTCCTTCAGTGAGGATAGCCAACAAAGGGCATTGTGGTCTGTGACCCCATCAAAACATCGACCGTAGAGGTGAGGTCTCACCTTTGAAATAGCCGACACGATGGCCAAACACTCCTTCTCTGTGACAGAGTAATTATATTCCGCCTTTGTAAGAGTGCGGCTCGCGTATGCGATGACGTACTCGTCGAATCCCGCCTTCCTTTGTGCAAGCACTGCTCCCAGACCTAAACCGCTTGCGTCGGTATAAATCTTGGTGGGCGCGAAAGTATCAAAATGACGCAAAATGGGAGGTGACGTAAGTAACCGGCGTAGGGTTACAAATGCATCATCGCAAGCAGGGGACCAGGTCAACAAGTCGTAACTTGCGCTGAGCGACTACGTTAGAGGCGCAATGACGGACGCAAAATTGTGCCCGAAGTGTCGGAAGTAGGAACAGAGTCTGACGAAACTGCGCATGGTTTTCACCGTAGTAGGTTTCGGGAAGTCTGCAATAGCTTGGAGTTTAGCAGGGTCGGCAAGAGTGCCGTTCTTTGAAACAACATGGCCCAAAATTGTCAGTTTGCGGGCAGCAAAATGACACTTTTTGCATTCAGTTGTAGCCCGTGTTGGTAAAGCACTGCAGAACTTGTTCCAGGCGACTGAGATGGGTGTCAAAATCAGGCGCAAAACATCGATGTCATCTAAGTAGCATCAAAAAGTTTTCCACTTTAGGCCACACACAATGTTGTTCATCATGCGCTCAAAAGTGCCAGGCGTATTACATAACCAAAACGGCATCACGTTGAATTCGTATAAGCCGTCGAGAGTAACGAACACGGTCTTATGCTGGTCTTCGTCTCCCATCGGCACCTGCCAGTAACCCGAGCGGAGGTCGAAGGAAGAGAAGAACTCGGCTCTTTGCAGATAGTCTAATGCGTCGTCGATGCGTGGCAACGGGTAAATGTCTTTCCGGGTGATTTTGTTCAATCATCGATATTCGACACAAAAACGAACAGACCCATCTTTCTTGCCAACAAGAACGACCGGAGAAGCCCACGGGCTGTTCGACGGCCTGATGCAACCACACTCAAGCATTTCATCAATGTGCGTTTCGATCACGGAACGCTCTTTGGCGGATACGCGGTATTGTCGCTGCCTCAAAGGTGGATGAGAGCCGGTGTCAATGCGATGTGTGACTGCCTGCGTGCGGCCTAGGGAAGTGCGCTGGTTTTCAAAGGTGGATCGGAAACGTTGAAGAAGAGTGAGCAGCTGGTTGCGCTGGACAGCGTCGAGGTTGCCGTCTACGAAGGGAACGAAAGCGGCCGAATCAGATGCACGGGGAAGAGGCGGGCTTAGCGATCTGAGCGACAGAGCGTGTGATGCATCCGGGAAGTCGTTTATGAGGCGAGTGTCAATAGCTTCGACGCGTCCAAGGGACTCGCCACGATGCATGGTTAACGGTGAGAAGGAGGCATTGCATATGGAGATCAGGCTAGCGCCATTGTTGAGTTCAACAATGGCGTAGGGGACAGGAGCGCCCTGTCGGCGCATGAACAGATTAGATGGGGTAAATACAACAGTTGCGGCAGGCACCATACCACAGATTACTGGTACCATAACGGCAAAAGGCTGGAGGGATTGTGGAGTCTAAGACGGCGCACAGCTTAAGAGTAGTGGTTACCTTGTGCATTGCAGTATCACACATAGGAAATAAGGCGACCTCGGGGCGGGTCAATACCAGCGTGGTCAATAACACTCAATAACAGCGTGGTGACAGCGACAGGAAGTTCCTTCCCAAGATGATGTCATGGGAGCATGAGAAAAGAATGACGAACTCGATTACATACATCGTGTTTTGTACAAAGACACGGCTTGTGCAAACGGCTGAAGGCTCGACGTTATGCGCTGTAGCTGTGCGTAGACGCAAACCGGAAATTTGGGTCGTCACTTCTCGTAATTTGCGGCAAAGTTTGGCGGCTATAACGGAGATCGCTGCTCCCGTGTCTACAAGGGCGTATGTGGTGATTCCGTTAATAACAACTTCAATCGCATTCGTAACAGACAGGCCAGGGCTTTGGTATTTAGACGGCGCCTCAGTTCTTGCCTCCAGAACTGCGGCGATCAGTTTTCCTCCTGGGCATTCGGACGACGGCGCAGCGACGCAATGGAACGACGACGCGGGGAGAACGACCGACGGGTGTCGGGAACTTCGCGAGGAGGCGAGCGATAGGGCGGCTCGACAGGGGCATTGTTGGACGAACGCGGAGAAGTGTACACGTCAGCAGCAAAGACTCGCCTTCGGTAAGCGTCTCCGGGCAGCGTAACTCGATGGCGGAAATAGCGCGCTACGTGACCAGGAACTCCACAGAAATAGCATATCGGCCGGTTATCGGTCGTGCGCCATGGGTTGCTGTGCACCGGTGCGGAGGAAGGCGGAGGAAGGTAAGGCGGTGACTGCGGGCGGCGTAAAGGCACGTAAGCGGTAGGCGGAGCTTGCCGTGCCGCAACTTCAGCGTATAGCGGCCCTGCTACAGGCAATGGTTGCGGAGCAGCTCGCGTGGTCGGTAGTACTTCAGCAACTTCTTCCCTTATATTTCGACGAAGTGGCGACGACAAGCAGGGAATCTGGTACCGGTGACGATGGCAGTGATGTACCAGGCAGGAGGGAGATCTGCCGCGCCACCTCTTCCCGAACAAGCTCCTTGATGCGGTTCAGTAGCGACGGATTTTCACAAACTGCCAGCTCACAAAGCGGCTCCTCACAGTCCAAAGGGCGGCGACGAGTGAGGCGACGCTGCCTTTTCAACTCGTAATAACTTTACAACAAGCTTATGACGTCTCAGACGCTCTGAGGGTTTTTCGCCAGCAGCATCTGGAACACGTCCTCATCTCCTACCTTGAATATATGTTTGATTGTATCTTGCACGCGCCAGCGAAGGTCGACCACATCCTCCATGTAGCTAGTAAGTTCTCGCAGACCTCTTGAGCTCGCTCTCTCAAAAGCTGCTGCGCGCGAAGCTTGCGAAATGCTGGAAGGTCAAATAACCCCGAAAAGTTTGTTTTGAATGCGCCCCAGGTTGCGTGATCAGCTGGGTGGTTGACAAACCCACCATGCAATCGTCGACGTCCTGGTTATGTGCGCCAGTGAATATCGCCGGCTCACGCTCACGGATCACCCCGGAGCAGATGACAGCCCATGGCGAAGGCGAGGTCCTGTTTCGGGCGTCAGTAGGCATGGCTGACTCCGCTGTAGAGGGCGGGGTGCAAATCGGAAGCTCCAGGCTTGCGGGTACACTTGCGGGGTGAAGCTGAAAATCAGGACGAGAATGGAATCCGCACACTCCACCAAAATGCAATGCGGGTTTATTGCCCTGGCAGCGGAAGGAAGGAGGGTCACTCAGAAGTGGCAAACGGATCGGAGGCAGAGCCGGCAGAATGTCTCGAGCACTCCACGAGCTACATGCCGATGACGATGCCACTGCCATGCCCTGTCCCGTTCAGCTATGGGCACGGACAGAGCAGACCTTCCCGCCATTGACTCTACCCCGCATCTCACCAAACTGTAAGATGGGTTTATTGCGGAAGGAAATGCGGCAGGATGCTCAGAGAAGGCTGTCCAAAGCAAGCGGGGCACACGGCTGGCTCTCACGCGCTCTTCTCGCGGTCCACGCTGAAGATGATAACTGCCCAGTTCACCGGTGCTTCGTCTTCCTTGCCGCTATGGCACGACGGCCAATCTTCTTGCAAGGGTAGGAGATAGCATAGAGCTGTTGACCACTGTCACCTCTTCACACTACAATATATATATATATATATATATATATAGTAAGACATATATATGAGGATATAAGAAAGATATATATATATATACCATATGAATAGGTGTGACTTATTTAAACAAAGGTTGGCAGTCCAGATAACTCAGAAAGCAAGGGGAGGATGTGTCGATCATTAAACGATAAAGAATTGGAAAGACGAAAGTGAGAAAAAATGCCCCCGGTGGGAACCGAACCCACGACCTCCGAATACCGGTCTTTCGATGACCAATACGCTACCGGCGGCTACTTTATCCCCACTTTCTGGGGTATTTATATTTCAGTATTTTTGTTTCCTGCGCTTGGGGTGGTAGCCAGGCCACGACTACGGAAGGGACTTCTTTTACCCGGCGTATCACGTTACAGCTGTATACGGGTAATGCGGAACTTTATGCATAGGATAATAGAACGAAGATCGTATATTAAATAAAATATAGATATAGGCTTTAGAAATACAGAATTTATGCCAGAGGAAACAAATCGAACAAGGTGAGCTTAGGGTTGCCTACGTTTCAGCAAAGATTTGCTTTCGTTCCCACCTGACGAAAGCAGTCTCATTGTGCAACGTAGGCAAAATCATATTATATTTCTAAATTTTTATTTTTCTTTTCTGTCTTATTTAAAAACAAAGTTCTACTTCATATAATATAGAGTATATATATATATAAACAATAAAAATTTGAACACAATGAGTATATAATCCCCCGGGGAAGAAACCTCGGTAACAGCAACAGCGGAGGTTTATTTCGACGCTTCGACTTCGAGACACGTCTTCTACAGGAATGATGGTATCCTCTTATATATATATATCAGAGGATCCATCCCATCCCATATATAAAATATATAATATATATTATATATATATATATATATATATATATATATATATATACATAGGGAGTAGTAGAATTTGGAGATGGTAGAGAACACAAGAGAAGGAAAACTTCGTACAAGGTAAAAGCACGATTGTGGCCTACGTTTCGGCAAAGAGAACTTGCTTATATATATATATATAATCAATATATATATATATATATATAGATATAGGTCGGGTTTCTTTTTTAATGGTCAGTTCAGCGTACAGCATAGTGTGGGAGACGGTGGCGTTTGTCCAGTTTCTTCGGTTATTTATTATTCAACAGTTTCGAAAGGGGGACTTTCTTCTTCGGGGGTTGTCTTAGATTAGAGAAAAACGCTTATACACACTTTGGATCCAAGGGCTTCCCTATATATATAAATACACACACCCACACTCACACCACACACATATATTTATGTATGTATATATATATATAATTTTATTTAAATTTATGTATTATTCACTGTCCTACTTTATTACTTTCCAATTCTTCAGCTGTTCCACAGACCAACTACATCCTCCCCTTTGCTTTCGAGTTTTCTCGACTGCCAATTCTTGTTTCTGTCTCTAGATACTTTATATTTATAATATATATATAATATATATATATATATATATATATATATATATATATATATATATATATATATATAAATGTTTTAAACGTGTAATATTAGTTTCGCTTTTAGTTTTGCCTCCAAACTGTTTTTAAAATGATCAGTTGGGTGTGTTCAGATAAGGACAGCCAAAGTGGTGCAAATAAACATTTTTGTTTACGATGAAACCTCACTATTCTGTAGAAAACGGCATCCCTACCATAAAACATACATTATTGTAATGAGAAACACCATAATGGGTTTAAGAAAAATATTGTTAACGTGATTGGGCGGGACTATTTTCTACATTGGTTGGTGTGGCAGCTTTGGCGTCCTTTAAAAAGAAGCGAACATTTTTCCAAGTCTTTTTAAAATTTTGGCAAATTACTTGCTAACTTTTCCGCGTGATTTAGAAAAATGAAATTCAAAATAATATAGTTTGAGAAAATATTTTTCAAATTTCGTTGTTAGAAAAATGTCGTTCAAAAGTGGCACACCCAAAAAACGTTTTTTACCTATTGGCTTTGCAATCTAGATTGTTAGGCATGTTTATCAGGATGAACACTTCATACCTTGCTCATTGCTCTAAAAACTAAATTTTTTTTCTTTATTTCTCTATAAGGTGCAGCAAAAGTGGAAAACACTGCCATGCTGTTTAAAAAAATCATTTATAAATTTTCGCAGTACACAGAAACTAGCACTCAATACCTGATTATTCCAGAAAGCTAAAAATGTATTCTAATATTTTTGTTTTTCTTGGAAAAATGAGGTCATGTTCAACCAATTTTTAATGCCAGATCAGCACTAGGTTATCAGTTGGCAGTAGAAAAAGACAAATTTTATTGGCGGGTATTACAGAGTTTAGAAAAATGTACTGACTGGAAAAATAAAACTGATCCGAGTAGTCACTTTTACCCAAAGTTCAACTTGTTAGGTTCAGAAGGCCATAGAATAATTTTTGGTGCTTCAGCCTGTGTCTTCTACCACAGTAGGGTTGCCATTTTAACAATATTTTTTTATTGCAATGCCTTAGCTTTGTCAGAAACCCATATTTTAGGTTCGCGATTGCTTTATTTTACATGTGTAGTAACCTATCCGATTTACAAGCAAGTAGCGACACTGCCGTTAAAGAGAATGTTTCACAAGGGATTGTCCTCGTCAAAGGTGTATTTTCGTTTTTCTTGCCACGTGGGATGTTCAAATCGCTAAAACGTTTGTCTTTTCAAGTCCCCGCCCTTGGGTTTTCAATGGATGTAAATTGGTTTGCTTTTGTAGAAGATGTCTTCATAGTTCTTAGATAGATATCCTTTTTTCCCACAATAAAATTGTCTACCGATAATTGGTACACTTTATAGTTAACAGGAATGTACAGCTTTCTACTTCCAAGGACCTTCAAAGTGTCGATAAGCGCAAGTGGAAACCGTCGCTTGTGATTTACGGAAACACTTCTTGACGAAGGTACAGGATAGCACCGACGGAGAGGGAGATAAGTGTGTTCAGGTGCGTCACGATGTCGAGAAAGCCTAAGACCAGTGTCTGCATGTCCCCAGTCTTTACTAGGCGCATGCATCCTACAGGCTGGTAAAAATTATGCGACTGATTTAGGAGCATGCACCAAGAAGCGCTTTAATAACCACTATAATTAATGTTGTGCCACCCCTATTTATGAACAAATATTAGTACCTAGAGATGCAGAGGAGTGCATGCGGGGTGACAATGTGGCATTTCTCTGCAACCGCGCTCGACAATCATGCATGCGACGGCGAGGGCGTCCTTGTTAAGCATCAACCTGCTGTGCATCATTACCGTGACTTTCTAGTGAATTCACGCAATATTCGAAACAGTTCCTGGTCAGCATCCTGGAAACCCGAATACTTTGTCGGGCTGTATTTTGACGACGTTGAACTGGCCACATTAGGTAAGAACAAAGACTAAGGCAAAAATGTTTGGCCCGTAATCAGCAACCCGTCTTATCACAGAAATAGTGAAATCAAAGGAAAGCAATTTGATTGATTGATTTTAGGGTTTAACGCACCGACGCAACGCAGGCGATGAGGCGCGCCGTAGTGGAGGGCTCCGGATTAATTTTGACCACCTGGGGATCTTTAGCGTGCGCCGAAATCTCGTACACACGGGCGTTTTTGCTTTTCGCCTCCATCAGAAAAGCGGCCGCCGCGGCCAGGAATCGAACCCGCGACCGAAAGCAATTTCAGGTGTTCAGCATACAAATCGGGCTTGGAGTGCCAGCATCCATTCTGACCTTTGCTTGTCGACAATTTTAAGGTCCTTGGAACAAAAAAGCTGTGCCCTCCCGTTAACATTGAAGTGTACAAGTACAGGTGGACAGATTTCGCATACGGATAAAAAGTTTCTTTCTTAAAAGTTTCTAAAAGTTTCTTTCTAAACTTTCTTTTTCAAAAAGCAAATAGTTTCAGCGTTCGCGTGAGGCTCAAAGATGGACAGTTGAAGAGACGAAGGTTTAGCAAAACACAATACTATGAAAAACGGAAATACACGTTTGACCACGACGAGCACATATCAAACGTTCTCAGTGCCAGCAGTGTGGTTACTTGCTTGTACTTTGGACAAAAAGAGTTGACAAAATTGTTACCGATACACATCTTACCAGTACTCACACTACTGCACCTTACCTGTACTCACCTACGGATTAGAAACTTGGAGGCTCACTTAACACGTTCAGCCTAAATTCAGGATGAGTCAGCGAGCAATGGAACAGAAGATGATAGCTGGAACTTTAGGCGACAAGAAAAGATTGGAGAGAGTCAGGAAACAAACGCGTGTTTAGGATCTATAAGTATATAAATAGGTGTGGGCAGGGCATGTAATGCGAAGGCAAGGTACCCGTTGGTCATTAGGGGACCAGAGTGGATCCCTAGAGAACGGAGGCGTGGTGGGGGCCGGCAGAAAGACATTTGAAGCGATGAGATCAAGAAGTTTGCGGAGATAAATTCGTTGCAGTTAGCACAGGACCGGGATAGTTGGAGGTCAATGGGAGAATCATTCTCCTGCAGTGGGCGTAGACATGGCGATGGTAATATTGAATAAAAATGGGCCATTAAGCAGCGTCGGTAACGTAAAATACGGGTTTTTACACAGCTATGGAGTGCCGATAAAAATGTTGTTAAAATGGCAACCATACTCTGGTAGAAGATACAAGATGAAGAACCCAACATTTTTTTAATGCGTCCCGCAACTAACCCGTTGAATTGACAAATATGGCTACTATGAAACGTTTTCATTTTATCAGTCACTATAATTATCTAAGCTCTGTAAAAACATGCATAATTACTTGTCTTTCTGTACTGCCAACTACTACTTTACTGTTAATCAGACATTAAAAAGGGTTGAATGTGACCTCCTTTTTATGTGAAGCATTTAAAACGAAAACATAAGAATACTTTTTACCTTTCTAGAATAATCAGTTACTGAGTGCCATTTTGTGTCAATATAGCGAATATTGAGAAACATTGTTTATAAATCGGCATCAGGAGGTGGCCCTCTTTTACAAATTTTCAATTTTTGCGACAGTCTACTACACAGGATTTTAAGAAGTTTCGTATCTAAGGCCCCTGATATACATACCTAGAAATATAGAAACGTAAGCTTGCAGGTAGATGGGCAAAAATGAATTTCTTTGGAAGTGCCACTTTTGAACGACATTGCTCTATCAACTAAGTTTTAGAAATATTTTGCTAAGGAATACACCTATTGTAAAGTTAGTTTTGTGAATACCGAAGAAAAGTTTGCAAATCTACGGCCGAAAAATTCGGGAAGACTTGGAAAAATTTGGGTTTGTTTTTCAGGTCCCGAACGTTGCCGCACCAAGCAATACGTAAAGTAGCGCCGCCCGATTCTGTTCTAAATATGTTTTATTAAACCAACTGTGGTGTTTATCACTAAACCATTGCGAGTTTCATGGTTACGACAAAGTGTTTTACAAAATATAAATGTTCCATCTCAAACAACAAATGGTTATGGCATCACCTTGCCTTTCCATATCTGCACACACCCAGCTACGTTGAGAAACATAAATATCCAGTTGAGAATGATTTAAAGGAGCACGTTCTAGTATTGCGGCTCCCGGAGATGCTTGCGTATCGGTTTTGTAGCTATGAACCAAGAGATTTCCAACGTGTAATAAATAATACAAAATATTTCACTTTACGGTATATACAGTAAACTGAATAAGTTAGAGCAATATTAGGTACGGCGAAAAATATTCCACATATTTGCTTAGAGGTCATGCTTACTACGAAGGATCTTTTGAACTAACTTCGAAAATATTCCCAACTATTTAACGCAGAAGTATCTTGCAAGCGCTGAATAAAATATGGCCGCCAATTATGCCTATTCGACTCGTTCACTACCGTTTGATTCCTGTGTCTAGCCACACCTGTGTATGGCCGAACACTTGTTTGTAATCCACTATGCGAGACTATTCGCCCAGTAGTGAGATAAGGTACACAATATTCACCTCGCGATGCCGCATCTCAAGTCCTCCTCAAAGCGACATGATCTGTAAACAAATTCAACAAGCAATTTGAATTTTACGTCTCCGGAGCCGCACCGCGGTCCTCCAGCTATGGCGTTCACACCGGAGCTCTAAAACGTTTATAGTCATAGTCCCCGCGTGGATTACTTCTTTTCCAGGGACATGAAAAATGGCTATTGGAAAATCACTCTTGACGGGCGCGGCCATCATACAACTTGTTTAATAACACCTCATCTTTACGATTTCGAAGATAGGCTGTGTTGGTTGTTTTCAGAAAAGGAAAGTTTGGACAAATTTTAAGAGCTAAGGTAGTACTACCAAAGTGCCACGCCTTCCTCGTGTACAGCGACGACGTCTTAGTTACAGAACAATCTTATAGGCCGAAAACAATGTTTTGGAGCTATAGGACGGGAAATTAAAAAAAAATAACCCGATGAATGCTAGATATCAATCCGCAGCCTAGTGTTTTACCGTGTATTTTTTCTTGGGCTATGTGTCAGAGTGCTAAAACACTGTCCTTAGTAATAATAACAAAAGTAGTAATCAACTTACTAGAACAGCTTTCTTCGCCTAACACAGGGACAGCCTTAGCAGATCAAAATGTGTACCGGATGTCTCACAAATAATGAGACTAATTTGGAAAACGGAGAATTGCCGCTTTGCATTTGAAGAGCTAATTCTGTTTCCACGTCGGGAACGCAAAAAACATTTTATGCCTGTCCCGGCATAAACTAGACCTATTGCGAACTACCCACCTATTGCGAACTTCCCTAAGAATATTCGGACTCACACGTACAACTGGCGCTTGCTCGCAAATTTGGCACGGAAAGCAGAGCCCCATGCACGTTTTACAAAAAACAACACTGCGGTCACCAAAAAGCATTCCGAGAGAATAGAGACCAACTGCAAGGACAGTTTCGGACACCTAAATGCGCATTCAAATGCGAAGTTATATTTTATGAGATGATACGTGCAAAATCTGGAGGCCAAATATGCATTGCTGCATCATAAACAATGATTAAAAGTGATGTTTTCAAAATATACACTGGAAAGAAAGAGCGGCCCTATCTCCCAGTTGGAAGTGACGCTTCATTGAGGAATCGAGTGGGCGCAGCGGACGGTTTTTTCCACGTCTGCCTGCGAGAAGACGGTGCGTATTCGATATGTTGCGATTTGTGAGTTTCTTCGAAAACTCGTAACATGCGCAAAAAGAGGTTGGGAATTTCGGGGAAAGCAATATGGTTTCACTGTGTGCGTCTGGGACGCGTTTCAGTAGTCCGGTAGATGGTAAACACAGACATCCGGAGACGTCGTGTCGGAGGTTAGAGCTGGGAAATACGGGCACAAACGGCAGTGTCGATACGAAATGTGGGCCGGCACAGGGCATATCGGCTGTGCTGGTGGAACTATCCTGTGTTTCTGAGAACATAAAACCAAAACAGAAGCTACGGTTGGGGGAAAGCGCCGAAATATGACGGCTAGCGTGTAAGAATTCGTTTTCATCACGTAATATGAGAGTTCAAATTCATACTTTTATTATTTTTGTTTGCACGAGACGTTTTGTGCGTGTAAGAAGGTTTTTAATAATGATGCCCGTTATTATAAAAAGCCATGCAGCTACGTATACACGGCCGTGTATTTGAGGTGTTCTGGAACAATGGTCACACCCGAGACCATTCTGCCTTTGTTTTATGCATTCTGCCAAATCATTTTTTGTATTTGGTGAGCGAAATGCTGCTAGTAGCTACTAGCTTGTATTTACGTTTGCTGCCGTTGTTTGAACTGAGTCGACTCCGTGCAGTGCACAACGTGCTGTACTTGTTCGAGTCGTGGTCGGCAACTACAGCAGCGACGAGGCGCATGGGACGAGGCGCAGCGACGAGGCAGCGATGAGGCGCAAGCTAGCTGGCGCACTCGTTCGCGCCCGACCGGCCGCGTCAACAGCGAATCGTCTCCCGTCCGCGGTTCTCACTTATTGCGCAATCGTACAGCCTGCCGGCCGGGAGCTTGCCGTACGCCACATAGCTGCCGTACTGGTTCATGCGCCGGACTCACCGAACAGGCGCACGAAGTGCGTTTCGTCTCTGGGAGGCTACACTCGCCTATTGCGCGCGCGAAGATTCGACCAAGACCCCGCCGCAGCCGTCGCAACTACAAAATCAGCCGTTGTGCAACTGTCGTAATCGCTCGCCAACAGCTGATCCCCTCGCGTCGACCTGCGGCCGGCCCTTGTACTCCTGGAGCTTGCCCCATTTTAAAGGCAATTCAAGAACTTGTTCATCGACTCGTATTTTGGAAACGCTTGAAAGCAATTATGCGAAAGCAATTAAAATAAATATGTGCAAGATGCTCAAAATACGCAGCTTACTCACGTGAGGGCAGATAATAAAGTGCTACCAGGGCTACTGAGGAGACACGAGGTAGGACTGGAGTACTGACTGGAATGTCAAATCCGGAAGATAGCCGCAGCGGCAACAAGTTTTTCGACACTCGGGCAGGTGCTGCGTCAGCTGAAGTGGCGTCTTTTAACGGTTCTAATAAACGTCCTGCGCAAATGTGGAGTTTAAAATGGGATAACAATACCCTTTATTGGTGCATAACATACGTTGTACCAGAATTTGGGGTAGGTAAAAGTACATTACCGTTGGCTTTTAAACAACACTCTGCTCGCTCATTACGGCAAAAACCAGTAAAACAGCACTTTAATTATATTGAGGTGGGCTTTGGATCTATTCTTCTTTAAAACAACGGGGTGTAGGAGGCCTGCGCTGTCAATCTATGGTTAGACACGCGGTTTAGTTAACGCGTAGTTGTGAATGCAGCGCGACAAGCGTATCTTCCGGGCTTATGATGAGCGTGTGAGCCTGCCCGGAGACATCATTTCCTTAAGACAGCTGCTCACGACTGCACAAACATCACTGCAAATACCATTTGGGACTGGCAGCTGCCCAAAAACTTTACCCTGATAGCAGACCGAAGGCGCATAATTCGCTTTGGGGTACTACTCCCGCGGGCGCTCAAGTTGCCTCGTTTAAAAGTATAAATTATCGTTGTGAGCATTATTATAGAACAAAAAGAGACCACATAAATTAAGGTAAAACATAACACTTATGCAGAACTTCACGTGGATAGTCGGTCTGCAGTTTTTTTATCTCTTGGGTGGAACGCGGTCACAAATATGTTTCGGTTTTGACTCATTACAAAACGCCCAGACATACATAGGTTGAGGCCCAGAACGTTAAACTTTCTACAAAAGGTTAACTGAAGCAGGAGCAAGCTTGGATACTATGCAAAAACATGTCAAATTACCACACATTATTACAACATCTACACGCTGAAGGGGTAAGCATGGCGGAATGACAATTGTGAGCGCACAAAAGAGGCCCAGTACAAAGCGTGGGGCATCCTTCGTCGGTACTTCACATGGAAAGCCCCATACCTTTCAAACGGGGAAGTCCTCTTGGGAAGCACGTGACGTGTTTGGGAAAACGGGAGAGTTTGCGGAACTACCCCTTTTTCGTTGCATCTTACACAGACACACGCAAGGTAATGACACAAAAAAATCAATTCAGAGAACAACACGAACACACACGTCCCATGTTTCGTAAAGTTTAAGGCCAGGTTAACACATTTGCAAATCCCTTCGAACGAGTGTCAATTTTTGCGCTCGTACGCACATGCTTTTATAAAGCCCAAAAAGTCTACCAAGAAAAGCCCCTAGTTGATAATAACAAGCCAAGAAAATTGGGCAACGAATTTAAGGATGCCCTGAGTGCGTGAGCCCCTTCAGCTCCTGGTGCCGACATTATAACATATAGCAATATGCACCTCCAACAATATGCATTTGAAACAGTACTTCTCTTACAAACTAACATGTGACTTTGGAGGCGGCTCGCTATGTGTTTCCAGGGGGATATAGAAGTAGCTGCGTGTGCAAGCTTCCCGAGAAGACAATCAGTAGAAGTCTTCTCTAGTTTCTAGAAACAATGGTTCACTCGATAGCTGACAGGGTCACATCAGGACTGTTCGATCTACAAATGATCAAATTGCTGTAATAAAATCATACCTCAAGGATGCTTTCCCACATAAGCAGTACTGATTGATGGTGCCTTTCGACCACAAAAAGCATGTGGCACTCCTTGGCGAAAAGGCATTTTCGGATATTTTCAGTCTTTTAGCATATGAAGCAAGATGACAACGATGGTTCATTTTTACCATAATAATAGAACCTTCCATGCGAGAGTTGGTACTGCACTATGCACGGTTCATGTGCAAGGTAAAGGCGGGCCACAAGACTGAGTTTCCATCTACACATTCTGTAGTGTTAGGTTGAATTCAATTGGGAAATCATTGCCACCTACAATTTCTTGCTCAATTTAGGTACACGACCAAAAACAATCTAATTCATCATTTAACCTGTCCATCTGTGTGCCAACAAACCTCTGGGTCGAGATATAGCAAAGCATTGAAATTTATTTCAGGATAGTGTACTTGTGTGTTGTTTTTAAAAGGCTTGGGATTTGACCAGATAGACATTAACAGTAATAATGTCGTGATTCCAGTACAGAAGGAGCACATTTTTTTATGTGTAGTCCTTGAACAAAAGCCCCTATTCATTCCACATATCAAACAACCTAAACGCGTAAGCTAAAGAGCAATGACTGCACTGAACATTCTTTCCCACTCTTTGTATGGGGCTGACAAGCCGCTCCTCCGTGTTTTTACTACCATAATAAATTCATAAGTGTACTATGGCAGTATAATTTTTGGGTCAGCCACTACCCCATCATTATTTATGCGGTGCCCAGTGCTGCGCATGAAGATTCTTCTTGCATGTGGCGCCTTTTTAACAAGCTTTATCGAAAGCCTGTATCTGGAAAAACACAAAGGAAACCTGCAATATCACCGAACATACGTAAACGTGCATTGTGCTTTCGAAATCTCATGAATGCGAAACTATTCATTAGGTCCCTCTTTTCCGAGGTCGGCCTTACATCTATACCACAGGTTTCTTTCAACCGTCCAATCTACTTGTACCTATATCATGTGAAACATGTTTCAAACATATGGGCAAAAACGAGTGCTCGTCCGGTAGTGCATCTTTGCACCACAGATTCTCTCTGTCGCAGAAACACAAGTGCACCAAAGTTTATACTGACGCTTCAAAAACTGCCACCACTGTGTCCTACCCCGAACGGGGCACCTTGAGTAATCTTGGTGAAGGTATCGGCGACACCGCGGACCCTAAGCCACCAAACATAAGCTGTAGTCAACCGTGGGAATCTGTTTAAGGTGGACGGTGAAAACCCATGAACGGTGGCCGTCGGAGTTGTGTTCAAGCTCAGGCAGATGGGCTCCCTGTCTATTTACCAGGCAGGGAGCTCCGGCACCTCTTTCGGTATCAGGGTAACACTAGCGAAGAAAGTACCCCGCCTGGTTTTATACGATAGCATATGGTATTTTTAACACCCCCAAACTTGATGGGTTCCTGAAAAGAAGCATCAAAGAAGTTGTCCTCCCATTACTACCAAAAATCAACATTCAGAAACCTGACAACTCTACCCGTTTTTTTGGTCCTTGAATCGTAGATAAATCGAAACCCGCTCCTACAGTCTACTCCTAGTCTCCAAGTCCCCTGAACGAATCATTGGGAAATATTTCGAGTCAAAACACTACTAACAGGAGAGGTGTTTGTTAAAGTCAAGATGCAGCAGCAAGATACAAATCTCCCAACCAAAACCCGCATGGCAGATCTGGACATCACCCACTGCATCCTAACCGCTCACAGGGTGTGATATCTGAGCAAGATCTGCTAGGTGAAACACATGCTGACCTTCTTGAAAGCCTGAAGCACCGGGGCGTTACGGATGCCAGGAGAATCACACTCCGTTGTGAAAATGTAGGAATAACAACAAAGCACATATTCTTCACATTCAACAGATCAAACCTCCCTGAGGACATCAATGCCGGTTTTATGAGGTGTGGATTACGTCTGTAAATACATTACTCGCGCTGCTGCTCCAAGTTGGGGCAGTTCGGGTACGGCCCAACTTCTTGCCGCGGCAAAACGAGCTGCGCGAAATCCACGTCACATAGCCACCCCACTGAAAACTGTGACTTCACCACATTTACCTGTTTAAACTGTCAGTTGCCGCACGCGGCATGGTCCCGCAGCTTTCAAAATTTTCAACCGGAAAATAGGATCATCAATCTGAAAGTCACCGAGAACATCTCCTTTCCCTCTGGGGAAATAGGCTGACGCAGCTTGCCGGGAAGCGGAGCGGCGTCTGGTTTCGGCGGGACCCAGTACCACAAGTTGGACTTGGTCCCGCCCCCCCCCCCCTCCGGGTTGGCTTAGGCGAAAACCCGTCACCACACCGCCTGCTCATCCAGCAGCAGCTGTGGTGGTAACCACGTTCGTTGTGGATGCCACTGCATTCATTGCTTCGACTCCACCGGAACAAAGCACACGCAAGGGAATGAAGCAGATGGCGGAGGAGGCACCCGTCGAAGTTCCCACCCCCGTCTAACCGCCTCTGCACCCGGGCGGGTCCTGACGCCCTCGGCTGTCGCCGCTCCAACAAAGGGCACCGGGAAGGCTGCCAAGTCCAGGGGGTCCGGTTCGGAGGGACATGAATGTCGAGGCATTCTGGCTTGCATCACAGCAAAATGAACGGTCTGCGGCGTCCAGGTCAGTAGACACGGTGAAGAAACCCCTTCCAAGAGATCATGCCCTGAGAGTCAACATATTCCTGTAGCTCTAAATTGAAATAATGGGAAAAGAATATATCGTGCAATAAAATTGCAGACGCCCTCTTAAAAATCTTGATGGCGTGTATGAGTTACTCCATTCCAATCAGCCAAGTACATAGTTCCTTCAAGCAACACATTTAAACTCCAAGCAGACAAATTTCTTGGACAATATCATGGTATTTAGGAAGGTCAGAGGTGCTGGTGGTACATCCTCAGGTGGTATGGCCATCATTATCCGAAAAATCATTGGCCTGCCACTCTCTTCAACTACAGGCCATCCTTGAGGCTGTTGCCATGGAAGGATAATCGTCAATAGGCTTATAGCACTATGCTAACTGTACATCCCTCCTGACCTCCTTCTGTCTAGCTCAGATTTCGAGGGCCTGGTAGATCAGCTACCCGAACCATACAGTCTCATAGGCGATCAGAATGCACATAACTTTCTTCGCTTCGCTGCTTGCGCCGATGTCCGAGGTCGCCTCTTTGAGACATTCTTAATATCGTTGTGAGCATGTCTTTTCAACCAGAAACAGTCAACATAATATAATATAAGGCACAATACCTATTTACAACTTGACTAGGCTATTGGATTTGCAGTTGTCTTTCTATGCCCACACTGGGACCCATATGGCAGTGACCACTTCCACCTCACTAACATATATAGGTAAAGTCCCAAGCAGTCCATCTTTCCAGAAAAGGTTCAACGAAGCTTGGGTACACTGGAATACATTTACAGAGGCATCCAAACTACACTACACGTTCATAAGGCACCAACACTTGAGCAGGCAACCCAACTACTCACAGCCCACATCTTCGACACTGCCGGAAAGTTCATTCCCCCAGCCTCTGTGCCCTGCGCAACCAGAGGAGGACTTGGTGGAAGGAAGACTATCTTAAAACGGGGAGCAAGTGGGCTGGTTGGTGCATGTAGGTGGGCGCGAGGGGCCCAGAGCAAGGCGTGGGGTATCCGTCGTCGGTACCTCACGCCTGGAAACCTCCTTTCGTTCAAAAAAGCAAAGGCGTTAAGAAAACGTGTTTGCCGTGAGGCAAAACGAGATAGTTGGCGTTGATTCATATAATCAATAAAATCCTACACAGACACACGAAAAAGACAATAAACACACCGCCTGTCTCTGTTCAACACAACAGGTAACACACTCTCACAACTCTTCGAACACGTGGCCAGTTCAGCACAATAAGGAAATATTTTCATAAAAGACAAACAATAAGCGCAAAAGAAGCCTTTAATAGAAAATAATTGATGAGCATTTTAGAGCACTGAGTTTTCAATGCATCAGCTGAGGGCTGCTCTGAGCACGTGGAAACCCTCAGCTCTAGGCCGAGGCAACATCACATATACAATGATACAACACCTAGACGCAGACACACTTAAAACACGTCAACATCAATATAAGGAAATATGGCTTTCGAGGCACATTCCACACTCTTATAGGGAGGCCATAGTAGTGGCTTTCTTGAAGGTCACAATGCCCTATAGCCATTTGACCCATACACCATAGTAGTGGCCTGTTCAGCTAAGACACCGTAGTGATATGGTCCATGTAGACAAACAAAGCCCGCGTGCTACTTTATTGTGGGAAAACATGTCCCCTTGTATCTGGAACCATTAGCGGTGAATAGAACAGAGTCTGGGGAAGGTGTCAGGTGGAGGGCGCTCCTTGGTGGTACGTATGAAACATGTGTGAGGTAAAGTCAGTGAGAGAGTTGACGCCGTAGCCGCAGGTGTCATACTCCACTTCACCCTTTGCTAGACGCTCCTCTCCGTTTTTTTCGTAGCTGCTGAGAACGCTTACTCTGTCACGCGGACATAACCAGACGCCGCTCCCGCGAAGCCCAGGTAACGACTCCCAATAGGCTGCTCCCTAAAACGACAGAAACCCACCGTCGCGAAGTCTGTCACTTCAAGCACGCGTACCGAGACCGGTTGCTTGTTTATGCATGCGCAGGTTTTAAGAGGGATGAGAGCAGGCGTGCACGCGGAGCTATAGGTTTTATGCCCATACTAATGGATGGCATGTCTGCTGTGCTGGTACGAGGTTCCAACGCAGACGTTAAACGGCCACTGGGACCTTTCCAGGAGTCGTTAGTGGTAGAGCCGATAGGTTTTGTGTGGTAGGCTATGTTCAGATAACCGAAGAAAAACCCGTAACGTTATCTATGCACGTAAAAAATGCCAAGTCACGCAGTTCCGTTGGCTGAGACGTGAAATAACAGTATTCCTAAAGTCATTACGACAGCTGCGGCTACAGCCTGAACCAGGCCTTTCAAAAATAGTAAGATGCTTACGACGCGTATCTGAAAGAACAAAGCTGGGATCCTTCAGAGATTCATTTATCTACTAGGCTATGTTCATTGGGCAGGTTCATTTTGGTTCATCGGCTAGGAAGTGTGTTCAATTGCAAATTACGATAAACACGATTTGCTCATCCAGCAGCAGCTGTCAGAAAGGTTGATCCCCTTTTGTGACCAGGCGCGTGCCCGTCCATCTTTGCAGGTCATCCCTTTTTCGCAGAGTGGAAAGGCAGTAATTTTTTTGTTGTTTTACAGTTTTTAAGAGTTTCTTTTCGTCGGTGTATCCATTTTTACTTCAGCATGTCTCCCGACCATGCGGGTTTCTTTTAAAGACGTGACTTATCAACCATCGCCGGCGTATGTCCAAACCGTAATCACCAAAATTCGCCCGTGTTGCTGCCTTTTATGCGCAACTGGACTTCAACCTAACCTGTAAAACTCAGGGAACCATTCAGCGCTCATTGCACCTCAACAGGCCTGTACCTTCCAAGTTTGGTTATACGTCGTCGGAAAGGCAAAGAGAACGTTGCTACAAGCGAGAATACTGGACTACCGTGACACCATTAGAAAGCCAGAAAACAAAGCGCTTTTTTGTGCGACGCCAGCTGTAGAATCACTGCCCGGATCATGTCACAATCACACAGCTGACGCCAACTTTCAAACCAGTATGCACACTCGTCCGTCCGAGTCCGTGCGTAGTGTCAAACGTGGCAGACCTTCAGAAAAAGCCAGGCCACACCATCCGCAAAATAAAACTGCGGTGTACAACCTTTCCTCGCACGAATTCGGCTCTGCCTCCATCTTGGAGCTCCGGCTGAAATTCAATGTTGTGCCTTCCTCACATGTCAGAAAGGTTGTGTGTGAAATGGAGTGTGTGGTTAACCAAGTTGATCCCCTTTTGTGACCAGGCGCGTGCCCGCGCTAGTGGTGCAGTTTGTGGGCTGCACCGGCGAACGTCACCTCGCTCCTCTCTGCGGAGGAATAGAAGGCTGTCAAGGGACTTCAGGAGGAAAGTTACATCGTGATTCTTCCGGCTGACAAGGGGATGGCGAAGGTAATATTTGAAACGGCTGTCTACAAATCAAGATACCTGCTCCTCTTGATGACCAGGACACTTACGTCCAGCTCAATCACGACCCGACCTTGAAAGTACAGAGGGACTTACAGGCGCTCCTGGTGGATGTGTTTCACTTCCTACCTCCCGAGCGCAAGTCTCTGTATTATACGGTTTTCTGCCACAATGGTGCTGCACCTGCACTGTATGGCTTACCGAAAGTTCAGAAGCCTGATCTCCCCAGGCGTCCAATTGTTGACTACACCCGGTCCCTCTCTACAGTTTGTCTGGATATCTGCAGAAACTTCTAAACTTCTGTCTCCACTTGTCGGAAAGGGCTCCACGCATGTGAGCAAGTACTGCGTTTTCATAGAAAAAAATCGTGACGTGGCAATAGACTACGAGCAGGTGATGGTCTCTTTCGACAATATGTCGATATTTACCTCGATTCACACTGAGGTGAATGTGGAAGCATGCACTACTGGCCTAGAATTTGCCGAGACTTTGCCAGACATGTCGCCCATTGAGGTTCCTGACAACAAGAGGGTCCTCTGCTCTTGCTATGCAAACAAGTTCTTCTCCTTCGACAAGGTCTTCTACAGGCAAGTTCACGGTACGGAAATGGGTGCCTCCGTCTCCATTACTGCTGCCAATCTTACGATAGAACATGTTGACGACTGTCTCTTCGGGAGCCGATTCAGCACTTTGGCTTCGTTCACTGCGCATATTACAGTAAAGAACAGGCAATCAAATTTACAGTAGTGACGGAGGTTGACAATAGACTCCCATTTTTGGACGTGCTTCGCGGGAAAGACGCCGGGGGCTTTCGTTTAGTGAGTACTGAGAGGACACGCACACTGACCGATACCAAAACTTTGGTGCGTTCAACGCACCACCCATAAAAGGTCTGTATCAGCCTCCCTGTTCAGCTTTTCAAACCACATTTGTACAAAAGTAGAATATGGTTTTAGCGACCTATACAGGGTGCGAAACGATCTCTCGGCAAGCGGCCACCTGAAAAATGGGAACCCCGCCTGTCCAATCCTGTCAGATCGGCTGATGCCTGACAAAGAAAGCGTGCTGTGTCGCTGGTGTAACCAAAGCCTTTTGCCGCGTTCTGCTGATTATGACGTTGAGGTGGCACACGTGCGTGCGTGTAAGCTGAAACACGCACTCGTGGGCGGTAAAGACTGGCTTCTCAGAGAATCCTTGCCTGGCATGGTCTACAACATATTCTGCGCAAAATGCGACTAATGTGTTTGTCTTTTACCGTGTTCGTCTTTCGTCCTGAGTATCCACTAGGGTAACTGTGCACGTTTGGGTAATAGAAAACCACGCAATAAACAAGCAGGCCATCCCCTTGAAGACGAGGACCATAAACCCCTCAAAGATTCTATTCAGCCGTTATCACATTTCCCGACGCCCCATGGACACCAGACCGTTATATCTGACGTATGGCTATCCATCGATGATTTTGATGCTGCTTTAACTTGGAAGGAAACCGAGTCTTCAGTCATAATCGGGTAGTTCGTGCCAAGAGCGCAGAAGTTCCAGGACGGTCCACAGGAACGACGAGCAGGAGGGCATATTGTCAAGACGTATGAAACCTGTACGTGACATTCACAACAAAAGGCACCACGTATGCTGCTGCTTTAAATATACTGCCAAACTGCTCCCGCACTATATTTCGGTTGATGCCAGTTTTATGGACGACGATGGTATTAATAATTTTCAGCCTAAGTTCAATGTTCTCTCCACACCGTGCCAGAATGCTTAAAATTAGAGCCAAGCTGAGCAACATTCTCAGTCTGGTTGAATACCTATGCGTGCCTTCCTCTCTGAGAATGGCCATTTACTGTGAAGATGCAGCACATGAGTCGGACGCTACTCTGGAGAAAGACCAGAGGTTTCTTCTTGGGCATTGTCTCAATCACTTGAAGTAGCTTATGCGTAAACAAACAAAAATTACTTTATTTTATTTCAGCTGTCGCTGCTTGTAGCACGCATTTTATAAAAGCTCAAGTACCAACACAGGCTTAGCGCGAAAAAGACACCACACACAGTACGGACGGGACGAGCGCAATTTGCGCTCTGTCCCGTCCGTACTGTGTGTGGTTTCTTTTCCGCGCAAAGCCCGTGTTCATTCACCAAGATGCACCAACTCGCCAAACAACAGTTTTTTCCAATACCAAGTTTCTGAAATAAATTCAAAAACGCTGGTAAATGATCGTGTGTTGGCAACCTTTCTTATAAATACGGCGATGATTTAACGCTTGCTATTTTATTCGGTGTGATTTATGTCAAGATAAAGTGAAAAAGTAATGTTTTTACGACGTCACTGCGCAGACTTTTTTGTCTACGTCGAAGTCTGTCAGACGCATGTTGCAAAGAAATAGGTGACTATGAAGTCGAGGGTTTCACAGAAACCCGTCTCGACGGGGGACATGTTGAAGTGAAAACAGAGACACCGACCAAAAGATACTTTTAAAAACATTAAAACTTATAACAACAACAAACAAGACGTTTTGGCTTCGCTAGAGAAGCCTTGTTAACAATGGTTTGAAAGAAAGTTAAGTAAGCAGCGCGTGTACGATGAGGAGAGGGATCCTTCATTACGATTGAGCGTGTGGCGTGTGCTATGTATCTCCAGAGACCCGAGATAAAGACGCGATCTAAAATGCTTTTCTTGCGAGATGATACTTGAATAATCCCACTCAATCGCGTGGCCCCTTGCATCCACGTGCTCGGCAAGAGCATTCAACTGTCGCCACCACTTTTCCACATTGTTCTCATGCTGCCAGGAGAACGGTACATCTAAGATGATTTTTACTAGGAACATATACATTGTACCACATTGGCGCATACGCAAGAGAAGAGACAAAAACACTCAATCATTTTTTACTCTCATTGCACAGATTTGCCTCGGCCTGCTTCAACACACGGAGAGCGTGCGCGCGGGATCCCCTGCGCTGACCCAACCGCTGCATCGGCTGGAGACTGCCACCTTCGACGCCCCGGACCGGTTCAAGGGAACCCCTTGGGAAGCCCGGCCGTGTCACTCGACGTATCCTCGACTCGGTGTATCCCACGCCAAGTTAATCTTGAAACTGAGGGCCATTATCGGGGAAGGACCTATTACAGCATGGATCACAAGCTTTCGGTCCCAGCAATTGCAATACACTGTTTGCGACCAAGCACCATCCGATACAGTTACCGTTACCTCAGGCGTCCCCCAGGGATCAGCGTTGGGACCTCTGTTATTCCTCATTTTAATTACCGACATCACCTGCAACGTAGACTGTCACATTAAACTTTTTGCAGACGACTGCATCATATACAAAGAAATTAAGGGCCCGAAAGACCACTGCACTCTGAATAGTTCAGTCAAAAAAATTGCCGAATGGTGCAACACGTGGCAAATGTCCATCAACAAAAAAAAAAGAAGTCAGTGTGTATGACCATTACCGCGAAAAAGAATCCTTCTAACTTCTCCTACGTTCTTGAAGGAACCGTCCTTACCAAAGTTAACCAGCACAAATATTTAGGTTTCACTCTAACATCAACCCTTCATTGGGATTCACACATCGCCAACATCACTTCAACGGCTCTCGGCAGGTTATTTTTTCTTAGACGCCGCTTGCGACTCGCACCATGGCGTACCAAGCTGCTGGCCTACTCCACGTTCGTACGCCCAATTCTCGAGTATGCCAACGTTGATTGGTTTCCGCACACAATTTCAGGCAGAAATAAAATAGCAACTGTACAAAGAAAAACCATCAGGTTCATCTACAACAGGTACACCCGTAACAACTCGCCCACAAACTTGCTACTTCTTGCGGGTCTTTCAACGCTATCAGACAGAGCAAAAGTAGCGCGCTTGAAATTCCTGCACCAGGTACTACACCATCGACTGAAAATAGATGCTTCCAAATATATATCACTCTCGAATTCACACCTCTCACGCCACAAACACTCGTACACACTAAAAGAGTACTCTTTCCATATTGATACATTTCAAAACTCGCTTTTTCCACTTGCAGTGAAAGAATTGAACTAACTGTACCCAACTATATCAAATACAGTATGGTTTTCAACCAATCACAATGGCGGATTTTAAAACATGTGTAAACCACTTTATATCTGCACTTTTTTCCATAGGCACCTGCTTCAAGTACAAAGTGCCTTCCTTTCAATGTGACATTCATGTCAATGCCACTTTTGTTTGGTTTTGTTTTCTTTTTTTAAAGCACTGCTGCAGTCCACGCAACGAACTCACTTCACGGTTTTCTCTACATGTCTTTTGGATACAGTTGCACGCCAGCCCAACCAATCGCGCTGAGAATAGAAACCCAACGTCTCGAGGCCGGCACGGCGTCGAGGCTTCGTCGATGTCGGCGCCCCCACTCTAGCTCCGTCTTGCATTCTTTCAGCGCAGTTGACCTCTCCTGGGGATCTTCGCTGAGGAACGTAGCCCTTGTTTCTACACGGACGGGCGCCTGTCGGCAGGGCTAAGCTGAATGATTCAGCCATGTGGGGCAACAAAGGGAGAGGCTGCTTCCCCCCCTTCATTCCCCTTTCGAGGACGGCCGTTCTTGCAAGGTCAACTTTCTGGTATCCCGTTCCTCATTGTTCGGCGACGGCGCTGCGTCCTTTCTTCTGTCCGCCGAGTTCGTTTCTGCGTTCCGGGCGGTCTCTCCCTTGTCGCGCGGTCTTTGGGGTGGGGATCGGGTAGCCCGTCGTCGTTGGTGGGTATGGACGATTTGCACCCCTCTTTTCTGAATAAGCCGTCTGGCGCCTCACTGCTCATGGCACTCCGGGCACCGGCTTCGGCGTTCCAGGGCTCCGACGGTCGATGCCACTCTCGCCGTTAGCCGCCCTCTTTTGCTTACGGCAGCGGACACGGAAAAGATAAACCTTTAGAGTGGTTCTCTTCTTCTTCTTTCTTTTTGTTGGGTCCGCAATTATCCGATTCTGCTCTCTTAGCGTGCATAATCCGGGAAACAAACAGTCGCCGCTCTGGGGATAGGGAGGACAGAGGTGAGGCCGTCCGGTCGAGGGGTGGAGCCGATCTAAACTGAGGGTGGTGACTGGTGTGCGTCGTCTTCCTGTGAGCGGAGAGCTCCTGCTTCTACTCGTCACTTGGATATCAAAGAAGCAAGGCGGGGGGGGGGGCTAGGAAGGGAGCCGGCGCGTTCGCTTTGAAGCGTGAACTGGATGTCGGGGTGGAGAGACTTTGATGCCTTTCTGAAGCTAAATTGCGGTGGTCTACACTACGCAAGGACTTTGCCTGTCTATGTCTTTACATTGTTTACATGTCTGTACGTCTGTATTGTTGTCAGTATTGTTGTGTCTGTATTCGTGAGTCTACACAATTGTTGTGTCTATACCGTTGTTTTGACCTTCCCCTTATGTAACACCCCGCAAGGGCTCCCTGAGGGAAACCTCCACGTTGACGATGCTGCACAACTCAATGGTTCTGCACGTAAAGTGAAAGTGTGTGGTACCCTTTTATTGTACAGTTTATTGTTGTTTTTGCTTGTTGGCCAATGTTAGGCCCATCGCTGTTGTTCCTGCTGAAACTGTATGAATGCCCACCTGCTATGGTCTCGACCGAGACTGGCAGTATTGCAAATAAATAAATAAATAAAAATATACGGCACTACAGTAACGCATCTGTGGTCTTCTGCGGAATTACAAATTGACTCTGATATATGTGGCGGGCCTTGGTTGTTTGACCCGAGAAAACAACTTTAATTATCTACGCTACAGTGCACATTCCCATGCGGCATTGGTAAGCTTTAGAGCCGCCATCCCGGTAGCGCCTGTGATGCTGACCGATGATCCTTAACCCAGTCGTTCAGTCATTACCCCGTCTATTGAGAAATTGCCGCAGTAACCGGGGTGCGACATATTACGCCAGGTAAATAATACCAAAGCGTTACGCGTGTTTTTCTCTGTATTCTTTCTTTTCAAAATTTCATTCACAACAGATTTCCGCCAGCCTGAGGGCAACCGAAAACAAAACAAAATTTCCCGCGTTTACCAACACCTTTCTTTGGCACTGGGAAAAGTGATGAATTTCCAGGAGCTTTGCTGGTGTTACCTTTTCAGGGTGCTTAGTTTTGCGAGTATTTCCAGCGGTTACTATGCAAGCGACCTGCATCCATGGACCGCAGCCGTAATTTCGTCTGGAAAGCCTCCGCTCTTCATTCTCGACCTTTTATATCTGATTAGTGCAGCCTCGTTATCGCTGGATACATCTATAGGAACACCAACTTGGGTTCTTCAATACCGTATCTTTATAATTTTTTAATGGGTGCGAAAGCAACTCAGAATTTTCTCCTTTAGATTAGAGCGTTTAGATTACAGATACGTTTGAATGGCCAAGTGTACACAGACGTCACGGTACTGCAAATACCTTTTTCAGGCATTCCGTCATTGAAACGGCGTGCATTGCTTCTGTTTTTGAAAAAGCTGAGAACGCTTTCGATCACACGGGTTGTTATTTTAGTGTCAACTTTTTTTATATTCCGACGTCATCAGAAACGGGTGTAACTATTACGCATTCTACGCAGTAGACACTGTGCACTTGAAAGTAGCCTAAAACAGGTTGAGTTAAGAAAGGTGCAACCTTTGAGGCAATACATATGACTTATTTATACGCAACGTACACGACGATGTCAAGGATTTTACTAAACATTATTCAGTACATACACATCCCACGTAGTTATTAGTACAGAAGGAGGTCTCAAAGTAAAACTGTCGGGGGACCTCCTGTAATAAATGCGAAAATATTGTTAAAAATATGTAGGCAGTCCGAGGTACGGGTCAGTTTAGCAAGCTAATTGAAATAAAGAATGCTCCGACGTTCTGAAAGAAGCTAAGAGGGAGTACACCTGAGAAGTGTTAACAAAAGCAATACAAGAATTCTGGTAAGCGACTGCCGTGAAGCCATGTAATGCATATAAATACTGTCAACATTTACAAGAAATTGTGTATTGCTTCCCCGCAAGTCTTGCGCTGGCAAACGCAAACCGTCTTGAAATGTACAATGAAGATCGGTCATTGATAGGAAAGAGTCTAAAGTGTTTTGGAAGAAATTTACAAGCTGCTAATGGGCCACAATTATGGTCGGTCGCAGTCAAGCTGAAAGGCTTGTAGATTTTGTGCCCTTTTACTGAGATGAAAATGGCAACAGAGTCACTCTTGGTTCCGCAAATATGCTAACCTTCGTATAATTGATACACCCTTTTGTAGAGGCCCACAACTTTTTTCATCAAATAAGCACATCTATACGAAACACTAACACGAAAGTTACATAGGTGGACTTGCACTTTTATGCACCAAGCATTCTAGGATAACGTGAAACCAGCCTATTTGTCAGTCACGAAGAAACACGAAGCTTTTCGCAAGACAGCCAACTCTTTTTTGCACATCGTTAGGATATTTGTCACTACTGAATTTTGACGAAAGGTAGGCGACCCTTACCGAGACATAAATCTCGCTTTAACATGGGTATTGTGACTTCCTCTTGGTCATCCCTTGTAGCAGACGACGCAAATCATCATCATTCATTACGATTGTCACGAGCTGCCGCATGCTCATGTGGCTGCGTCGGCTCGCGACACTTCTAGCAGATTCGAATTAGGCCTCATCCTCTGCAGACGTGTCGCTCTACTTTCTGAGCATCGGACCGCATATGAAGGACCCAGAGGTCCAACACATCGTCCCGAAAACCCGGGACTTCTAGACGATGCCAAGCACATCGACGCACGGAGCTGCAAAAACAGAGAAATGACGCGGCGCCTGAGATCTTGGCGATGCTTCCCAGCTGCGTGCGACCAAAAAGAACGGCCACTTCGACGACGCCTCAGACAACGGGTGCAACTGGATGGCGTTCCAGTGAACGCGGAAGGCCACATAAGAAGAAATCTAGAGACGACATCATCATCAGTAAGTGTACTACTCGAGCAAATCTTCGTGTTTTAGGCACAGATTGAGAAAGTTGATGACGCGATTTTTGAGGCGACACCAGACGACTTGCTGGAGAGTGCGACGTTAAACGCCGGATGGTAGCGCGACAAGGTTGTCACCTTGGCGGCTAGTCTCCGTTTCAAGATGCAGGAATGAAGGTCTTGGAAGCCACGCCCGTCAACCATTCATCCAATATCAACGGGCAAGTGCACATACCCACAAGCAGACCATCGAAAACAGGGCCTAGTCCCGTGGAAAATTATTATCGTGACTTGGAGCTACTTGGAATCCTGTCCTCATGATGGCTGCTTGGAAGCACCACTCTAAACCCTCTGAAAACCGCTAACCACTGGCACACCGGTCACCGCATTGCTCAAAGTCTACGAACGATACGTTCATAGGAGCCAACATTATTGAAGAAACGATGGAGAACAAGGAAACAAAGATCGTACAAGAAGCTTTTTGAAGTTTTGCAAACCGGCCAGCAACGACCCCGTGGTAGTTGCCACGTTAGGCCAAGGAATGACTTTGACGGAAATAACCTTCTGCTAGCCTTCCGGAGTCCTAAGAGAGCTGAAACCTTGTTATAACACGCGCTTGGGTATCTTTTCGTCAAAGCTCCAGAACCTCCGGCGCTGCCGCAAGGAGTCAAAGAAAACTAAATTTGTGCAAGCGAACGACTATAAAACCAATTCGGCCCAAAAGACAAGAACGCAAAAAGAAGAGAGCACAAGCCAACGGAAAATATCACGAGCCAGAAGTTAAGATTCAAGAGAATGTTTTTGGCCTGCAGACGTGAATCGCGAGAACAGAAGTTGATATGCCAACTTCACGAAGGAAACTCCAAAAAGGAGGCTGTAAAACCCCACATTTACTGAAGATTCGACACCTGCAACCAAAAGTTTCGTTTACGCCGACCTTTCCTCGTCCAGAAACCCTTGTCGCTCCGAACTCCACCAGGTGGGCCTGGATTGCAAAACGCTAGGGACTCCTTCTAAGGTACAAGGAGTTCGACGCTAGAAAAACCGATGGCCGAGAAAGCACTTTGTAGATGTTGGAGAGTTGATGTTTGAAATTTCACCTGGAACCGAGCAAAACGCAGACCTATCGTAGATAGAAAGTATGGTACACAAAATCTGAGTGTCCGCTAGAAAGTGTGATACTCAAAAAAAGTGAGTGCCCAAGGCAACTCTCTACTTTTGGAAATAAAATATTTTATCGGCGGACGCAACGGCATCGTCAGGTCCAGCCCCGTATGTTAATCCAGTATAAACTGCTGCGCACCGATATACTCCGACCTGTGGAAGCCTCCTAGGGCCATCTGTCGGCCGGGGAGACTGTTGTGACTTCCTCTTTGTCAGCCCTTGTTGCAGACGATGCTAATCATCATCCTTCATTACGCTTGTCAGGAGCTGCCGCATCCTCACGTGGCTGCGTCGGATCGTGCCACTTCTTCTAGCAGATTCCAATAAAGCCTTATCCTCTGCAAACGTGTCGCTCCACGCTCTGAGCATCGGGCCGCAGCTGGAGGACCAAGAGGTCCATAAATGGTTAATCCCATCAGCTAGAAATCCGCACTCCAAAAACGTCAGACAGGTTCGGGGTTTCACATCCACCAACTCCCCAATCGCCTAATAAAAGTGGGTGAAAATGATGCGGCGTTGTTTTTTTTTGCACAAACAATCTGGCAATATGATATATTATGATAAATTGAAAAACAATAATATCTGAAAGTTAAAAAAAATAACGACAAGCGTTTTTTTTTCTTTGTACGACGTCAGTTTCAACCATTCTGTCAAATGGCACAAGTGTTTTTTATGAACAGGCCCAAAGAGCGCGACTTACCAGTAGAGCAGATAAGTGGAAGGGGCACTTGGCATACATTTGTCCTGTGCGCACGCACACTACGTGGTATGATAATACACAAAGTTTAGGCAGGTCAAACAACAACACCAACAAGAAATCTAAAGCATTTCGTATTGGCATGTAAGGAAACGCGAGTGCCAGCCCTTTTTGCAAAGCATTTTCATGCGCAATATTCGTTTATTCGGAAACTATCCACCGTAACTTCTTCAGGCGGCCGTTGCTGATTTCATGTGTATCATTGGACACGTTTTCGACACAAATACACTTCCCTTCTGCGATGACGCACTGAAGCAAATACAGCGGCCAAAAACGACGTTCGGACATTTGCAGTATTTCATGCATTTTAAACAGACTGGCACTGAAACATTTTTTGAAATTGATTTATGAGTGCGTTAGGCCAAATTTAGGTAGAAAATAGTAATGGCGAAATTACCTTTGTCTAACCTTGAAGTGTTCACGGGTTCGAGTAGCTTGTGAAGTTTCCTGGCACAGCTTACTTCCCACTGCTGATTGTCAAACTTTTGTTAGTACCTCGTATATCTGGACTATAGTGGTGGTTTATAGCAACTCTTCTCGCAGAATTTGCGTATCCTTGTGCTCTGCAGAACAGTGAGTCAGTGAGGACATGTGGCACTTCACTTACCAAGAGGTGCAATTATGAAGAAAGTCGAAGCGTTCATGGCGGCTGCCCTGAGCCGAAAAATGGGATCAGTATTACTGGGTTAGTCTTATGAAGTGATAATGTGGCAGTACACCACTTTTTGGGGCTCTTGGTAGCCCAGTCCATTTTTGCAATCGTTTCATCGTTGTCAAAATGTTTTCGCCCAATTATAGAAAATAATGGCCACTTTCACTAGGCTTTAAAAATGTACACCGCACGACCCGCTGAGGCGTATTCTTTGGTGCGCATCTAGACTTTGTCACATCACAAGAATAAAGACGCGATGTGTGAATTGCCTCTAGGTGGCTAGACATCACATTTTCTGCTGTGCTGTGCGTTGTACCAGTTACGTAGAGCGAGTGGTAAATTTCTTAAGGCAATTTGTGTCCTGAAGCAAAGCATACTCTCCCCAAAGGAGGTCGCCCCGACAGGTTTTACTTTGGGAACTCCTTCTTTTGTAACATCTGTAACACATTTCGTAAACGAAACACTTATTGAATAAACCTTGAAACCTTGAAACTATTCATCTACCTGCACGAACGTATACATATTGTTTCGTATGTTTTATTTATTTTTTTTATAATGTGATGCTAATACACTCTTTAACACGTAAAGCATTACTTGCACTTAAAGCATCCCTCAATCCTACGGAACACAGCAAATGTCAGAAAAGCAATCAAAGCAAGGTAGAATGAAGTGAGGACACTTTTTTTAAACGAAACTACACTCAAAGCGAAGAAAGTCCGGAATAAAAAATATGAAAAGAATATTTATAAGAAACATTTTGCCGTAGCAGAATGTAACCGTTGCGCAAGGACATAGACGTGCACAAAACTTATACCTATGGTGTATGCAGACCAATTGAAATCGCACTTACGCATTATGGGATCTGAACCTGAAGCGACGGTTGAGTAAGGATGTAAACTTTTTCCCTTCTGAAATATGCGGTAAGCCTATTATTTTTCTGATTGTGCCATTTTACCCAAGGAACAAAGGAAAGCGGGGGGAGGCACGCGTCTTTATGCGCTACAGAATGCATGTATAGGCCAGTTTCAGCAAGGAAGTCCAAGTGCTGCCTGGGAAAGCTGCATCAGTTGGAGCGGGCTCATACCTTACGGAGGATGATCAGCTAATTCGGCCTTGACATGGGTGGGCGTGCTACGGCGGGTCCAGAGGATGCCAACAGGGCACGGGAAGGATTGCAGTATCCGGTGCACATCGCATGTAATGTACAATGTTCTATATACACGCCGCGTCTCGCTAGTAGCCTGTGTTGAATCGGTGTAGATGATCAGGCAAGACGGTGGGGCATCACAAACACGAGGGTCTAGGGCACACAAGCCACCACGAATGGCTACCAGCTCTGCCAAAACTGACGGAAGTGGTGCCTCTGTAACAAAAGTGCATGTCTGGAATTACAGATGTCATAGCGGGGCAAACATAGCCTCGTGGGGATGATGCCAATTCCCACCGCTCCATCCACATAGGCCTGGAGGCCATCTGGTGTGTCGATATGTTGGGGTGTGTTGGTCTGCTGCCTTAGGCGAATAATTTTTATACGCGTGAGAGGCCGGTCGTGCGTGGCCTGTGGGAGGGGGCAGGAAGGTGGCTCAGCTGGACGCGGTATCAGATGTGATGCTGGGCCAAAGGAGTGCGCTAGCGCGACGGCGGCAGGAATTCATCTTAGTCTTTAGAAGACGACCCGATCGAAGGTGCTGTACAAGTTCGCCCAATATGTTAATTTGTGCCTGCACTTGCAGTGTCGGAATGCAGGTAATGCGATGAAGGCCGGTGATCACTCGCATTGCTTCCCTGTTTGTGGTTTCCAAATTTTCGGAGGCACGCCAAGTGAGATGCTAGAACTTGGCTTGGTAGCCAAAACGAGGCTGAAAGACTGCCCGCACCAATACGCGGAAGATATGGGAGCAGCGCCCCTCTCCCGAACTATAGCTGATGCGGGGGAACAAGTGTAGCATGCTGCCAGCTTTTTCTCGAGTGGAACAGAACAAGGAAGCTGCCGAACTTGTTGCCCTTATTGCTCAGTCCAACGCACCATTATGAGCAGCCGTATCTAGGGGTTCGCCTTTCAAGGACAGGCATATTGGTGTCTGCAACAACCGGCGCCGGCGCCTACGATTGCTGACTGAAATGTGTCTAGTCTTTGAAGGGGACAGATCCAATCTAATGAGTCAGCACCACCATAAAGCGATTTCCAAGGCAGTGTAGACTTGCTTGTTGCCGGTTCAGTTGATTGTGCCCAGACCACAAAGTCACATCGGGTGCATATACGAGGCAAAATGTGTCCGGTATTTCAGCCAGATTTCATGTTCCTTTATTTCAGCCAGCATGGCAAGGTTAAATTGCAATGTAGAAAGCACAAAGCCTTGAGTCACTCCTCGCTCGGAAACAAAGTGTCCCACGCATTTTTTTCAGTGCGGAGGGAGAAGGAGCGGCTTTGAAGAAAACATGCTACTAAACGGTATACTGCTGGTGGAAAGAGGAGCCAGTTTACTATACTGAATATTGCAGAGTGGCTCACTTTGTCGATAGACCTTTCCGACGTCCATAGCCAGGATCGTGTGGATCTGCGGATCTTGTTCGAACGATGGCCTAAGAGCACCTTAGATGAGAGGGGGTGTAGGCCGTCTTTTGTGACTCCGTGCGTGCGAAACCCAATCTTAGCCGCGTGGTACCGGCCGTATAGTTCTAGGCACCATGTACTGCGCGTGGTTAGCATCCGTTCAAGGAGCTTTCAGAAGGTCGAAATTAGTGTTAGTGGGCAAAGACTATTTAGATGGTCAGGAGGCTTCCCCTGGTTTTGGAAACAGCACTACTTCGGCGTCCGTCCAGCCGACCAGAACGCCTCCAGAGGCCCACATCGCATTAAGGCAGTGGAGTTGAACGCTTCGTAAGTCACACCGTGCGGGCCTGGTGCTGTGCGTGACTTCGCCTTGTCTATTGCCGCTAGACACTCAGCCATGGTAAATGGTGCCTCAACGCCATCAAGGTCTGACTGGGAGGACAATGGGTCTATGGTGGCAGAGTAGGTGAGCAGGCAAATGGGGGTGGAGCTTGGTCATTCTTTGGGAAGACCTCCTTGGCCACTCGTGGAGCAAACTGGCTTGGGGTCCGTGCAGACGCGAGGCACGCAGTCGCAGCTGGTTCTTGGGGTCGTCCACCGAGCTTTTTACGACGAACAGTGCGCCAGATAGACGCAGTGGTAGAGGACGGCCCTATTCTAGCGTAAAGGAACACCTATTCCAGCCACAATTGCCGAGATAGAGACTTCTCATGGCGGCGAGCTGCTTCCGTAAAACGTAGCAACGAGGTGCCAAATTCCGGATTTGAAGGATCTAAATTAGCTGCCAATTCCACTCGGTGGCGAGACGACCACAAATTTGACAGATGTAGGTCTGGTTATGGCTTGTTTTCCTCTGCCGAAGAATTCCGCCTGGCATCCAGAAAGGCGGCACGTAGCACATACAGGGGATCAGATGTGTCTTCATGAACTGAGGTGTTCAGACCTGTCCGAAAGAAGTCCATGTCTGTGACACAGCAGCGGTGGTGGTGCAAACGTTACACTACTGGAGCCAAGCCGATGCGAATGGGATAATGATCAGTGCCCCAGCAGTACGGCTCCCGATCTCAACACACAGGCGGCACTCCAAGCCACCAAGAAAGGTCAGGGGGGTATGAAGTTTCGCACGGGTGGTCACTTCGACGAGTTGGAGTGTCTACCGGCCTAAAGAGGAAAACGTGGGTGAACGCGTCGAACACCAGACCTCCTTGTACGCTTGAGCAGGGGTATCTCAAGTGAGATGCGGCGCGTTGAAATCTTGACCTACGAGAACTGCGCACTCCGGGTGCGCTTGAAGGATATTTTCAATCCAACGGAGATGCAACTAGGGGGAACGTTCTCTTTGTTGGCGCTTGTAACATGACGCCAGTATGATGTCAGTTTATGGAAGGCGCACTTACACGGCCACTACATCCTGCTAATCATTGCCCGATGGGTTTAATGTTAGGGGAGCCTGCGGGTAAGATCTAGCGACATCGACAGCAGTCTTGCCTGGAGGTGCATTCACACTGCTACTCCTAAAATCCGGAATGGTTGGCGAGGTGAAGGCATTGAATCCGGGTAACTCAGAAAAGAGTTGTTCTCTTGCCGGAGCAGAGCACAAACGGGGAGACTTCCAAAATGAATACGGTAGTGAAGCTCCGCTACCTTATTTGCGAGTCCTCGGCAGTTCCACTGAAGCACGGACTTGTAATTTGTTTGGATCACTGCAACGATGAAAGGTAAGTCTGCAAAACGGACGAGAGCTTTTGCAGTTGCTGCGCGACAAAATGGATGACTTCGATAGAAGGCAGCTTCCCAGCTGGCAATGACACAGGTGGGGCAGGTGTAGGAGGAGCAGACGATCAAGTGTAAATGGTGGCGGAGCGCTGAGAACAGCGGGACAGAGGAGTCCTGGGTGAGTAAGACATCGGGACTCTTCCTGGAGAGTACCAATCCGCTTTCGAAGTTCTACTACCTCCTCGGAAGCTTCCAGAATTGACTCATGTGGTAGATCCCGACGTTTGCTCCCTGCCTTGCCATGCTCGACTGCGTCCTAGTACGTAAAAAATCATCTTCGAGCTAACCATCCGCACCTAATGGAGGAACTGTTCCTCTATGGGAGTCAAGATAGCGCACACGATAAAAATCTTGACCGCACCGTCGGACCCGTCTTGCAGTGGTGCTTTGTGGTCGCGAGCATTTTGGGGCCAGTTTCGATACATTTGCGCCTAACGGGACAGTACTTGGACGTGACGTCGTGGTCATCCTTTTCGAAGATTTGTAATTTATATTAGGCAGTTTCGTGGGTCTTCTCGGCAGGGTCGTCAGGTTGCGGGCATGAGGTACGCGTATAGTCAGGTCGAAAGAACCTGTAGCAATAAATCATGCCTGATTGTGAGTGCGGAATTTTAGTATGCAACCATAATATTAAATGCGTGTAGGGGGAAAGGTCGGAGCCTAAAGGGTGACAAGGCAATTTTGGCTGTGACCCATGTACCAGGCTTCCTTGACCTTGTGAGTAGTGCACGTAAGTGTAGCCGCAAGAACCTCTGGCTACTCGTAGGTGTCAAGGTGTCAACTCCGAAACTACATACCTGCAGACATCTGAGGCCATAATCAAGTACTCTTGAACGGGCACTGCGGTGCGACCAGGACAGGAATTTTCTTGAGGCAGTAGAGACGATCTACATAATTTAGCGAATGCACCCACGCGGAGACGTTTTAAGTGGGCTGGTGAATCGGGAAGACCAGAAACCGAGTGGGTTGGAGACAGGAATCCTAATGTGATTTACGGGCACGCTTCGGCAGCGTCGTAACACTAAAGCTCTCCCGTGGTTTTAACGCCACTTTGTATATCTGGAGACAACCTGGGGGACACCTCACGCCCTTCAGATGCACGGCCACGTTTGTGCACGAAGTGTCCTGAGTAGATGTCGCAGGCGAGTCCGATGGTTTATCACATGTCCGCATCTTGGTGTTAGTTGAACCACCATTTGCCGTTGCCGCAATTGGCTCGTCCTCCATTGGAACCGGAGCAGCAGGAGTCGCTTTAGCCTCCATACTGTAGCGTTGCAGCGTCGCATCCATGCACAGCTAGCGTATAGCTGGCGTAGTATAGCAACCACGGGCCGCCTAGCTCTAGTGCCAACGGTGCCGGCGGACTCCAGGCCTTTCGGTGACGATGATGCTAAGCTGACGCGGGGCCCACATCAGTGCCTCGGGTGTCGTCCCTGACCGGTCGTTGAGGTGTCTGGAGTCTTTGGGCAGTACAGCACTCTTGGGAACAGGTCCAGGGTTGAAACACCGGAAACGCGATCAAAACACCGAAGAAACCTAAGAACGACGTGTCACAACGGCTTGGCTTGGCTTATCCTGCAGCATATAATTGCTCAATACTGCCTATATGCCCTTTGTGCTACGTATTGTTATTCATAATTAAATGGTTTTTATTGGGCTCATTCTTGAGTCATAGAAACAATTTTGCAGGTAATCTGGTAGCTAAACCTCTTGCTACATACAATCTGTGAAAAATGTTCTCGCACTAAGAAATCTCGAAACAAGTCCTTATGATAATATTGTTCAAAAATGTCATCTTAATGTTTGTAGGGTGTTTCAAAAACAAATATTTTCTTTTGCCCTTTCAAAGAGAACTTTTGTGAAGAATTTAAAAGTAGGCGGATGATCTCTTGGAATTAGTGTTCTTTTATATACTGCTGAGAATCAAAACGAATACCTCGCGTGCAAATGCAATCATAAAATATACAAGAAATCACAAAAGCTTTATTCAAGCATTTGTTGCATTGTTTTAACCTGCACAAGAAGTTTCACGTTTCATGTCTTCGCGTTTTTTAAAAATAAATGTTATTTTAAAAAACGGAGAAAAAATGCTTTGTGCTCTTTAAATATAACCTCAAGCCCCACGCTCAACCAGAATGGAAAGTACATTGCTAATAAACCCACTTACGTAATCTTCCTGCAAATATTGACGCATCCGTTTATTTTTAGTCGCAGTATAAATTTCGAAAGTGTTCTAGCTGGCTGTGAACGTCTTGCAATTTTATTTCCTACGAAACGCTACGTTGTCCTTCAGCACAGATTATGAATAACAATTTTTTGTTTAGCACAACTAAAAATTATTCTCTTTTTTCCGCACGATACAATGATAAATTCAACCATGTAGCTGTGTTCAACCTTACTTTAATGAGTGAGCCTTACTCTAGAGCCTTGCTTTAATGGGTGATTCCAGCGAAGATCAAACGAAGTGGTTGCTGGTCCACCTCTACATTTTCCCTGAAATATTTATATCCAACCCCGATTGTGCAATGTTCATAATAACAAATGGTGTTCGAAGGAAGTGGAATGGTCCAACTGTAAAAAAAGTATGGACCGCAACACTGTGGACCCCGCCGCTACCCGTTTGGGCATCTCAGCCAACGGTAGCGATTTCTATCCAGGTAAAAAGCTCCTCATGGCCAATTAGTAACTTTTGCGCTCAGTTTTATTTTGCCGTACACTCCTCTCGGTTATTTTTGATATTGACAGAAATATATTTATTTGCAAATAAATGCCGAAGTATTCCGCACAGGCAAATTTTCTTTCAGCCTATCTCGTACAGACCGCTTCAGCCCTGTCCATAAACACTAGAGCGGCGTGCCGCGGTCTGCACCGAGGACTCGTATCGGCGGCACCGATGCCAAATCAGGTACGAGATAGCGTGCATGTGCGCGTGCTCCACCACGCTGACATGATCAGCTTGTCTTTGTTGGTGGGTTTGGCCTCCAGCTGTTTCAGGGCATATTTTGGCCTCCAGGGGCACTGTTGGCGGCACCGCTGGCGAGGCGCGCGCAGAGCGGCACCGTCGCTGCTGCGTCGTTGTTTCTGTCTTAAGTCTGCGCTCGGAAGAAACTTCCGCGTCATGGTTCGGTGAAACTGCTACATGTATTGGCGCGGTGCCGGCTGAGAGTTAGATTTTCTAGAGCAGTTTTATCGGTTCAAGTCGTCATTCTTTGAGTTGAATGAGCGAAATTAACGGAGAGTAAGCGCAGGATCGTGAGGGATGATGTCGCATATCTCGCCAAGACGGAAAAGAGCTGCTGGAGCACAATATTGTATTGACAACCTATTATGTGAATAAATGAATCAATGCGGTCAATTTAACTGAGAGAAATGGAAAGTGTACGTGTTTAATCATTCGGTCAGCTTTCACAGCCCTCAAGCGAAAACCGACAGTCATCAGGGGTCGTATAAAAAAGCCCCAGGACGATTCGAGGGAATTAAAAGCAGTTACAGCAAATCAGAGGAAGATTTACAATTAGGCAATGACACTGTGAATTACGGAGCATGAAAAAACGATTTAGGAATAATACTACAGAATTAAGAGACATAAAAGTTAAAACACTGGAACAAAAGACACGGCAAATAACAAGAATCAGTGAGAGTTAAAAAGGGAATGCATTAAGTATATTTCTGAGTGAATCAAGGTACTTCCAGTGATAACGAAGGGACAAACTTAACTGATATATCTCAAGTTGTGATTAACAGAAACCAAGCGTATAAAATCAATGCCAATTTAATAAATTGTGAGGATTCATTGCAAATAACAGTGAATAATGTAGTGAGTTAAATTAGATAAAATGAATTACATCAACCAAAAAAAATTCAGGTGCACCGAAGAGTATTACGAGAACAAAGCAGATGGACAAAAATAGTGCGAACCAAACAAAATCAGAGTCAACTTACATAAAACAAAGTAAATTAAAGTGAGTCACTGAGTGAATTAACGTGTGTAAGCATGAAGGCAAAGAAGAATACGCTAGCTTACTCAGGCTTGACAATGGGCGAGTGGGAAGTACATTATTAACACGAAAAACAGCGCAACGCGAGGACGGAAGAAGTGACAAGCTGGAGCGGTGGTCAATCGCAAGCTAGTTTTGGCGAAGACTTAATGTATGTACTTAGATGTCTCCAATAGTGTACTGTGTTGTTACCTTAGTGATTGGACGAGTTGATGTCTTCGTAGAAACAATCTTCAGTCGCATCTTCGTAGCTGGCTGTTGGTACATAGACGAACTATTTTTAACCGCTTTTTCTTGTTTGCGTTGATCACAACGACTCCGACACTTCCTTCAACGCTAAAACATTCTTCCATGTTTCCTGCCATCTACTCGTGGACCGAAATTCCACCTAGTGCTCTTTGGTTTTGTCAGGACGCGATTGCCCAGAACATTCCCGCTACTGAGTTTTATTAAGCCTTCTTCTGTTCTTCTGACCTCAGGTAGGCCAATAATAACCCATGTAACATCCGAACGTTCATCAAATAGGACAGATAACTGTCTTCACTGGACACAGTTTGTGCTTTGAACGTTGCCAATGTCAAGTTTAAAGGTGGCGGTCCAGTCAGAAGGGATTCATAGCTCCTCTGCCGCATCGCTGGCGTGACCGCCGCTCTTGTCAGGTGATGTGCAGTCGCTAGGAGACTTATGTTCAAGAGTTGTGTTCGTCAATGACTGAGTGCGGGAGAGCAGCTCCTACACCCAGGAGGCCTAATCCTTCTTTAAAAGACAGCCCTGTGTGTTTCAATTCTTTTGTATGGTTGGCTCCGTTCCTTTAACGACAGAGCTGTTTATTACGAGCTTTGTCTGTCCATCGCGCAAAAAAACCTTGAAGCGTCAGAGAAAAAAATTTGGTTCTCGAGTTCCCGGGGTACTAACGCGCGTTGCGGATCTGGTAGCGTGACCGGTGATGGCGTTCGTTAATCCAGAGTTGGGGTAAACATTGGGGCCGCGTAGGGCGAAGAGAAACTTTCTGTAGATATATTTAACTGGCATTTGACTGACTGAACAGTGTTCTGCTGCTCCTGCGCGCACGAAATAAATAACCATTGTGGGTCCGCCCTCTTTCCCTACTTTCTCGGCTGACGTCAGGACGCACATTTTGAGGGCACCTAAACTTATGTCGAGACACTCGCAAAGAGAAAGCACTTTCCCTGTCACAGGTCAGTCGGTTGGCTGACAGCTTGAACAGCGGCGTGTCTGACCTACAACAAAGCGGCCCCACAATGTTCGGCTCGCAGCTGAAGATTGCAGCCGCAGCAGCAACGTAGCACGCCTTTCTTCATTCCCCCTGCTCCATTCTCGATCATTGTGACTTGCCTTGCCGGCGGGCGCTTAGGTTACCGTAAAGCCGTGGAAAGCGACTTGTGTCCAGTAGCAGAATTAGCCGCTCTCGCGTCCTTGCGCACAAAGCCTTGATCGCTCCCCGTCTACAGGCGGGGTAAGGGGAAAGGAGCCTGCGAAAACCAGACGATAGGAGGGTTGGGTGATTGAATCCGATAATATTGCAGACGGTTGTGGCGATGCCAATACGCCGATCGTAAATCCCGGGATCTCTACGTCTTGAAACCGGCAGCCTAACTACTGGGCCACATCAAAGGCCCGAAGGATACGGGGAAGGCAGCGGCGGAGAGCAATGACCATTGTAGCCATTTGGAGAGAAATAGAAATCTTCGCGGGGCCGAAGCCGAACCTTGGTCCATGGCGTTAGGAAACTAGTGTCTTCAAGATTCAGCGGTCATCGCAATTCCGGGCGCACAGTATTTCCTTTGCGTTCGTCGCGCGTGCATTGTCTTTGAACTTGACCGTGTGTTCTAGTGCGTGCTTACCTGGTGCCCGTGAGGGAACGACGTGACATCCTGCTGACGAAACGATCCGGGTGTGCCAGTTGTGGAGTAATTTCGGCCGCAATTTTGGAAATAAATGTCAGGGGCAACAGCCGGTTCGCCGACCAAGCGAGAGAGGCTGCCACCTGTGCGGTTTCTCCAGCTTCTCAGTACAAGTGCTAGCTGCACCAATTTTTGTGGCTGTGCGGAGGCCTTCGTAACCAACCAACGAGCTTTACGACCTGCATAAGCATCACGCAATCGGTTACATTTCGAACGTTCTGGTTATTCTCTTTGAAATTTGGTCTGCTCGCCAGTGTGCTCCTGATAATTTTTTGCTGTTAGCGGGGGTGGCGATTATTTATGTCCGTTTAGAAGAAAAATTTATGACAGCGGGGTTATCGTTAGACGCAAACAAGGCATTGTTCTCGTGCCTCGGAAATTGCCCCCCTCTTCCAAAGCAAGCCCAAGGGCGAGTCGTGAAAGAGGCACCAGGTCAGCGTGTTTATTCAAGAGAAAGCATCAAACTGATTCGGGCAGAACGTGCTGCACCCAGCTACGCTCCTGTTCCTTCGATAGCCTTGTTTAAAAAGTTTCGTCGGAACTATGGCGTCGATAACATTTTCCCTCTCTTTTTTCTTTGCGCACCGAATGCTCCGTTTCGTGGTCTGGAAGAGGTCTCGGGGTGGTATGCTTGGATAAAAATATTTGAATTTAGACTCTTCGCGCTGTTAAGTTGCAGGTCGTATCAGAAAATTTTCTCCGGGGTTTTCGACAAATCGTATAGTTATTTCAGTGCTTGGTTAGCTGTATTAGCGAAGTCGGTGGTAACAAAACCTATATAGGGGTTCGGAGCATAATATAAAGTGGAACATAAAACGAAGGGCTGTGCGGAACACAAGACAGCTAGACAACGAAGGAGAACAAGACTCTGAACATGGAACGGAGCACTCTGGAGAAAATACTTCAGTGGAACACAGAACACAGGACAATGCGGAACACCAAAGTGAGCTTAACGCGGTTCAGATTGCGGGGCTGAAGGGCGGGACGGGCGAGGGAAACAATGAAGAGAACCATCCTACACGGCAGACTACGCATCAAACATTGAAGCGGATATAAATGCATATCGAAAAACCAGAGCAATGCGCAGCACAATGCGAATCTGCGAAAAGAGGCATAAAAGAACGAGGCCGAGTCTGTATTGACATGTATTTTCTAGAAGGAGGAAATGCTGCCGAAACATCAACTGGCCACTATACTGACCGCAAGGAGATAGGCGGAAAAACGCATAAGGAAGAAAGCATATCTTGGAGGGAGTGCGAAGGTTTGCCTTTTGCGCTGGAATATTGCGATGGCGTTAGAATTTTTGTAGCGCTTTGTTTTTCTGATACGAGGAGCTTTCACATTGCAGCAAGTGCGATGGCTGTCAGTAATGCTGTGCATACTAGGTACTTTTGTATTGTTGTGGACTGTTTCCGAATGCAGAACTGCACCGTAATGTGAAACACAACTGCGCGCAAACGCTACGTCGAAATCCCCCGAACTTTATGGAATGTAAATGTAACGCCATGGCTCAAAAAGATAGACTTGTTTACAGTAACACTGTTGTCGAAGAAGGTCAAACGCAGCTCATTGGGCACTCGTGTTGAAATAATGGCACAAAGCCATGCACGGTTGATAATGTGATCTGGTTTCGTGGCATCGTAAGAACTTGAAGTCGTCGGGGGAAGAAATATTGAGTCATTCCGACATCACCGGGGTTTTCACAAACCACACAAGCTTAAACTGTAACAAAATATAGTACACAAGAAGAAAAATAACCTTACAAGTGTATTTCAGTATTTTTCAACTTCCCAAACAGTATATATGTCTAGCGCTTGTGTGCTGTCTAGTCTGACAATGAAGGAACAGAAATGCTGACGGTAAAATGCACGCAATTGCTAAATTTTATTTGGTACGCAAGATTCCCACCTGGGACAATTTTGAGATAAGCAGATGGGCAACCAACCGCAAGCAGCTCAATAAGCTCTTACCTACTTGGTATTGGCATCTCGAAGTGAGAAACGGGAATACACAAAGTATGCAAAGAAATGGTGTTAAGACGACACATCCGACAAAATATGTAAACCATGCACCTTTTGTAAGGCTATTGTAACACCACCGCAAAAACTAGCAGAAAAAACAATTTTGATTTTGTGTTTAAGAGTCACCGCCGTTATCGCTAAGTGATCTATATGCGCTCTTTTTCATGCAGATGCTTTCAGAAGGGTGAATCGACACCTACGGAATATTGAAGGTGGTCGTAGATTATTGCAAATAGCTTCTCTACACGCAGCGAATCAATAATGCAGGGCAATGAACACAATGAAAATAGGTGAAACAAATGATGTGTAGCTAGACTTTCCTGACGCCAAGGTGCGGCTAACAGCGCTCTCTCGTGTCGACACCTGGATCTAAATGTCCCGAGCGTCGCTATCAGTGCTATTAGGCAGTGCGTATAGCGGCCATGCGACGGGCCTCCGAGTGAACGCGAGAAGCGGCACCCCTTCCCGTATCGCTTGGTATCTACGCAGAAGAACCTCTCCGCAGTTCATGCACCCTTGGGTGACCGCTGCTCTTTGCCTGTGTGATTTTGATGGAAATTACTGAGCTCTCATAGGAAGCATTCTGTTGTGCGTCCGCGGCCTCTGGCGCCTGCTGCAACCCGCGCTCAGTCTCTCTCGTATTCAGCACCTTGCTCTCTACCAACTTTGTGGTTGTGGGATTTGCTGGGTGGTACCCTCCTTCCGGTCATTATTTCTCGTCGTTCGCCTCCCCGCCAGGATGGTAGTACATGTTGATCAGACCTTTTCAGATCTTCTTTTGGTCTGGTTTATCAGCCCCGATGCTGCATCTAAGACAAGGGCAGCAATTTTTGCACAAAGGCGGCTCTCCAATTCAATTGCTTCTCGCTTTGTACCGCCTGTACAGCCGTTGGCCGGTAATTGAGGAGGCATAGGCCTTAAAAGCCCGCGATCGATGCTCTGGCGGCCGCTTATTCAGCCCCGGCTATGTTAAGATACTTAGGCCTGAGCTTGCTGCGTTATTAAGAATCTAATTGGTTCTGGTAAGCACTCGGGTGGTGCTGATTTGCCTTCTTTTGGTGACTGTCTCAGAAAGTCGCTTCGAGTGGTTCATGCTCTGGCATTTCGCCGTACAGCAGAGTCGCCGACGAGATTGTGCTGGTCCTCAGTGAGAATCAGTGGTGGTCATCTATATGACAAGAGATCGTACACAAGCCCCATGCACGGCCCTTTTAGGAGGTGTACCGATGCTATTCGGGACACAGTTACGTCGTTTCATTGCGTATTCCCCTTGAAAATGGCTGGCGGAGATCACGTGCATAGGGTATATTTCCTTCTGACCTTGAAGCCCGGCCACGCACACCCTGATGACAGGTCTGGCTCATCTCTTATTCGTGTTTTTTTTGTGACACACCAAAAAGTCTCCATACGATACGGTAGGTCGCAGTCAAAGCTTCAGACGCTTCGGCAGTGTCGAATGTAAGTGAAGTGAAGGACATGATGGGATTTGAAGATTGTGTCACGATATAAAGGTAGAAATGTCAATTATCTGGTAGTGCATGGCTATATCGACAGAGTTGAATATTGATCAGCGTAACAGAAAAGTGAAGGGGTACCATTGCTGCATTTTATGGTATCTAACGTACGAGCAAATGGTCTGTACTTGCAGGTGATACGTTCGTTTCTTTCTGTTTTTACGATCCTGTTTTTGGCGGCTGTACCTGATTCGCGTTCCAATCGGTTTCTAAGCAACATAACGAATTATGTGCAAATTGTTGGCGATGTGTCTCACTTTTATCATCATCACCAAACTGTCTACGCCGACTACAGGGCAAAGTCCTCTCGAATTAATCTACAATTACCCCGATTCTGTGCTAACTGCGATCAATTTACCCATGCAAACTTTCTCATCTCGTCTGCCCATCTAATTTTCTGCCGCCCTCTGCCACGCTTCCCTTCTCTACTGATTTACTCTTTTACCCATAATAACCAACGGTTATCTTGCATCGCAATACATGCCCTGCCCAAGCCCATTTTTCCTTCTAATTCTACTGCTATGTCATTACATGCGTTTGTTACCTGATACACTCCGCTCTCTTCCTGTCCCTTATTGTTACACCTATTATTTTCTATTCAATTGCTCTGAGTCGTCCTCAATATAGGTTAAAAGCCTCTTAGTGAGCCTCCAAGTTTGTGTCCCTTAGGCGAGTACCGGTAAGATGCAGCTGTCATACACTTTCTTCTTCAGGGACAATGGTAGCTGCTGTTCAAAATCTGAGAATGCCTGCCGAATGCACTCTACCCCAAGTCTTATCTTTCTAATCATATCTTCCTCATGGTTGGAATCCCGGGTCGCAACTTGGCCAAAGTAGATATAGTCACTTGCCGTTTCTGCTCCCTCGCCACCGATCTCAAATCGCTGTGCAGTCCCCACGTTATTGATTATTACCTGAGTTTTCTGCGTATTATTTTCAGGCCCACGGTTTTACTTTGTTAACCAGTGCGGTAAGCATGTTTTGCACTTCTAGTTTAGTTATCAAGGCAACGTTATCAGCAAATCTGAGGTTACAGCGGTATTCTCCATTAACCCTCACGCCAACATGTTGCTAATTTAATGTTCTGAATACTTCTTATAAACATGCTGTGAATAGGGTTCGAGAGATTGTGTCACGTTGTTTGACGCCCTTACCTAAAGGTATTTTACTGCTCTCCTTTTGGACGACTATAATAGCTCTGGACTCACTGTAAATGTCCTCTAAATTTTTACGTAATGCTCGTCTACACCCTGGATCCGTAATGCCTGAATGACTGCTGACTTTTCGACCGAGTGTAGATAGAGAGAGAGAGACAACTTGTAATGCTTTCTCACAATCTATGAAGGTTCTATACAGGGGTTCAGTATACTACGCACAATTCTCTATAACCTGATTGATGATTTGAATATGGTCCATTGTTTATTAACCTTTACGGAACCCTGTTTGTCCTTCAGGTTGACTGAAATAAAAGGTAGTAGAAATTCTGTTAGTGATAACCTTTGTACGTACCCTGTAGACTACTGACAGTAAGTTGATCGGGCTGTAATTTATAGAGTCCTTCATGTAAGTTTTCTGACCGCAACGGGCAGCAAGATTTCTGCAGCTTTCTTTCGTTGGATTCTGGCTTCCTAATTTTATCTGTGGTATATCTTGCCCTATGACATTATTCATCGGATTTTCCGTGATGAACTTAGCAATAAAGGAACTATACAGCACTTCCTTGTCAGGCTTTAGTTGATAATTATAAACCATTATTATCAACATTATGCATCGGCCCCGCGTGGTTTCTTATCGCTATAGAAGCATCCTTCTTCCGTTCGGACTTTTTTTTGTGCCGTTGTCTTGGGAAGCGGCGATTTTTTACTTTTAGTAGTGCAATTGAAAAAAAGTGGCCAATAGCCGTTGTATTGAAGTGATGACGTAATTCAAGCTCATCAAATACCGCTAATACTCGTGAAAGAGAGAACGTTCTTTTGAACTGGTCGAAAAGTTGTCTGATGTACTTTTTAACCCCATATTTAGGTACCGTGTGTGTTGGCTGACTAGGGTGTGAAAACATTTTGGATTTAGAAAGGAGATGAAAGAGTTTCGCAGGATCCCTTTTTTAACTTACTTTAATCTATCCATCCATACAGAATGCACGAAACAAACGCTTTTATAATGAGCCTTACGTCAGGCCCTCCCTCTCCGTTGATACTGAGAGATTTAAAAATTGCTTTGAGTTGAGTTGCCAATGAATACACCTAAACAAAAACGTTTTTCGGTATGCCCTCCAGTGTTATCGTTCGAGACGCGGCGTCCAACGCTCCCCGCCGCGGTAAAAATTACTGGTTGGGCTCCCCGCCATCAAACACACGCGCCCGCACGGCCCTTGCGAACGGCGCTAGGGCGTGGCTATCGTTGTCAAACATGTTGGAGAAAAGTATTGTACTACGCTGCAGCAGCACCAGCCATATAACTTTGAGGCTCGTGATTCTCGTTGTTCTCGCATATTGGGCGTGCGCTGGAGGCTGTGTTGTTCCTTCTTGATTTCAAGAACCTCGGCACGTCATGGTCGCTCTTCAAGCACTCCTTCTTCGCCACGTGTGTTTACCTGAAATCCAGGATAGTGCAGCAGTCTGTAGAACGGCCGGAGACAGGAATACGGAGCTCAAGACAATAGCTCAGTTAAGGTTGCCTACGCCTGCAGGTGTGCCTTTTATGGTAAATAACAGAGAGGACATGCGGTTCAATGTAAATTCCATTCGCACGGAATTAGGAGACTCTTGCTACCAACACTTTATCCGTCTCATTAAAAAGCGTGGATCAATCATTGCTTTACTGCTAAAGAGGTATGTATTATTACGAATGCAAATACCTTGCTGTGGTAGGTAGTCGCTAAGGTTTAGTGGACGATGGAGGCAATCAGGGCGTTGTTTCTATACCAGCAGTGGGTAGTTTATTTTTTGAGGTAGTCGTAAAAAATGCCAGTCAATGCGACATTGCGGTACACGGTAATGTTCTTAGATTTGCCATATCTTATGTATATCCTTCTGCTATACGTTACCCATCGACACTTGTGTGCGGCTTCGGCGGGTATATCCGCGAGTACATTAGGCGAGGAAATCTGATGCGGTGCGTCCACTTGATGTAATCAGGACAAGCAAAAATTGAAGGTGGGTCTAATATAAAAACCGAAGCAGATGCACGCGCGCTTCTTTGCCGTCGTCTTAAGCGGCCCATTTTTACACAAACCACGCCCTTTCCATAGACATACGCACACGCCATAATAGTAATCTAATTTTTCCTCACTCAGAAACTCTGCCGAATGTTTCTAGAAAATTTCGACAGGGTCAAAGCATATGTATTCGAGGTCATGTTAGCATCCATATGTTCTGCACCACGACGTGTTGTAAGCAGCGATAAGAAAACTCTGCGTCATTCTGACATCTTCGTGGCTCAGTCATTAGCCAGTTACTGGTGGTCGCCCCAGCCACAAGCCTCGCTGTCCGGTATGCGGGCATATGACTGGAACAAATACAGCCTTCAGCACCATCTCAGAGTTATCTATACAACTTAAGGAATGTCTTAACTGAGACAGTGCCGACGTAGTTATCTCGAGTGGAATACCTGCCAACTGCAATAAAAATTGCCAAGACTGGCAAGGCTTTTAGACTGAGGTTAGCAGTCATATGGCACACGTTAAGTCCACCTAACATTCCTGTGTCACGTCATGTCCCGTCATCACCAATGTCATGCTGGCGTGTTTGTCGTCATAATTATTTTCTTTTTTTCATAACGTGTTGTGTGGCCAATTTCGAATGACGCTTTGGCTCATTTTTCGCGAGGATTCCGTTGTGACTTTTAAGATATTAAAGATCGCAAGAATCGCGCCAGCGCCATATTCATACCTCCGGGTTCATCAGCATAACGTTTCCGAGGAAGCGACAGTGTAATCTAGACTCGCCAGAAATCATTACAGCGTAGGTCCTGGATTACACCTGGCGCTTATTTAGAATCTTCGTCCTCCGGGCTGAACAGGGCATTGATGCTCATGCGTTAGCCGTCGAAAAATGTATTCTGTTTAGTTTTTAAAGACTATTACCACTTGCTAGCCCAATCCGAAATTACACTACTTCATGCTTCCCTACTGTTTGTCATTGGTCTGGGGAGCGAGAGACTGGCGCTATCACCCGTGGAAGCCACGCACGACACCTGTTTTACACTGTGTCTCCTGGTGAGGGGCATTCTTTTGGTCAAGCAATAATGTCGCTCATTTGTCGGATAAAAAGCGTAGTTTTTCTGCCATCTCTGCCGCTGTAACTACGTTTTTACCGTGGATTCTTGCGTGCGTATTTGCCTTTACTTCCGTGGGTTTTGATTTGTGAGAATTCCTTTCCACATTACTGCGCTGGTGTGTACGCCAAGCGTTCTATCGCCTGGGTCCAGCTCTTCGTCTCTGGCTTCTCCTCCCGCCCCCTCACTTTTTCGTGTTACTTCTTATAAAGAGGAGTGGCAGTGTACCCCCTTCTTTATTGTCCCTTTTTACGTTTTCGGTTTTTGTTGTAATACGTTTCGATTATTTCCCTTATTCACGGCTCATTCTTTGGCACCGTTTATCCCAAACCAAGCCGGAGGGTAGTGAAAGCCCTCTTACCAGTTTTTCTTCTTGTTCTTGTTTTTGTGATTGGTCACGTGTAATATGTTTTAAGCATGGCGCATTGTAGCGCACCTTTCTGCGCACAAGCATATTTGAAAGCGTCCTGCTACGATCGTGGATTCACTAAACCAATTGTGACCAGCAAGTATGGACAATATGTTCATTGTAGAAATCTGCGGCACAATTGGTAGCTTTGATACTCCCACCCTTTAATATATTTTTGCACTCACAGCGTGTTTGATTGCTTTCCTTTCCCCTTCATCTTTTCTATTACTGTTTTGTAATATTAATTGCTGACCACCTCGACATTTCCTTGGGCCACAACTTGCCGAAGAGATGTGTACCTCCAGGTGCATATCTTGTGTTTGTACCTGCCTTCTGCTGTCTGTCATTTCATAACGTCTCAGCCTATTTTTTTCTGCTTTTTCTGCTCTTTGTGTAAGAATCTGCACTCATTGTACGTCGAAACTCTCTCTGACGGCTTTTGTGCGCGCTACCCTTTCTTGACACCACCAAAAGCAAGTATAGTACTCTCTCAAGTTTGAATCCACTGACTCCGACTCTTAGAAGGGACGTGTATGGCCAGGTGGGCGCCCAATGCGTGCATTGACACATTTTCGTTTTACCAATCTTTTTCTCGCAGTAGGCACGACACACTGCAAAATAAAAATTCTGTCGTTATTTTTTCGTACTTCTTTTTCATGATCGTACCAGGTGACTGTGATTTCTTTGTTATGTTTTTTTTGCCTATGCCAACTGCGTGCATGGGCATATCTTCTTTGGACAACTCTCTTTCGCACTGTTGCCGTGATACACTGAAAATTGCAATTACCTACTTAAATATTTTATTTTTCGTTCTTTATCTTATGGACGTACTTTGTGACTGTGATTTTTGTTATCTGTTGTTCCCTCTTCTACTTCTCTCACTTTTTTCGGTGCCCACTAACCATAATCCCATTGTACGTGTGCAAAAGATGACGAAATATTAGTAGAAAGAAGAAGTAAAAGTTTGGAATTTTGACCTACAGTCTATGCCTATCTTCTCTTCGCCCGTCGCTTGAATTACATTTGGTGCCAAAATCCTGTGCGGCAAATTGTGATTTCTACGCACGCATCGAAGTGCCCTGTCTATCATCTGCTCAGCCACTTCGCCCCGCGACTGGGGGAGGAATTGTTCAACGAAGTGGTCCTGGAACGTGATGGGCGGGGAGACAATCAGCTGGAGCCTGCCAAGCAATGGAGTTCCTCAAGAGCAAACTGTCTCCCCCGTAGAGCCAAAAACACGAGGCTGAAGAGGGGTGTAAAGACATCGCCAAGCTCACTGGCTTGCAAGATCTGCTCATGCCCAGGCACGCGGAACTTTTGAAAATTACCAGGCAGTTCGCAAATTTACTTAAGGCAGAGAAACTCGATATCGAATTTCAGACGGCCGAAGAATACAATGATCGTTCCCGCAACACCTCGCCGCAAACTCGCTGCAGAATCGACCTCCTTCCCGCTCAGAAAGCCTTACAAGCGCCAACCGTCAACGAAGTGGTCCCGTTCAGAAAGGACAGTGCGGCCACGACAACGGGACCTCAGCTTCCACGGCTGGACATACTGATCTCCTGAGGTGAGCTCCACTGCTGACAGGATTGTGGTACCAGTTTGCACCGACCATCTACAACAACAGCACCCTTACTCCTATTACGCCATTACGTGACGGGGGAGGCGGCCATGGAAATCGCAGGCTTACCAAACACCGAGTCCTGCTATGCGGATGTTCTGGAAACCCTCAAGCAGCTGTACGGAGATAAAAGAAAGATCCAGCAGTGTCTTGCGACGCTGATTAATCTGAGTCCAGTAATATCGTCTAGTAATATGTGAGGGATCAGAAGGCTTTACGATCGGGCTCAATTGAAAATCCGCTGTTTGAACACCCTGAACTGTGCGGACTTGTATCTTCTGTGCCATGTTCGCTGACATTCTGCAGCACGCGCTCCCACACGATACCGTGCTGAGCTTCACGTGCGAAAAGCGGCATCGAGCAGCTGAACGCCTCTTCAGCACGCGACACGCCTCCAGCTAATCCACCCATCAGCCCCTGCCAAGCAAACGACTCGCTTCCAGTCAATTCTTATGCAGCGTCGATTGATTCGAACGATGAGTTGAAGGAACTGCTAACCTTCCTGAGTATTGAGTTGGAGAATCGCGAGCAGTGCTGAGGGTTGCCCCAAATACAGTTCTCTGACAACCGTCCCGAGAAGGAGCGAAATATTCTACTGATGGCATCGGCACTACACGTAGATAACCGCAAAGAAGTGTGCTTATTTTGCGGTTCTAACAAGCATGGCACGCGCTCATACAGCGGCGACATCTCTCTGGTCACTAAAAAGGAGCACCTCGCAAAGCACCGTTGTTTTAGGTGCACGTCTAAGGGTCACCAGGCGAGAGCTGCAGGGCGAGATTGAGCTGTGTGTCGTGCCCCCGAAGGCATGCAACGAGCACGTGTGACCCTTCGTTCAGAGTTTGCGCCTCGGCCAAAGTTTGCGTGTACGGTTTGCGTCTCAGCTGCACCTCGAACCGCTGGAGGGCACAAACAACCAAACGTTTGTTCTAAGGACCGCGGAGTGAACCTCCAGACATTCCGAGCATTGTTACGCTACTGCGGGAGGAGCAGACTGCTTCGAGGTATCCTCAAGGGCGGCCGCTAGATATCCTTTTTTTTACATATCTCCCAAAGAAGCTGCGTTTCAAGGTGGTGAACGATACGACGATCGGCTTCAACGCGTTCGGGAGTGCCATTACGACGTGCGCACAGAAGCGCAAAGATGTGCCAGTTCTTCGCAGCTCGCACGTTACAGACGTCCGCCCAATCCAGGCAATAGTGGTACCCATCATCGGCCAAGTTGTATCGCCCCATCAGCTGAAACCTCTTTTGTACGTAAACTGCGGAGGCCGGGCAAGGTATTTGCTGATGATTACAGGCTGATAGGCATTGATGCTGAGCCCGGCCTAGGTATCCTCATCGGATCCGACTACATGTGGCGCTTTTTAACGTGAGAAGCTACTCCGAGCACTCAAGTTGAATGATTCGCAGCAGTAAACATCATGTTTGGGGGGACACTTCAGGGACCAACTCGATTGAAGTCGTTCCTAGAGGGCGTTACTGGTACAATGTTCTGCTTTTTAAGAGAAAACTGTGCCGTAGCAGTCGAATCGGAGTCCCGAGAAAACATCGCTTAGTCCGAAGAAATATTGCTAGCATTCACCCAACAGCACTGTACACGCGTCGTCGTTATAGAAAACGTAAACTTTGTCAAATATTACGGTCTATTCTACAAACTGTTGCAGCATACAACAAGCACACTATCATTAAATAATGCTGAAGAATCGCCACCTGTTGGCTTCCATTCGCAGGCAGATCCAGTAAGTCTTGCAAACGACACAACCGGGACTCTAAGCTCAACTTTACTCGTAAACTCTGTCGCAGTTACACAGTCGCACCTAAGATTACTACGAGCACCGTGAAGGAAACGGCACAAAGGCGTACTTCATTAAAGAGAGCAATGCAACTGAACGCCTGGAAATAAGCTAGACAGTCTGAAGGAGTCGTGGTACCTGCTGAACGAAGCGAAACATCTCGTGTTCTACTAACAGAGGCTGTGAAGCTGCGGAGAAGCCTCACAACGCTTGAAAACTTACTCCACTGTTCGTGCAAAGATGGCAGACAAGTCAGCACCAACTACGTTTCAGCAAAGCACCCCCACAGCATCACGTGGTCATGTCCAAACGTCAGAGCCTGCGGAAGTAAAGTGTCAAAGAGTCGCCTCTGCACCGAAAGCATCAGCCACAGAACGACTACAAACATCACGGCTGTTGAAAAGAATGTTTGGACAGAACTTTGGCGCCGTTTGGAAAATCGGGCCACATAGAGAGTGGACAGTCTGTACACCAGAATCTTTGCAGATAAGGCCTGCATTTTTCTGCAGGGGGGGAGATGTTGAACCGCTGGTTCAGAGAATAAGGCCTCCAACTTCCTGGGGGGGATTTTGTAGAAAAAGATAATGAAGTATGAGGAGTCAAAACAAGCAGAAGCTTTGGAATAAGGTGTACCTACCGTATCTCATTATCTTTTCGCCCGTCTCTTTCTTTACAGTACAAACTATCCCTTCACTTGCCCTGCCCTGAAACTTGAGGTATTCTCTATACATATAACCCTGAACCCAAATATTTCTGTACTCTGAAGAAAGTCCGCTTTTAAAACAAATGACATATTTTTGTGTTCTCTTGTGGCTCTGTCTTTACTTGCCCAATTTTCTCGCGGTCTTTGTGAGTGTTTTTATGTTGCCAAAGTACATCAAACAATATATATGTATATATATAATACTATATATAAGAGAAGCAAAACTTCGAACAAGGTAAAAGCCACGATTGTGGCCTACGTTTCAGCAAAGAGAACTTGCTTTCTTCAGGGCAATCTCTCGCCTGGCAGGCACGGTTTATATAGGGGTAGGACCCCAGGTGAAAGGAAAGGGAAACATGGAAGGGAAATTGAGCAAGCATATTGGCTTGGGAGTTTTTCGGGGGAGAGATTGAGGGGCCAAGAAGGTTGTCTAGTTTAAGCCGCGAAGTAGGTCACGGAAGTCAGCTGGTGGTTGATATTCGTGGAATTTTTGGAAAGAAAGGATAAGAGGGTGTTTATTGACCCGCCGCGGGGTATACGGAAAGGATCTGAGAACCGCCGGAAGCAGACCAGGCGGTGAGGGTGGGGTCAATATCAGAAACTATCGGCAAGCCTCACGTCAAAAGAAAAGATAGAGACGGGGGGAACCTAACTAGGTCAAGGAAAAAGAAAAAAAAATAGGAGAAAAGAAACAGTGAGGGAAATCACATAAACACACACACAAAAGAAAAAGCAATGACCTGGCAACTGAAATGGCACGTGTCACCCACGACAACATTCCTGGAACAGGCCTGTCCTCAAACTCAAAAACAAAAGGATAAAGTTAGAGTGACGTACGGGGCACAAGACCACGTGGAGTAAAAAAAGAGGGAAATATAATAAATGAAATTGAATTCCAAAAGCAAAGGTTGGAGGCATGAGGGCGAGTATTAAGCTAGACGCTAAGGAATGAAAAAAAGGAAGAATTTAGGTGACCAGGTACAGAGCAGAGTAAACGTTCATAGTCTTTGGAGGAAGTATATGCACGAAAATGCCTAATGCTGTATTCCCGGTGAATATCGCAAGGATTCCAAGTTGCCCTTAGACGCATTAAATCCAGCAGGTGCCATGGAGTTGAATTTGTGAGTTAAGTAGGATTCTCGGTATTTCCTATCCCTAGGACACTTAAAATGTGACTGAAATATAAATAACTTAAGGTCATCAAAATTGTGGCCTGGTTGGTTGAAATGCTGCGCTTCAGCTATGGAGGATTTGCTAAGAGTATCTGCCCAGTGACCATTAAGCCGTAGGCTCATAGGTTGACTCGTTTCCCCTATATACTGTTTGTGGCACATTGAGCATTCCAACATATACAGAATGTTGGATGAAGTGCACGTAAAACTTGAATTAATCTTGTTGACATAATTACTGGCTGTGCTTTTTACAACGCAGTCTGTTTGCAGGTGCCTACAAGTCTTGCATCTGGGGCGCGAGCAGCTGGCTATCACTGGTTGCTTTGAAGGCCCTGTTTTAGCATGCACTAAAATATCTTTTAGATTCCTGTTTCTCTGGTAGGTAACCCTTGGAGCTTCCGGGAAAGTCTCTTTAAGTCGGTCGTTACTGGCTAAAATGGGGTAGTACTTCCGCAGTATATTGTTTACGTTTGGGAGGGCGTTTGAAAATTTAGTTATTAGGGCAGGTGGCCTGGCGCTTTCGTTTTGCCGCTGTTTGTTGAGAACGTCATCCCTTTTGAGATTAGACACACGTTGGTACGCCTGATCGAGCGAGCTTTTGGGGGGTTCCTGTTGACAAGGGTGGCCTTGAGTTCGTCTAGGTGCTCTACGTAGTCACTGTCATCACTGCATACTCTTCTAAGCATGGTGGTTTGACCTACAAAGATCCCTTGTTTGCAGTGTCTGGGGTGATAGCTTTTATAATCTAGGTACTGCTGCCTGTCTGTTGGCTTTCTAAAAAGCGTGGTTTTAAGTTTACCGTTTCCTAGAATGACGGTAGTATCTAGGAAGTTCACTTCTTTTTCAGAATACTGGCTGGAGAATTTAATAGTCGGATGCAAAGAATTGAGATGGGATATAAACGTTTCTAGAGTCGCGCAACCGTGTTCCCAAATCATGAAGATGTCGTCTATGTAGTGGAGGTAAACCTGAAGTTTATGCGGAAAAGAGATTAGTAGGGTAGCTTCAAGTTGCCCCACGAAAATGTTGGCATAGGTCGGTGCGAATGGAGTACCCATGCTAGTTCCAGAAACTCGCAAAAAGTAAGAAGAGTCAAATTCAAAATAATTGAGAGTTAGAACTAGTTTTAACAAAGTTATGTACACTTCTGGTGCATTTTGGTGCGGGTTCACTGATAGAGATTTTGAAATCGCTTCGATTCCTCCGGAAACGTTGACATCATCCACCACGCAAAAATTCACCACGACCCCCTAGGACACCTGGCCAAGGACGGACTACACCCTAACTTTCGAGGCGTCCGACTGATTTCTGAAAACATCAAGCACAGGCTGAGGAACACATTTAAGGTGACGCTCCCAACTTCACGTATCAACCTCCCGTCTCCGGCCAGCACTGAACAACAAAACCAACCCAACACCCCCAACGGTAGCGAAATGCCATACCCACCTAAGAACAGCACATGTGACGCCAGCACACAAACCGTGGACGTGGCCGCAACACCAGCTGTACAGCACGTGAGCGAACAACCACCCGACCCACCAAAGACAACACGCTCATGGTTCACGCAAACCCCAACACGCAGTATAACGCAAACAGCACCCAAACAGGCATCGATGTGGACCTCACCCCTAGTAGCCGCCCCCTAAACTACTGACTCCAAGCAAAAAAGTGTCACCCCGCACGTCTGCTCGGAACAAACACAATTGACTACCACCGAGTAGGCCGTATGCTCCAACCCCTAAATCCCGTTTCTTCCTCAAAGCTCGATAGCTAGCCGGTAAACGAACCAACTACAGATTTCATCTAAAAACGTACTCCTCGTATCTCCAAAGCAAAAAGATCCCCAAAGGCCTCCGCCTAAAGTTAGATGTGCCCTTGGTGAGCTCCCTCCTGAACTAGCTGCCAGGTGGCAAGATACTCTGAATAATGCTTCTCTTTCCATTCTAGAAATTCTTAGAGAGCACTGTACTAGCCAACTCAGCCCCTTCAACGACCAGATTGAAGCTCTTCCACTAACCGAGCAGGAGAAACTAGATCTCAATATTTTCATAAATTGTAAGGAAAATGATCTTAGCAATAAGCAAGCGGTTAAGTTTCAGCGTGACCAACTTCCCTCGCAAAATGCAGCATGTACTGTTGCAGATCAGCCTCTCAATAGCCAGGACTATGAAGTACTAGGTCATTTATTGTTCCTCCTCGATAGAATAGAACCTCCTCCCCCAGCCAATAATCCTACAGAAAAAACGAGCTCTCTCGCTACCTGCCCCAGAAACGTTATTGACATTTCCAAAACACTAACGGCCGACGAAAAAGGTATCCTAGAACGAGGTCTAACTTTCTGTCCCACAAATAACAGTGTGAATGAATACGAGTTACACAAAGATCTCACTGAATTTTCTCGGATAATGAAACTAAGCGAGTTTTTTTTTTGGAGAAGCAGGACCAACCTGACATTAACGAACGCACCCTCCACACTCCTAGCACTTGGACTCCAGATGTAGATCAATCTCCAGAATTGAATCTGTACTTAAAATCAGTATCAAGAGAAATATTGGCAACAACTAAGCGATCAAACAAGCGCAAGAACCTAACTCCGTTGGAAGAAGTTACCCTGAATTGCCTATCAGCCAGAACCGACATAGCCATAAAGCCAGCCGACAAAGGTGGCAGAGTAGTTGTTTTACCTATGGGAAAATACAATGAAGCTTATAGGCAGCTCAATAACCCTTGCCAATACAAGCCCTTAGATAACGATCCGAGCCAGGAATACAGCCTAAACATTCTTCAGAGCCTCACAGATCTACGATCTAGAGAATTAAAAACGACTACTGACTTAAATTTCATGAAACCGAATAATAAGCATGCAGGACGTTTTTACCTCCTCCCAAAAGTCCATAAAGTCCCCGTAGAAATATTGTTCACTGCCGACATTACTGGCTGACCCATAGTTTCGAATCACAATACCCCAACCGAAGCACTATCTCTGTTTCTGAATCATCACCTATCCGACATTCCGGCTCTTCTTCCTTTATTCGTTCAGGACACCCCCCACTTCCTCCGCATAATAGAAGAGATAAATATGGGCGGGCGCCTACACAGTGGAACCCTCCTTGTTACGCTTGACGTTGCTGCATTGTATACAAACATTCCGTTCGCCGAAGGAATTGAAGCGATTTCAAAATCTCTATCAGTGAACCCGCACCAACATGCACCAGAAGTACATAACTTTGTTAAAACTAGTTCTAACTCTCAATTATTTTGGATTTGACTCTTCTTACTTTTTGCAAGTTTTTGGAACTAGCATGGGCACTCCATTCGCACCGACCTATGCCAACATTTGCATGGGCCAACTTGAAGCTACCCTATTAAGCTCTTTTCCGCAACAACCTCAGGTTTACCTCCGCTACATAAACGACATCTTCATGATTTGGGAACACGGTCGCGCGACTCTAGAAAGGTTTATATCGCATCTCAATTCTTCGCATCCGAATATTAAATTCTCCAGCCAGTATTTTGAAAAAGAAGTGAACATCCTGGATACTACCGTCATTCTAGAAAACGGTAAACTTAAAACCACGCTTTTTAGAAAGCCAACACACAGGCAGCAGTACCTAGATTATAAAATCCATCACCCCAGACACTGCAAACAAGGGATCTTTGTAGGACAATCCACCAGGCTTAGAAGAGTATGCAGTGATGACAGTGACTACGTAGAGCACCTAGACGAACTCAAGGCCACCCTTATGAACAGGAACCACCCCAAAAGCTCGCTCTATCAGGCGTACAACGTGTGTCTAATCTCAATAGGAATGACGTTCTCAACAAACAGCGGCAAAACGAAAGCGCCAGGCCACCTCCCAAATAACTAAATTTTCAAACGCCCTCCCAAACGTAAACAATATACTGCAGAAGTACTACCCCATTTTAGCCAGTAACGACCGACTTAAAAAGACTTCCACGGAAGCACCACGGGTTACCTACCGGAGACAGAGGAATCTAAAAGATATATTAGTGCATGCTAAAACAAGGCCTTCAAAGAAACCAGTCATAGCCAGCTGCTCCCGCCCCAGACGCAAGACTTGTAGGCACCTGCAAACAGACTGCGTTGTAAAAAGCACAACCAGTAATTATGCCCACAAGATTAATTCAAGTTTTACGTGCACTTCATCGAACATTGTGTATATGTTGGAATGCTCAATGTGCCACAAACAGTATATAGGTGAAACGAGTCAACCTATGAGCCTACGGCCTAATGGTCACCGGGCAGATACTCTTAGCAAATCCTCCATAGCTGTAGCGCAGCATTTCAACCAACCAGACCACAATTTTGATGGTCTTAAGTTATTTAAACTTCAGTCAAATTTTAAGTCTCCTAATGACAGGAAATACCGAGAATCGTACTTAATTCACAAATTCAACTCCATGGCACCTGCTGGATATAATGCGTCTAAGGGCAACTTGGAATCATTGCGATATTCACCAGGAATACAGCATTAGGCATTTTCGTGCATATACCTCATCCAAAGACCATGACCGTTCACTCTGCTCTGTACCTGGTCACCTAATTTCTTCCTTTTTTTCATTCCTTAGCGTCTAGCTTAATACTCGACCTCATGCCTCCAACCTTTGCTTTTGGAATTCAATTTTATTTATTTTATTTCTCTCTTTTTTTTTCACTCCGCGTGGTCTTGTGCCCCGTACGTCACTCTAACTTTATCTTTTCGTTTTTGAGTTTCAGGACAGGCCTGTTCCAGGAATGTTGCCGTGGGTGACACGTGCCACTTCAGTTGCCGGGGTCATGTGCTTTTTCTTATGTGTGTGGGTTTATGTGGTTTCCCTACCTGTTTTTTTTTCTCCTTTTTTTCCTTTTTTCCTTGACCTAGTTAGGTTCCCCCCGTCTCTATCTTTTCTTTTGACCTGAGGCTTGCCGATAGTTTCTGATATTGACCCCACCCTTACCGCCTGGTCTGCTTCCGGCGGTTCTGAGATCCTTTCCGTATACCCCGCGGCGGGTCAATAAACACCCTCTCATCCTTTCTTTCCAAAAATTCCACGAATATCAACCACCAGCTGACTTCCGTGACCTACTTCGTGGCATATACTAGACAACCTTCTTGACCCCTCAATCTCTCCCCTGACATACTCCCAAGCCGATATGCTTGCCCTACCCCTATAAAAAACAGTGCCTGCCAGGCGAGAGATTGCCCTGAGGAAAGAAAGTTCTCTTTGCTAAACGTAGGCCACAATCGTGCTTTTACCTTGTTCGAAGTTTTTCTTCTCTTGTGTTCTCTACCATCTTCAATGTTGTACTACTTCCTGGAATATATATATATATATATATATTATATATATATATATATATATATATATATATATATATATATATATATATATATATACATATATATACAGAAAGAAATGCGGGCAGTCTACAACGCCAAAGAAGGCATAGGGAAATGGTTGGACTATATTTTTTTTACCGTTAGTGAACTTATTAATATTATTTTTTTCATATTAATTCAAGCGAGAAAGAAAGAAAGGAAGAAAAACACGCGCCCAGAGTGGGGACCGAACCCACGCCTTTCGATTAGATCTCGAATACCTTACCAATTTACTACAACTGTATCTGACGCTTGAGGGTGGTACCCAGCGCCACTCAGACTACACGCGTAGAATGGGACCTTCTTTTCAACCCTCGGGGCGTGACGCGAACGTCTACAGCCTGTCATAAGCGGGTAACTGGCGGGAAACCCTCTTATGCTACCTTGGCATCAAGGCTGCCACAACCGAGGCCCTCGCTAAGCTTTCGCAGGATAATATGATTAGGAAATGAGGGGCTCGTTAGGAAATACAGAAAGAAATGCGGGCAGTCTACAACGCCAAAGAAGGCAAAGGGGAATGGTTGGTACTATATTTTTTTTTACCCTTAGTGAAATTATTATTATTATTTTTTTTTCATATTAATTCAAGCGAGAAAGAAAGAAAGGACGAAAAACACGCGCTTAGAGTGGGGACCGAACCCACGCCTTTCGATTAGATCTCGAATGCCTTACCAATTCGGCTATCTGGGCGACTGTGTTCTGCGTCACTTTCTGAGGTATTTATAGTTACTACAACTGTGTCTGACGCTTGAGGGTGGTAGCTTATGACAGGCTGTAGACGTTCGCGTCACGCCCAGGGGGTTGAAGAGAAGGTCCCCTTCTCCCCGTGTAGTCTGAGTGGCGCTGGGCTACCACCCTCAAGCGTCAGATACAGTTGTAGTAAATTAACATACCCCAGACACTGAAGCAGAACACAGTCGCCCAGATAGCCGAATTGGTAAGCCATTCGAGATCTAATCGAAAGGCGTGGGTTCGGTCCCCACTCTGGGCGCGTGTTTTTCTTCCTTTCTTTCTTTCTCGCTTGAATTATTATGAAAAAATAATATTAATAATAATTTCACTCACGGTAAAAAAAATATAGTCCATCCATTCCCCTATGCCTTCTTTGGCGTTGTAGACATATATATATATATATATATATATATATATATATATATATATATATATATATATATATAGAATCAGAATAGGAAATGAAGGGATCGTTGAATAAGACAGAAATAAGAATTTGCAGTCAAGAAAATCTCGGAAAGCAAAGGGGAGCGTGTGGTAGGTAATTGAAGCGATAAATAAATTGGAAGGAAAGAAAGTGGTGAGAAAATGCCCGCCCGGTGAGATCCAAGCCCACGACCACCAGAATTCCGGTCTGGTGGGATGACCAGTACGCTACGGCGGGGCTATATTCCCCTCCACTTTCTTGGTATTTATAATAGGTGTTTTTGTTTTCTGCGCTTCAGGGTGGTAGCCAGCGCCACAGGGACTAATCGGGGTTTTCTTGATTGCCAACGCTTATTTTTGTCATTTTCAACAAGCCCCTCAGTTCCAATTCTAATTCGCTACATGCATAGCAAGGGCCTCTGTTCTGGCTGTCTTGGTGCCATATCGAGCTCAAGGGGGTTCAACGCGGGTCGCCCACTGTCGACATGTCTTACACACTCGAGTCACCGCCCCGGGGTTATAAAGAAGGTCCCCTTCACCCCGATTAGTCTGATTTGGGGCTGGCTACCCTCTCGAAGCGCAGGAAACAAAGAACACCTAACATAAATACCCAGAAAGTAGAGGAAAAACAAAGCCCCGCCGGTAGCGTAGTGGTTATCGCACCAGACCGCTATTCTGGAGGTCTTCGGTTCTTATCCCACCTGGCGGGCATTTTTTCTCCACTTTCTTTGTTTCTTTCAACATACTTTATCTATTTCAATTACCTACAACATCACCGCATTTGCTGGTGTCCGAGGTTTTGTTGACTGCCAACCCTATTTTTTCTGCTTAATATATATATATTGTGAGGCCGTAGATAGAAGGTGACGGGACCGTTGCTTTCGCAGCTCCTTTATTCCGATGCGTCAGGCGGGGACGAACCAAGATGGCGACCCAGCGTCCCTGCTGATGATGATTAGCCGAAGACGAGGTTGTGCCGGTGATGATGAGTATGTACAGCAGATGATGCGGTAGCCGCAAGCTACTGGTGATGATGATTAATACCAATGGGGACAAATATCTCCTAGCAGGCAGCAAGACACAAACTCAGCTCACACTATTATCCCCCTCGTTGAAAGAAGCGGCCGCCTGGCCGCGTTTCAGAGTTCGTCGCGGCGGTTAAAAACCTTGAGCCGGGAAACGTGAACTATCTCGGTGCCACGATGGCGGCGGTCGGAACTTGGGCAAACCGGTGTGACGCGAAAGTTTACAGGAGAGGTCGCCTCGAGAACCTTGTACGGACCAAGGAAACGGTGCAAGAACTTCTCGCATAGGCCCGGAACACGAATAGGCGTCCACACCAAGACTTCATCACCGGGTCGGAATTGAGGAGAGCGATGCACAGCGTCGTAGCGTTGCTTTCGATCCTGTTGGCTCGCTTCAGTGCGCATGCGGGCAAGTTGGCGGCAGTGTTCAACGCGAGCAACAAATTGTTCAGGAGACGTCGTAGAAGGTGACACGGGAGCGGCGAAGAAGCAGGTATCCAGAGTGTGCGAAGGGTGACGGCCGTATACAAGGTGGTACGGGGAGTATCAGGTTGTGGTCTGAATTGCGGTATTGTAAGCATAGGTAACAGGAGGTAAGATGGTGTCCCAGTTGCGATGGTCAGGTTGAATATACATAGAGATCATATCAGAGAGAGTTCGATGGAAGCGTTCTGTGAGGCCGTTTGTTTGGGGATGATAGCTGGACGTCACCTTGTGACAGGTGTTGGAAGCTCGAAGCAAGTCGGCGAGAATTTGAGACAGAAATGTCTTGCCTCGATCGCTTAGCAAAACGCGGGGCGCTCCATGGCGTAGCAAAATGTTGTTTAAGAAGAAGTGAGCGATCTCGGTGGCGCTAGCTGAAGGAAGTGGAGCGGTTTCGGCGTAGCGAGTCAGGTGGTCCACTGCCGTAACTATCCAGCGATGACCGGCCGCTGTCGGAGGCAAGGGACCGTAAAGGTCAATACCGACCACTTCAAACGGGCTTGCTGGACACGGAAGGGGCTGGAGTAGACCGGCAGGGGGTGACGTGGTGCGTTTCCGGTGCTGACAAGGCGCACAAGAGGCGACGTATTTAGCGACACTCGTAGAAAGCCCTGGCCAAAAGAAGCGCCCTCGGACACGGTCGTAGGTCTTCTGGAATCCGAGGTGGCCTGCAGTTGGGTCGTCGTGCAACGCTTCCAAAATGCGTGGACGGAGGCGAACGGGGCACAAACGGAACCATCTGCTCCATCGGTGTGGTGGTTGATGCGGTACAGTGCCGCCATCAAGAAGCTGGAAATGGTGGCAGCTGACGACGTAGGCGGCTATTCGGTGGTTGTGTGGAGCCGGTGAGCCGATCGATTATTGTCCGACAATAACTGTCGGCGTGTTGAAGGGCAACCAAGTCGGGGATATCGTTAATAGGAATATCGATGGGTGCAATGGGCAAAGGCGGCACATTAGAATGTCGGGCAACGTCGTCTGAAGACTTTACCAGCGGACACCGGGAAAGCGCGTCCGCGTCGAGATGCTTGCGACCAGACTTATAGATCACCGTGAAGTCCATATTCTTGCAAGTGGAGAATCCAGCGCCCAAGTCGTCCTGACAGATTTTTCAAAGTAGACAGCCAACACAGGGCATGGTGATCTGTAACGACGGTTGAAATGTCGACCGTAAAGGTATGGACGGAACTTTTGAACAGACCACACAACAGCCAGACATTCTTGCTCTGTGATGGGTGGTAATTTTTTTCTGCGGACGTCAGAGAGCGGCTTGCGTAGTCTACCACTTGTTCACGCGAGTGAGCATCGCGCTTGTAGCAAGACGGCGCCAATTCCATGCCCGCTAGCGTCAGTATGAAGAAGAGAACTGGCTTTGTGTCATCGAAGTGGCGAAGTACAGGCCCGGAAGTAAGTGCTTGCTTTAGGTTTTGAAAAGCCTTCTCGCAGTCGTCACTCCAGACAAAGGGGGTTACCGGAATGCAGCAGCTGATTGAGGGGCGAGGCCAGGGTGGCGAAATTGCCGAACGAAACGACGGAAATATGATGCCAAGCCAAGGAAACTGCGAAGGGATTTTTGTTCTTGAGGTCGAGGGAAATTAGCCACAGCGGAAAATTTTGTCTGGGTCAGGCCGTATACCATCTTTGCTGACAATGTGACCGAGAACTTTGATGGATCTGCGGCGAAGTGGCACTTCTTGGTGTTTAAAGTCAGTCCGGCTTTGGCCAGGATTGGTCAGAACTTCATCGAGACGCCGGAGATGTTCAGGAAAATTCGACGAGAAAATACAATGTCATCCAGGTAACACAAGCACGTCTTCCATTTAAGACCACGAAGGACTGTGTCTATCATGCGCTTTCAAACGTGGCTGGGGCGTTGCATAAACCAAACGGCATTACGTTAAACTCGTATAAGCCGTCTGGAGTAGCAAACGCTGTCTTTACTTTGTCAGGCTCGTGCATGGGTATCTGCCAATATAACCAGATCGCAGGTCTAAGCTGGAGAAAAATTCCGCCCCCCTGCAGACAGTCGAGCGCGTCATCTATACGTGGCATTGGATATAAACATCCTTCTTGGTGATCTTATTCAAGGCTCGATAGTCCACGCAAAACCGCACGGAACCATCCTTCTTGCGGAAGTAAACCACGGGGGAAGACCATGGGCTGGAAGACGGCCGAATGATGTCTCGTTCTAGCATGTCCGCTACATTTTCTTCGATTACTTTTCGTTCGGACGATGACACACGGTATGGGCGACGGCGGACGATGTGGGTCCCATCCGTCCTCGATCCCATGCGCTGTCACAGGACGTCTGCCCCAGCTTGCTAGAGAATTGCAAGTCAAATGTGTCCGTGTGTTTATCCAGGAGTTGAAGTAGCTGGTTTGTATCGCTTTCTGAGAGATCTTTGCTGATGGTAGCCTTAAGTGTGGACATATTTGGCTCAGATTTTGCAGGCGTCCGAACGGAAGAGACGGAGCACAGGGGAACTAATGAGAGTGTATCGTCAGGCAGAACACAAGCGATAGTAGCACGCGCGGGGAGCAATATGGATTCGGAAGTGGCGTTTGTAGCCAGAAGCTGTGCTGATCCATGTGAGAAGCGGACGAGGCATGTCGGGATGACGACACCTTTTGGCAGCAAACGTGGAGAGGGAACTATAAGCACGTCTCCATCACTGATTCGGTTTGAGCAGAGGGAAAGCACCGTCTCGCGGCGGGGGTTTTAAAACACAATCTTCACTCGCTGTGACGTGTAGCTGTGGTACTTCAGAAATGCCGCTGAGCTGCTCTGTATCCATGAGTTGAATTTCAGGGTGATCACATGAAATGACGGCGGATGCGGATGAGAGAAATCCCAACCCAGAATAAGATGATGAGCACAGGGGGACAACACCGCACACTGAACATGATGCCGAAGAGAACCAACAACAATCCGCCACTGTGCATTGTCCGGATGGCTTAATCACACTGCTATTCGGTCCATGTAGAAAAGGTCCCGTGTAGGGTGTTCGTACCTTGCGTAGACGAGCACAACAATTCCGCACTTATCACTGAAACGCTCGCACCCAGTGTCAATAAGGGCATCGACGCAAACACCTTCAACCCAAAACAGACAGCAAATTCGACGGACGCTCTGGAGGACTTGTAAGCTTCGCAGGAGATGCAGTTTTCCCTCCCAAAACTGCATTAACTAGTTTTCCTGGCGGTGGTTAGCGATGTAAGACGCAGGACGAAGGGGGGAAACTGAACGGCGACCTGGTGAAGGCGAGCGGGGTCGTTGCGCACGGGAGCTGCGAGGGACGTCGTCAGTCTGAGGCGGAGACGGGGAGCGGCGTGGAGGCGACGGGTACGCCACGCCGCCTGTAGCCGTAGTAGTTCGGGGGTACGCTCTCGCGCTCATAGGCAGCATAACCACGTCGTTCATCCCGTTGGCGGCGTCGACAAAAGCGGCAGATGTGACCTCGAATGCCGCAATAGTAGCACACGGGCCGGTTGGGGAAGGCATCCTGACTTGGTGGAAAGTAGGGCTTTAAGCTCGGCGCGTGGGGCATGGCCGCAACATAGCCACACGAAGGGTGGCTCATGATCGGGGACAACGGCAGAGGTGTCCGGCCAGCGACATCTGAGTAGGACGGTGTTGATGGGGCAACTGAATGGACAGGCGGCACTAGCACAGGCATAGCCGCAAGCTCCTCTTTAACCATCTCGCGAAGGCCAGGAGCCGTAGCGGCTTGGCGAACACCGTGCGGAAAATGAGAGGTGTTGCCGTACACTTCTTCGCGAACTATAGCTCGAATCATCGCATGAAGGTCTTCGTTCCCAAGATGAGGAGTAGGCGCCTTGTCCCCTGGGAGGCGGATGGATTGAAGTTCGTCGATACGCTGACAGGAGGATCTTACGTCTGCTACGGTGGAAAGGTTCTGCAGGACAAGTGCGTTGAAAGCGAACTCGCCGATCCCTTTGAGAATGTGATGAACACGGTCAGACTCCGGCATATCTTGGTCGACCGCGGCGACACAGCGCCTATAACATCCTCGATGTATGAGGTGTATGTCTCATTAGCCTTGCTGCACGCGGACCTCCAGCTACCTCCTCGCGTTGTCACTCCGCGCTTTAGGGGAGCCAAAATCTTTTGCACCTCCGTGGTGAAGCCAGCCCAGTCGGTTAAATTCATGTTTGTGGTTTAATACCACGTCTCGGCAATCTTCTTCAGAGAGAAGCCAACGATGAACAATTTGAGGCGATCATCCAACCTATTGAACTCGCTGACGCGTGTGAAGCTCTCCAGCCACTCCTCCACGTCTTCGCCCCGAAGACCAGTGACTCGGGGCGGTCGCGCTGGGAGTGGTGACGATGCATTGCAGAGGCGCAGGGCTGCGCTTACTCGGAGTGTCTTGCGACATGGACATTGGTCTTGAGGGCAAGCGGCGACCTGAACGGAGCTCTAGGGGTGTCGAAGGAGAGGTACAGCTCGGGATCGAGTTGCAACTCCACCCCTTGTGAGGCCGTAGATAGAAGGTGACGGGACCGTTGCTTTCGCAGCTCCCTTTATTCCGATGCGTCAGGCGGGGACGAACCAAGATGGCGACCCAGCGTCCCTGCTGATGATGATTAGCCGAAGACGAGGTTGTGCCGGTTGATGATGAGTATGTGACAGCAGATGATGCGGTAGCCGCAAGCTACTGGTGATGATGATTAATACCAATGGGGACAAATATCTCCTAGCAGGCAGCAAGACACAAACTCAGCTCACAATATATATATATATATACTCTATATATATATATATATATATATATATATATATTGTAACAGAGATAGTGGCCGTTTGCAGGCATACCAGTGTGAGTCCGAAAACTGAGACCAAGGCTGACTTCAAGGTGGTGTCAATCCCCCTCTAGGTTTATGTGCAAAGCTCAATCATTGGGGCAGCCCCAGCGATATTGCGCTTGCTGTGACACCTGCGCCTAAACTCCAAAGCTAGCTTGGCCTCTGGTACAACTAGCCCCTGCTACCACGCTCTGGACGCGTGCAAATAAAACCCCTTAAATTATGGTGGAGGTCGTAGTCATTGCATGGTCCCTCGCCTGGAACAACGAAGCAGGCGAGTCTTCCCTCCTGTCCTACGAGGAATCAAGCACAAAATGACCTCACCACAGCCTGCGCCGGCCATCTGCTCCGGGTTACTGCGCTAACGCGACCCCCCAGTTTTACCGGCAGCGACGACATCGATGTGGAAGGTTGGCTCTCAACATAAGAAAGGGTAAGCACCCACAACGCTGGGATGACGTTGTCAAACACAACAACGCCCCTTTCTCCCTCGACAAATTAGCTGAGTCGTGGTTTCATAACAATGAACCGAAGATGCAGATTTCGTCGGCCTTTGACACGAGGTTCCTGGCGACGCTTGGTCTCCCCGCTTTACGCCAGCTTCGCGCCGAAGAACGCCTGCAAACCCGAGCCCAAACGGACAATGAAAGTTACGCTAGTTACATCAAGGAGACTGTAGACGCTTGCAAGCGAGTGGACACTGCGATGCCGGCAACCGACCAGATGAAAACTGTTCTCAAAGGCATAGAAGAGTTCCCCTTTCAAACAAGCACCCACAGACTGCGTACGGAAACATGACATTGTGCCTGAGCTATGATGAACTGCCCAAGCAGCGTGTCGTCACTCGCAAGCGCACGTCACGCAATAAAGAGTGTTCACGGAAATGCCTTTCATCTCTCACGATGCCTCATGGCCTTTATTATCTTCTGGCGCTCATTGACGAGTTCGTGCGCGCCGAAATTGCTGGACAGCTAGCACTGCTTCAAAGTGCTCATTATCCTGTGTCTTCGCCTTTCCTGCCGTCGACTGTACGCAGAGTAATCCGAGAGCAAGTTGCCGAGGCGTTCCCTGTATTTCGCCAATGTACACTTGTGCCGGGCCTCGGTAGTAGCGCCCATCGCACTAACAGTGGCGTCCTCGTTCGAACCCTTAGTGACAGTGCCCCTCGAACCACAGGTGCCAGCGCCCATCTCACCACCAGTGACACTTGCGGCGCCTCCCGCCATGCCTGGAGCGCTCCCCTTAGGTTACCCTTTGATGGTCCCTCAACTGCAGCCCCGTGCTTTGAAGAGTAGCAGCATGTGAGAGACCAGAGGCTGACGCCTTACCTTCGGCTACCACCTCAACCACTCATCCCCTGGGGCACACCCGACAACCGCACGATCTGTTACGCGTGCTGTACTTCCGACACATCGCACAGTTGTGCCGCCGGTGGCCACCGCCTGCTGGCGACGTCCATCGAGTGCATCCTCCAGGTCCGCAACCGTACTACCCCCCACGGAGACTTGTGTCAGACACCGAATTGGTCACCTGCCAACCGTCCACCATTTTCCAACCGTCGCTCCTCTTCCCCGCCTCACCGTTCGCCATCCTCATGCGTTCCCGCCATAATCGGACCACTGAGGGAAACGAAAGGCTGGAGTTCCCGAGGCAAGACCTGCAGCCCCTTCGAATTTCCGAAGTCCTACTCTCTCACCCGCCAATTTTATAGATGTGACTGTTGACGGTGTCGCCGACCATGGGCTTATTGATACCTGCGCTGCTGTGCCGGTGTTGAGTGAAGGTCTACACCAGTCATAACGTAATGTTATGACGCCGCTCTCTCACCTTACCCTTCGGACTGTGACAGCTCAAGAGATTAAGCCATTGGCCATGTCTACCGATTGTGTTCTCAACCAACACGTCACATACACCATCGAATTCATTGTCCTCCCATCATGTTCCCACGACGTTATCCTCGTGTGGGACCTCCTATCCCGACATCACGCCATAATCGATTGCGCCCGTTTGTAATTTGAACTTTAGCATTCTTTTAGCTGCCGCAGCACAAGCTGTCGACATAATTAACTGTTTCCAAGATACAGACATTCCCCGAGATATTGCGTCATAGAGCCTGTTTTGTGCAACGTGGATGAACAGCTGTGGTTTTCACGCCTTGCAAGTCCTTCGTCTCACGCAAATGTCTGCCTTTACCATCTGCTGTCATCGACATCCAGTCCGGTTGCAGCTTGATTCTCATCTGCAACCCATCTTCTTGTCCGACTACCTTGTTCCATGGGGAATGCCTAGGGTGCTTGGAAGCGGTTGAACTTTCTCACGTGAACGCTGTGCCGGACGGCCCATCACTTCTCACTGTTAGCACACTTGGTCCTGCGCGTGCGTCAAGCCCGGATGCGTTCCGACAGTCTGTCGACAAGGTCATAACTCGGAGCAACGCGACAAGCTCATCGCCCTCCTCCAGAGTTTTCGCAACTCATTTGGTTGCGTGTAAACCACCGTGGGGCGCACGTTCGCCGTTTCACATGAAATAGACAGCACCTTCCACACCCCACTGTGGCAGAGACCATATCGCGTGTCCCCTGCAGAGCGCCGCGTGAACAACGAGCAAGTCTCCGACATGCTTACCCTTAAGCGCTTCCTACCCTCTACGAGTTCGTGGGCCTCTACCATGGTTCTGGTCACAAAAAATATGGGTCCATCTGGTTCTGCGTGGATTAAGACCGTCTCAATAAGATTACACGCAAGGACATTTATCCGCTACCCCGTATTAAGGACGCTCTTGTTGACATGAAGTTGACATTTTTCTTAAATATACGAAAGAAATAAAAAAACACGCGCCCAGAGTGACAGAAAGAAAAACACGCGGCTACCACCCTCAAGCTCAGATACACTTCTAGTAAATATAAATAGGCCAGAAAGTAAAGGAGAACACGGTAATCTAGATAGCCGAATTGGTAAGGCATTCGAGATATTATCGAAAGGCGTGTGTTCGGACCCCACTCTGGGCGCGTGTTTTTCTTTCTTTCTTTCTTCCATGTATTAAAAAAATGGTAACTTCATTACCGTAGTGTAAAAAAAGCCTAACCACACCCCTATGCCTCCTTTGGCGTTGTAGACTGCCAACCTATCTTTCTGTATTTCCTCAACGAGCCCCTCACTTCCTTACTATATTATTGTGCGAAAGCCTAGCGAGAGTCTCGGTTCTGGCAGCCTTGACGCCTAGGTAGCATAAGAGGGCTTCTCGCCAGTTACCCGCTCATGGCAAGCTGGAGACATTCGAGTCACGCCCCGGGAGTTGAAAAAAAGTGTCCCCTTCTTCTCGTGTAGTCAGAGTTGCCCTGGCTACCACCCTCAAGCGTCAGATACACTTCTAGTAAATATAAATAGCCCAGAAAGTCAAGGAGAACTAAGCCGCCCACAAATAGCCGAGTTGGTTAGGCATTCGAGATCTAACCGAAAGGCTTGGGTTTGGTCCCCACTCTTGGCGCTTGTTTTTCTTTCTTTCTTTCTACCGTGTTAAAAAAATTTAACTTTATTAACCGTAGTTAAAAAAAGAGCCTAACCACACACCTACGCCTCCTTTGGCATTGTAGACTGGCGACCTATCTTTCCATATTTCCTCAATATATATATATATATATATATATATATATATATATATATATATATATATATATATATATATATATATATGTATTATATATGTATATACAAAGTAAAAGTGCGCCCTTTGGAGACTTTATTTCTAGCGTTCCGACCTGAGACAGGTCATCAGGAATGAAAGGTTTGGGAAAATATCGTACGGACTCAGTGTGGATGCAGTACCCCGAAACACAAGCCACATGGGAAAGAAACACACAAACAACCACAAACAGCATACAGAGCTTATTCTGCCAAGGGCAAGCCAAAAAAACCCTATAAACAAAGGAATAAAAAAAAACAAAAAACATAACAAAAAACTGGGGGGGTGATGAAGAACATGCTGCATGAATGAGACTGGTGGGGATGACAGGAAATGCGACATTTCCGGCCATTTTCGCATTTCGTGTCATCCCCACCACTCGCGTTCATGCAGTATGTTCCTGCTTGCTTCCCCCCTCTTTTTTTCGCATTTTGTCGTTCTTTATGTTGGTTTGTTTGATGTCGTTGTTTTTGGGGTCTTTTTCGCTTGCCCTAGGCAGAATAAGCTCTGTATGGTGTGTGTGGCAATCTGTTCCTGTTTCCCATGTGGCTTGTGGTTCGGGACATCACCCCCACCCTGACTCTGAACGATTTTTTCCAAAAGCTTTCATTAGTGAAGAAAAGTTTTATCAGGTCGAAAAGTCGGAAATAAAGTATCCGAAGAGCGCACTTTTACTTTGTGCATATTGCTTCAGCAACTCAGGACTCTACTTCACGACTTTATATATATTTATAAATATTTTTATTTACAGAACAGCAAGATGCGGGACGAGGGACTTGGTAAGCACATATATCAAGGTTGCAGTCGTCATTGCCAGTGTATTCGGCTGTTTCCGAAATATTTAACAGTGCCGAATGACGTCTGGTTGTCATGTTTTTTTGATACAGTGATAAATAAGCTGAAATAAAGGTCGAGAAAAAATCCGCCTTTTTTGCGGGAGCGAAAAAACACTCCCGGAAAAAACGGCGGATTTTTTTTTATCGACTTATATTTCCGCTTATTTATCACTGTATCGCTGGATAACGTAGCCACCTTAGACCTCTGCCAACGTTTCGACTAGGGGCCTTGTCTTTTCAAAGCCTGAGGGTTTGGCTCTGGCACACTGTTTATAGAGGTAGAGATTGAGTTCGAGGAAGAAGGTAGGCTGTTTGTAGACAGGTTGATGAAGCAGATTCGGTCAACAAATAAGCTATTTGTGGAAACAAAAAAGGACGGAGCGACTATTGGAACAAAACTCTGCTGGCGAGAAGGCGTTGTTTATACTACGAAAGGGCCGAGGTGGGGAGATAAAAGGAGGAAGAATTTAAGCTATTCTGTTCTGATGCGGGGGGACCTCAAAAGAGGCTTCCGGGAAGTTGGGACTAAGGGTGGCATATTGCGGTGCCATTACGATGTTACTGCACTGCGTGTAAGAGAGAAAACTGGTAATCAAAAACAGCCAGTATTTTCCCAAGGCGTCTGGTTGGGGAGGCTAGTGTTTGGAGTGTAATCAAAGGGGTATTCGCAGGTCCGATTCATGGAGAGCTTTGCGGATAGAATTTTTTTCCTTTTTTTTTTGGTTTTCAAAGTAGATAATATGGCTACATGCAAATGGCCTAAGGAGGCGAGAGTTCAAGCTATGTCGGAATAGGTTAGACGAAAGACCGTAAACAACTAGTTACGTCAAAGTAAAAGCTTTTGTGTTGAGCAGGTAGTGCTGTTGCGAAAAGAAATGCCCACTTCTCGTAAAGGCCTTATTATTCACTTTGATTTATATACCGTAGGGTTTCTAAGCTGCCTTAAGATGCACTGATTCAAGCAGGCTCAAAAAAATTATTTAAAGTTTAGGTACCACTGTCTGTATTGGCTGTCCCTTAGAGACGTAAAGCTGGACTGCGTAATATAAAGCTTTGTGGTTCAGCTTGGTAAAGTGAATCGCGACTGCTCTGGAGGCCTTATTATAACTGGTTCACTGATGTTCATTCAGGTGTAAGTGCAAAGGCTGACTTTTTTCCCTGGTGTACTCCTCGTGACAGAATAAACATCCTGGCATATACACAATGTTTAAAGAATTACACGTGAAGCTAGAATTATAGTTGTTAACATATTGGCTGGCAGTGACAATTATGCAGTCCGTTTGCTTATGTTTGCAAGCCTTGCATCTCGGACTAAGGCAGGGGCTTATGACTAATTGCTGGGTAACACCAGTTCTGGCATACACTAAAGTATCTTTAATTTTTATTTCTTATGAAGGGGACTCTTGGGTGTTCCTGTAACGTCTTTTCAAGTCAATTGCTACTGGCTAAATTGAGGCAGTAGTTCCACAGGATGTTGTTAATTCTAACGAACGCGTTTGAGAATGTGGTTATTAGGGCTGGTGGATGGGCGCTTTTGTTTCGACGCTCTTGCCCGAGAAATTCGGCTCTTTCTAGCAGCGATGTTCCTTTGTAACCCTATCCAGCAAGCTGACCGGGGTGATTCCTGCTTGCTAGGGTGAATTTTATTTCATGAAGAGGTTTTATATAGCCGCATTTTTCAATGCATACTATTCTTAGTCTGGCATCCTGTCCTACAAAGATGGAGTGTCGTGGGTGATGGCAAGTGTAGTATAGGTACTGCTGCGTGTCCGTCGGATTTATAAAGAGCGGGATTTTCAGTTTATCATTATTCAGGACAGCAGTATCAAAGAAGTTCACTCATTTATCCGACAACTGGCGTGAAAAGTTGATTGTCGGCAGCGAAGTGTTAAGATGGGAAATGAAAGTTTCTACGGCAGTGCGTAGAATAATTGTATCATTTGGCTCCTAGGTTACTTACCGTACCTTCTTCAAAGGGGTCGAGTTTTTGCTTTTATTTGGAGTTTTTGTTGCTGTTAATACTTTGTTTGATACTGAGTTGATATACAATCGACATGTGGAAATTCGGCGGCACGTGGCGTCCAAGTGCTAGGAGCCCGCAGTGCGTGCTCATTGATGTTGGTATTTTCTTGCTTTTCAGATGAAAAAAAATCCTGTGTACTTATTATGCTACAAAATTCGTAGAGGACGTAGAGATAACTGGTAGCGAAAACTCGTAGAGAAAAAACGAATATTTCATGCGGTTATCTGTAGGGCAGAAAATAAGGCGTCATTCCAGGGTAATTTTTTCAGATGTCCAAAACTTGGAAGTATCTATAATGTTTATTTTACACGTGAGGGCGAGCCGCATTCTATATTCTGTTAGAGAAAAGGTGTAATGTTGTGTAACTCGTACTGTGGGAGCTAGGTTAAAAGTTTTTATTAGTAGCGGAAGGAAATATTCCGCTGTAACTGGACCTGGTGCGTCTGCGGGAGCGTCATAGGATTTAATGCCTCGACGTCTGCACTCTTAGCTTGGACGGTAGGCTGGATGGTGCTTGCTATGGCAGGCAGAAGGAGCCGGTTACGTTGAGTAAAACTGTTTGTTCCTAACACAGCTCATATTTCTTGAGGTTAGTTAAGTGTTATCAGTGTTAAGTAAAGTTGTCTGTCAGGGTTTTCTGAGAATTTTCAATGGGGAAAGGGAAGCACGCTTGAAAGTGTCCTGACATTTACCTTCTAGTTTTGGAGGGAGAACTCCAATTGAACAGATACCTTTGGGGCGGACGCGTCTAACGATTTTTGTAGTTTGGAGGTAAGCGGAATATGTGTTGAGGTGGAAGCTGTGTTGTTTGTTTGGTTGTGAGCTTTTGAACTCTAATCAAACCACGGGATTTGCGAGGCCGGGCATCCGATATACTCGGTGTAGGTCATTTGCATTTGTTCTGAGCCCAGCTTCGTGATGGCAATTTTTTAAAGTATGTTTTTTTGGGGGGCAGTTAGGGGCGAAGTCTACGTGGATGCCTGTCACGGTGCGTGTTTGCAGTCAATTGCGAGTTGGTGTCTGCGGGAACACCGAGCGTCATGTCCTTGGTGGGTCGGCATGTTGTTCTCCTACCTATCTTCACCATGCGCTGCGGCTGCGTGCACCTTACTGTGCGTGCGTCGCGTGTGGTGTTCTCGAGGGGCTCGGTGCTTCGCTACCCATCAGAATGTGTGGTTGGGTCTGCTTCTCTGTGCTAGCCACTGATGGGACGTAGTTGTACCGGTTAACGTCAAATCATATGAACTCCTCAGCTTGTACAAGATATTTTCAGCAATTACACAGCTGCCTCAAATGTTAGAGTGTAAACCGTGTTTGGCCAAACGCCCTGGAGTGTGTGTGGCTGGTGTTTGTTTTCAGTCCTTTGAAGCACTGTCAACTCAATCGGGGGCCGGTCTTTTTCTTTGAAAAAGACCGGCCCCAGGTCGCAACGTTAGAATAAATGTGATGTTTTCACTTTTCTTCTATTTAGTAAAAGTTCACCTTATAGGCAGGAACCTTTTTTCTTAACTGTGTATATATATATATATATATATATATATATAAAATATATATATATGTATGCAGTAAAAGAAAACTTCTCGAGGAGCCAGAAAAAATACTTGAGAAAATGGTAGACGCACGATTAAAAACAAAAACAGTGGTTTACTGACGGGTCGACTGCGGGACCAGTCTTCATCTTGAGTAATATACAACGTTGGAACACGCACGTTCCCTGCACCATCCATCTATTCGTGTAATTCGTATGAAAAGTGTATTTAAACAACTCCCTACCCTGTTGTTTTTTTTTGGATGCAGTTGAATATTGCTGGGCTTTTTAGAAAAAAGTTTGTCATCATGTATAGTGCCACATGTATAATGCCCTCCCTTCCCTGTTCCCTAGCCCCAAACCCGCCAATGTTGTTAAAAAAAGGGTACACTGCAGCACACCCCCTGCACCAATATAAGCGTGCGTGCTCCAACGTTGTATGTTACTCAAGATGAAGACTGGTCCCGCAGTTGAAACGTCAGTAAACCACTGTTTTTTTTTAATCGTGCGTCTACCATTTTCTCTAGTATATATATATATATATATATATATATATATATATATATATATATATATTTGAATATATATTAGGGAGCTGGAAAACTTTGGCCATGGCAGAGAACACCAGAAAAGAAAACTTCGAACATGGTAGAAGCTCGATTGTTGCCAACATTTCAGCAAAGAGACTTGCCATCGTGAGAGCAACCTCTCAGCTCGCTGGCACGCTTTATATATGGGTAGGTCCCCAGGTGAGAGGACATCAGAAAGGAAGGAAATAGATTTGAGAAAGCGGATTTGTTTAGAAGTATGTCGGGGGAGATGTTGAGGGGGAAAGAAGGTTGTATAGCTTGAGCCGCGAAGTAGGTCAGAGGGAGGTCAGCCTGCGGTTGATATTTATTATTCCGATGCGAAGAACTGGGATTAGATATAAATGTTTCTAGAGTCGGGCAACCGTCTTCCCAAATCACGAAGATAAAGTCTCTGTAGCGGAGGTAAACCTTACGTTTATACGAAAAGGGCTTAATAGCGTGGTTCCACGTTGCCCCATGCAAATGTTGGCGTAGGTCGGCGCGAAGTGAGTACCTATGCTTATTCCAAAAACTTGCAAAAGGTAAGACGAGCCAAATTCAAAATATTTGGGAGTTAAAACTAGTTTTAACAAGGTATGTACACTTGAGACGCATCTTGGTGCGGGTTCTCTGATAAAGCTTTTGAAATACCTTCGATTCCTTCGACGAAAGGGATGTTTGTATACAATGCGCCAATGTCAATAGTAACAGGGAGGGTTCCACTGGGTAGGCGCCCACCCTTATTTATCACTTCCATTATGCGGAGGAAGTGGGGGGTGTCCTGAACGAATGAAGGAAGAAGAGCTGGAATTTCGGATATAGAATGATTTAAAACGCAGATAATAATTCGGTTGGGGTATTGTTATTCCAAACTATGGGTCTGCCAGGAATGGCGGCAGTGAACAGTAATTCTACGGGGGCTTTGTGTACTATTGTGGACCGACAATTCCACAAAGGCACGTAGCGTGCTTTTGCGCGAAGCACGGAGTGTTGACTCGTATACCACCATGCAGGAGCGGCGTACGAAACGGCCGACGTCACAACCAAATGATGTAATAAGCGAAGATGCTGTCTATTTACAATGGTGTTTTCACCACTAAAGGGTATAATGGAGACCGCGTGGATTTCGACGAAGGTTCTGAGGGGATTAACGTGAGCGACAAAGGTTAAATGGTTGTCGAAAACAACCCCACAGAGGCTCATCTTAGGCACATATTGTAACGACGTCCCGTAAAGTCACACCGTGGGTTTTCGGCTCGCTCCTCGTTCGCCACTCGCAAACAATAAACAGGAACATTTCGTCGGATTAATCCGAAGTTTGGCGTTGTTGCTCCAAGTGGTAATTCTCTCCAAGGCTTCTCGAGCCGGTGTCTCAAGGCGCCTTCAGTATGCCCACGCATGAAAACGATCGTGTAATACGCATATGCCTTAAGGTATACGTTATCAGGCATCGGAAGAGAGAGCAGACCACGAATATGAGCATTCCAAAATAGCGCTGCCTAAGGTTAACCTTGCTGGCTTCCTTTTCTCGCTGCATGGGTAATACTTCTGCTGTGTGAAAGAAATGACATTGTTCGGCCCTCCAAAAAGGAATGCAATACCAGTATATATTGCTAGGGCAGCGTTGCGCCCGGAAGACATATAGAAGCCCTGGATACCAAATTGAGTCAAAAGTGCCGGCAAAGTCCAAAGGTATGACAAAAGATAAATCTCCTGTATCCCTGCGTTCTTGCAGGGAGCGACGAAGATACACCAATGCAGTTGTCGTACTCTTCCCCATAGTAATACCATACTGGTGATGTATCATCTTGACGAAACAGCGTAAAAAACGGGGACGCTAGGAGAGAAAGACGACAGGACGACGCTGTACTCACAGCTATTTTTTATTAAACTGCAACACGCACATATATACTATGTCCCCAAAACCCACGTGCGCTCACAACATGACGCACATAGAGATTATCACTACAGAGTAACATCAAACTATGTCACGGACTTGTCTAGAAATAAGAATTCTTCTTCATGTAATGCTATCGACGGCTCACTTATGCAGATATCGCCTCTTTTTCTAATGTGAAATGCTTCGATAACTTCCCTAGTGATCTGATTAGTGTGAACCGAAAGGATGGTGGTGTCATGCAAAAGCGGAAAACACCCATGCTCGGAACAGTGTCTGGTGACATGTGAATCTTTTTTGTTTTTTAGTGCGTTTTTGTGCTGTAATAATCTTATAATATTGCAACGGCCGGTTTGCCCAACATATACGTGGCCACAATTAAACGGAATTTGATAAACCACCCCCGTTTTACACTCGACTAGAGGGGACCTGTGCTTAACAGAGCATTTCTTTTTAACTGCAATATCAGATTCTGCCAATTTTCTTTCTATTCGACCACAAATTTTTCCCATCTTAATGGGGATAAAAGAAGTTACCTTCTTAGAACCAAGGGAGGGTGAACCTTATAAAAAGAAAAAAGTGGTAGTAATTCCGCATAAGCATAAATTGTCACATGGGCTCAAAAATGTAGCTGGTAGATTTGGTATAAATGTTGTTTTTTCAGCACCCATAATTATGGGAAAAATTTGTGGTCGAATAGAAAGAAAATTCGCAGAATCTGATACTGCAGTTAAAAAGAAATGCCCTGTTAGGCACAGGTCCCCTCTAGTCGAGTGTAAAACGGGGTGGTCTATCAAGTTCCGTTTAATTGTGGCCACGTATATGTTGGGCAAATCGGCCGTTGCATAATATAAGATTATTAGAGCACAAAAACGCACTAAAAAACAAGAAAGATTCACATGTCACCAGACACTGTTCCGAGCATGGGTGTTTTCCGCTTTTTCATGACACCACCATCCTTTCGGTTCACACTAATCAGATCACTAGGGAACTTATCGAAGCATTTCACATTAGAAAAAGAGGCGATATCTGCATAAGTGAGCCGTCGATAGCATTACATGAAGAAGAATTCTTATTTCTAGATAAGTCCGTGACATAGTTTGATGTTACTCTGTAGTGATAATCTCTATGTGCGTCATGTTGTGAGCGCACGTGGGTTTTGGGGACATAGTATATATATGCGTGTTGCAGTTTATTAAAAAATAGCTGTGAGTACAGCGTCGTCCTGTCGTCTTTCTCTCCTAGTTTCCCCGTTTTTTACGCTGTTTCGTCAAGATGATACATAACCAGTACCAACTCGCCCAAATGTTGATCCTTCTGCCATACTGGTGAGAACGGAGCTGACCAAATCGATAAAGAAAGAAGTATAAACGGGAATTTAGCACCGTCTCCAGCAGCTTCCGCAGCATAGATGTAACACAAATTGTTCGGTATGGCGAGGTTTGATATCGTGGCCTTGCAGGTTTTAAAAGGAACGTAAACCGGGCAATTAACAACTGGGACGGGAAGTGTCCAAGCTAAAGGCAGGTGTTAAACCGATTGAGGAAGAATGGGGAAATGTGGGTAAATAATAGCTGAGTCGTAAGAGCAGTATTGCTGTCAAATCCGTGGGCTGAATTAGGGTCCATGGAGGGGGTGGCTGATCGTAAGTCGGTTTGAGTGAAGTAGAGATCTTGGTGATCCGTCTGATATGGTGTGTGGGCAACAAACGTGCGTAACGCCATGTGAGCCAAGGTATCACGCTCCCTTGTATCCTCTGATATGAGGGTCTTTAGAAAAAGGTCGGCAAATTGTATGGTGCCAGTTGCAGAACTGCCGTCAGCTTGTAGTAGAGGAGGCAATACTGTTGTAACCTTACAGCGGCTAAATGCGGTTTCAAAGGGACGACCGAATAAGCTTCTTCTTGTTTCTCATGAACACACCTGTCTTGCTGCATTGACCGTCGCATCTTCTATGTTAATCCTGTAGTCACTGAGAGCTTTGTAATAGATAAACTTGAGATGTTGAAGCGCTCCTTGCATCGCTGAAAATGGTGACGTAGAACACTGACTGCAGACCTCTCCGTAGCAAGGGAATCGGTTAACCACAAGTTTTCACTGTGTTTCTTTAGGAAAGTCTCGTACTTCTCTTTGACACCATCAAACTTTGTATAAAATGTATTAACTGCAGAATCGACGGCATCGGGCGTGGCAAAGCTTAGCGGATCGATATCGTAAAACCAAGGATCAGTTGTCAAGTGCTCAATCACGTGACGTGTAGCCCCTTTCATTAGGCCTCTCGTACGAGGAAATGTAACTAACAGAGGGCTGAAAAGTATTCTGCGATGGTCCGACAAAGAAGGCGCGTCATGAAATTTCCGATGAGGACCACCTTCCCAAACAGGGCCAAGCCCCTTGTCAGGTCAATCCACGACTCTGCCCACTGATTAAGAAATGTCAGTGGTGACATGAGATCATTCCGTAGCTGGAGTCCACTGGCAAGCAGAAAATGTGCTAAATCCAGCCCACAAGTGTTTAATACGATGCCACCCGTCAAGGGGTTTCGTGAATTGAAATCGCCTGCCACTACCGTACTGACACAATTGTAGCGCTAGATAACTTCATTCAGAAAAGTGAGTATGTAATCTAGTGGAGCGGACAGGGTGGCATATGTACAATCAAAAGTATAATAAATCCCTGGTATTGTATTTTGATTGCAACCACGCCAGGAGCCAAATAAACAGGAAATACATCAAAGTTTCGTCGGGGCAATAAAGTCATACAATGAGGAGCCTCCTGATTAAAAAACGTGAGGTAATGGTGTGGCACTCCTGGTACAGTTAACCCCCGGGCGTATGGATCAGAAATAGAAGCCACGTCACTGTGATGCGCCTCGATGAAGTCAAGCGAATAAGTTGCAGTGCGCGTGTGGTTGAGGTTAGCTTGCAGGAAATTTACTGTAGCCATAATAAATAAATTAAGGTAAAGGGCTTGTGGAAGTGCTTTACGCCGTAGATGGAACGCGGAGAGCCGGCGTAGAATGCAGCTAGTAAGTAGTTTTCACTTAGAGCCTAGACAATCCATACGCAACCGTGAAGCAACATGGGGCATTAAAAGTTTGGTCGAACCGCCGACCCACTGCTCAACACTCCCTGCACACCACGTTTTCCTTACCAGTGACTGGGCACTCTGTCGACGCACGCGAATCCACACAATAGGCACATCTAAGAATCTCCCCATTGCATCTTGTTGCGGCATGTTCGTATGTGAAGCACTTGTCACAGGCAGCCGCACAGAATTTTTCTTTTCCTTGGCAAGAGGTCCAACAAACCAAGATTCATTCCCTATACTTCAATATTCTATACACCAATGGAAATACTTCTACAATTTGCAAATTAGTACCACACCGCTCTTTGAAATATGTACGGTGCTGGAACTCTTGCTCAGGAATGTTTATATTGTTTCTGGCATTTATGTTACTGCTTAGCTACGCAGGAACTACACTGGGGTCTACCCCAGATATCTTAAATTGAGGTAGGTGGGGGGGAGGTCGGGATGTCTTCAGTGCAGTCTTTTGGTGAGCATGGGACTCTATCGTCTCTTGTATGTAGCCTATTGCAATTTGATCGGCTGATATGACTGTCAGACCAGATCGTGTGGGGATCAGCTTTACTTGCTTCACTTCGATTTTAGAGAGGTCATTTCCAAAGGTAGATATGGGCATGTCAGTGATCTCGGGGCATGGGTTAACTGTAGGAAGGTGAGCAGCGAGGTTTAGAACGTAGATTGGATTGGTCGTTGGTGTTGAAGGTCTAGTAGCAGCTTTATTGTCCTTATGACTAAATGGACACGGCACGGGCAACGAGGAACTGCCAGAATGAATAGCCACTTCTGAACTGCGTTTGGCCTCCACATACGATTGCTTCGAAATGAGTGGGGAATCCTGGGTCTCGGCACTGTTGCGAAAAGAATCTGCAAGTTGAGGGCATAGTTTCTTGATCTGGCCTTCAGAACGTGACAGCCGCATGTATAACACTGTCATCCTGTGCTGCAATCTCTCTAAAGTTTCGAGTATCTTCCTTCGGGCACTTACAAGTATTTTGTTGCCTGGATCGTTTAAAATGGTTGATAGCTCCACAATGTAGCTCCCAAGAAGGCGAAATACATCTTACTCTGGCACGGTTGATAACGCCGTGATGTTATGGCCATCCTGCAGCCTTTCAATTGGAAATTGTTCGTGATGGCGGTTATCGTAGCTATCCTCTTCTTCATGACCTTAATAGATTTGAAGTGCGCTCCGGGTAGCTCAGGTAAGTATTAGCTAGTTGGAGCGTGGCCTGTGGGATTGCCCAAATTAGGAGGGGTGCGTGCTCCGATGCTTTCGCACTGTGTTCCTAGAATTCCTAAGAATGCGAGCCGCACTTGTGACGTGACACGTTGCAGAAAACCTGCCAGCGGCTCGCCGACGATATGTAAGATCGAATATCATGCAGGTGACCGTATCATTGCATTGGCTTCGCAGCAAGACATGTCTGCAAGGTGAAGGTAGGTTTAACAGGTAAAAGCGTCCTTGAAGCACACAAGAAACCGAATTTAGCAAGCGACCTGTTCACCCAGACTCCCAAGTTGTTTACCAAACTGCTCCCACTGAAGACGAGAACAGGAGAGAGTTGCAAACTCAAAAATATCTACAAGGATCGCGCAGCCGACCTAAATTATGTCAGTTTTACCATATGTGATTTAACCGTAACCTGGGCGACGTGCTCTCGATGTATGTTTCTAGTGACTATTCGTTTGTAGTCCCTTTCGTCACGCACGCGCATAATAGGGCCACGCATACAACAACCGGCTTCTAACCATTCTTTCTAATATAAGGACGTGAACTTCCTGCCTACTTGACACAATCCTTCCTTACCGCCCTACATCTCGTAATATATTCAAGTCTCGGAAACTGGAAAGCGAGCCGAAGAGTGCCACCAACTGGCACACTCCTTCACAGGCAGAAGACCAAGGACGTCAGTAGTCTCACCAAGACGACAATAGTGGAACGCCCACTTACTCGGCTGGCTCCCTTGTATGGCTTCTGATACCATCCACAGCAACAGTGCTTTCAAGTAAACTTCAGATGAAATACCAGGGTCCCTACCCAGTTGTCGAAAAAACGTCCTCTGTCAATTACATCGTCGAGGGGGTCAATCCTTGTACCGATCGTCGCTTCCGTGGCCGCGAAATGGTTCATGTTAGGCGTCTCAAGCCTTATTACGACCCGCTCATCATCGCATCGCCCTGAGGCGCCAAGAATGGCTGCTTCTGTCCCCGGAGATGATTGTAACAAAGATAGTGAGCAGTTGTAAGAGCACCAGCTTCCCCGAGGGGTTCTGTGTTCGACTAAAGAGGAGGCTGACCTTCCAAGTGGCATCATTCCCCGAGTTAGTATATGTCTCCTGTAGCCACACAGCGGCAGCTTCATCGACAGTGCTTCGGTGCGGGACCGCGCCAACTCCAGACCTCGTTTGGACTCGCAAACGCATGACCTCGTTGGTACATCTTGCCAGCCCTGCCAACAAACCTCATTGTAATATTGCCGCATGCTCGCCAAACGCCTCAGAGCTAAGCGCGTCCCACAGACGCACGCCGGTGTTGCCGCGACGCGCTAACCATCGGTTATCCACCCGGCCACCCCTCGCATGATCGCCAAGTGGACTGGACCGCGTCGTGCGGGACTGCGTCGTGCGGGACGCAGGTTGACGAAGACGCTGGGCGCGGGTGTGTGTGAGACGCCGAGCAGCGAGCAAGGTCACCCCTTTTGTTCTCTTGTCTGCGGGCCCAAGTGCGCCCCAAATAAATCAGTTTGATTAGGCCTATTCGTCTTTGTCTACGTGACAAACTGGTGGAGGTGCGGGGTAAACCTATCCCATGCTTCAAACGCCATCGAAGAGCCGCAACACCAGCCCTTCGAAGCCTCCTCTTGTGGACACTCCCGTTCACCGGGCGAGCCGGCGGCTTCAAGGAGCGTCGCCAGAGTTTGGACTTCTCCAAGAAACCAGAGCTAGGACCGGTGCACCACAAGCACAGCAGCAAGGTATGGCCACCCCCGTCATCAATTTCCAAAACCCTCGGAATCCAAAATCGTTCCATGGCGAACTGTTCGAAGACGCGGAAGACTGGCTGGACCAGTTCGAACGAGTAGCTGCCTTTAATCAGTGGGACGACGCGGCGAAGTCAAGACACGTGTACTTCAGCCTAGAAAATGGTGCCCGCACGTGGTTTGAGAACAATGAACGGAGGTTAAAGACGTGGACGGAATTTCGAAGCGAGTTTCTGCAGGCACATGGAAATAGCGACCGCCGAGAGAACGCCGAGCGCGAGCTGCAATCCCGGGTTCAGCTCCCGAACGAAAGCGTGACCATGTACGCGGAAGACATGGAACGCCTCTTCAGAAGAGCTGATCCCGCCATGGCCGAAGAAAAAAAGGTGCGACACCTCATGCGCGGGGTAAAGGAACAGCTGTTCGGGGGCCTTGTTCGAAGCCCGCCCAAGACTGTGCGGGAATTTATTACCGAAGCTACTATGATAGAAAGAACGCTACGGCAGCGTGCAAGCCTGTATGAGCGCCAAGCTAATTTCGCGTCGCACTCCGGTGGCTTTGGCAACGCGCTCGAGAACCCTGATGCACTTCGAGAGCTGATTCGCTCAATAGTCAGCGAGGAACTACAAAAACTCCGCGACATCCGCCAACCCTCGATGGGTTCTATTGCTAGCGTCGTTCGTGACGAGGTGCAACACGCCCTGCGAGCGCCTCCTGTCCATGCTGATCCGCCAGTGATGGTTCCCGACCCTCTGCACATGAGCTATGCAGACGCTCTCCGGCGTCCTGCTACCGCAGCAGCTCCTCTTGTGTACCCCGGACCCATCATCCCCGTGCAGTCGGTGCACTCCGCAGCAGCTCCTTCTGTGTACTCTGTACCCGGACCCCGCATGCCTTTGCAGTCGGCGCAGCCGGCTGCGTACGTTGGGGACCGACGAAGGAAGACGGATGTGTGGCGCACTCCGGATTTGCAGGCCTCTCTGCTACCATTGTGGCGAAGCCGGACACTTGTACAGGGAGTGTCGTTACCGACGACTCGGACTGCGGGGCTTTGCCATCGACTCTCCTCGTCCGCGTCCCGGCCAAAGACCCCAGGCCATTGCAGAGTACATTGCACAACAGCGCCCCGTACTCTCACCGCAACGCCATCAATCAAGGTCGCCGTCTCCACGCCGGGTCTCTCCAAGGCGTTCGAGTTATACAAGTGCCCCACGGGGACGGTCCCCAAGCCCTGTCCAGGAAAACTAGGGGCAGCGGCCTTTGGAGGCGAGGTCGCTGAAGGAAGAGTTGCTGAACAGCTTCCACCGATGGCTCCAACGCAGCACGCAGCAACGGCGACGGCGAAACCTGATGATAATGGTCGGTTGTCTTTAGATATACCAGTGTTAATTGACGGTCATACAGTTAATGCGTTGGTGGATACCGGAGCGGACTATTCCATCATGAGTGGTAGGCTTACTAGAGGACTGAAAAAAGTTACGACGCCATGGTGGGGACCGAAAATTCGAACGGCTGGAGGGCACATAGTCACCCCACTCGGCGTGTGCACCGCCCGCGTGAGTATTCGTGAATCGACGTTCGTCGCCAACTTCCTCATAATGCCCGAATGCTCTCGCGACCTGATACTCGGCATGGACTTTCTCCGCGAACATGCTGCGGTGATAAACCTTCGGGAACGCCGAATCGCGTTTGCTACTGAGCAGGCAGCTGAGAAAAGTGACAACAATGGTTGCAGACGGAAACTTCGCGTCATCGAAGAAGGGGTAAACGTGCCACCACGAACGAGCGTGCTCGTTCAGGTTGAGTGCGCTGAAATGAAAAATGGTGAAGTCATTGCGGAAGGCAACCATTCGCTTTTGCTCACCGCACACATCTGTGTTGCGAGGGGCATTGTGCAGCTTCGTGATGGTCGGGCAGAATTACTCGTCACCAATTTCGGCTACGAAAACAGACGCCTCTTTCGCGGAACCACTGTTGCTTACGTCGACGAAATTACTGAGGTTGTGGAATGCTTCGCATTCGAAGAAGATCGCGGTGATTGCAATAGGAAGCCCACGCTCGAGAACGTCGACATCAATCCGGAACTTTCTGAAGAACAAAAAACAAAACTCGCGGAACTGCTGTCGAAGTTTCAAGATTGCTTCACCTCATCCACCAAACTACGTCGAACACCTATTACGAAACATCGCATCATAACAGACGATGCAAGTCCTATACGACAACAGCCTTACCGCGTCTCCTCAAAGGAGCGGGAGGCAATCGAAAAACAGGTAAAGGAAATGCTTGAAGATGACATCATCCAGCCGTCAAGCAGCCCATGGTCGTCTCCAGTGGTTCTCGTTAGAAAGAAGGACGGAACGCTACGCTTCTGCGTCGATTACAGAAAATTGAACAGCGTGACGAAAAAGGACACGTATCCACTGCCGCGCATAGACGACTCGTTGGACAGACTTCGGCGAGCCAAGTATTTTTCTTCCATCGACCTCAGGAGTGGCTACTGGCAGATCGAAGTAGACGAAAGGGATCGGGAGAAGACAGCCTTTGTCACCCCCGATGGACTGTACGAATTCAAAGTACTCCCTTTCGGTCTATGCTCGGCTCCAGCCACTTTCCAGAGGATGATGGATACCGTCCTCACCGGTCTGAAATGGCAGACGTGTCTCGTCTACTTAGACGACGTCGTCGTTTTTTCCGAAACTTTTGAACAACACCTACAGCGACTGAAAAAGGTATTGGAAGCGGTTCAGTCGGCTAGCCTCTCATTGAAGCCGGAAAAATGCCACTTCGGGTTCACCGAATTGAAGTTCTTAGGGCATGTGGTGAGCGCAGACGGAGTGCGACCGGACCCAGAAAAAACAGCTGCCGTGGCTTCCTATCCTGCCCCACGAGATAAGAAAGGCGTGCGACGTTTTCTGGGTCTTTGCGCCTATTACCGCCGCTTCATCAGCAACTTTTCAAGGATCGCTGAACCCCTCACGCGCCTAACCAGGGAGGACGTCCCATTTTTGTGGACCGAGGAACAAGAGGAAGCCTTCAGAGAACTGCGTCATCGCCTACAGTCGCCTCCCGTGCTCGCTCATTTCAATGAGGCGGCGACCACCGAGCTCCACACGGACGCCAGCAGCATGGGACTGGGCGCGGTGCTAGTTCAGTGGCAAGAAGGAGCCGAGAAGGTCATTGCATACGCAAGTCGTGCGCTTTCGCGAGCGGAATCGAATTACTGTACCACTGAAAGGGAATGCCTTGCTGTGATCTGGGCAATAACAAAATTCCGCCCGTACCTTTACGGCCGCCCTTTTAAAGTAATAACCGACCACCATTCCCTGTGTTGGTTAGCCAACCTGAAAGACCCTTCTGGGCGCCTCGCACGTTGGAGCTTGCGACTGCAGAGTTCAACAGTTACCATAGCTTATAAATCAGGCCGCAAGCACAATGACGCCGACAGTCTATCTCGTGCCCCAGTCGAATCGCCATGCGAAAACGCCGACGATGAAAACAACTTCTCTGTGTGCAATAACCACGTCCGAACTTTCGGCCAAACAACGTGCTGACTCGGATCTCCTACCGCTCATCGACCACCTTGAGGGTAGAAGCGCCACCATACCACGGTACCTTTCTAGAGCACTGTCTTCTTTCGTTTTACAAAACGGAGTCCTATACAAGAAAAACGGCGAGTCCAGCGACAGGGCATATCTCCTTGTCATACCACAAGACCTCCGCGACGACATCCTCTTTGCGTGTCACGACGAGCCGACAGCGGGACACCTGGGTTTTACGCGGACTTGGCCAGAGTGCGTCAGAAATACTACTGGCCTAGGCTCACCGCAAGCGTCAAACGCTACGTCCAAACGTGTCGTCAATGTCAGCGCCGGAAAACGCCGCCATTAAGGCCAGCGGGCTTACTTCAGCCTATAGAACCACCCGCCAAGCCTTTTGAGCAGATAGGCATGGACCTGCTAGGACCCTTCCCATTATCGGCTTCTGGAAACAAATGGATCGTAGTCGCAACGGACTACTTGACTCGCTACGCCGAGACAAAACCTTTATCGCGAGGAACAGCAGCTGAAGTGGCCAAATTCTTCATCGAAAACATCGTCTTACGACACGGAGCTCCGTCGCGCATCGTTACAGATAGGGGAACGCCATTCACTGCCCATCTGATGCAAGAAACGCTAGAACTCAGCCATACCACGCACAGGAAAACAACAGCCTACCATCCGCAAACCAACGGGTTGACGGAAAGACTCAACAAAACATTGGCCGACATGTTATCGATGTACGTAGATGTACAACAAAAAACGTGGGACGAAATACTGCCGTACGTGACGTTTGCATATAACACGGCGACGCAGGAAACCACACGCTTCACACCATTTCGTTTGGTGTATGGACGGGAAGTGCAGACTATGCTTGACGCAATGCTACCTTTCGAAGAAGAGCATCTGGCAACGCCAGACGCGGAGCAGTTCGCCGAGCGCGCCGAGAAACCCGCCAACTCGCCCGGCTTCACATCCAACGACAGCAGCTATCGGACGCCGCGCGCTACAATATTCGCCATAGAGAAGTGTACTACCGCCCAGGCGACAGAGTGTGGGTGTGGACACCGATACGCCGGCCGGGGTTGTCAGAAAAACTATTGCACAGGTACTTCGGACCTTACAAGATAGTGCAACGCCTCTCCGATGTCACCTACGAAGTTATCCCGGATGGAACAGCGGGACAACGCCGTCAACCGCGTACCGAAACAGTACACGTAGTCCGCTTAAAGCCGTACTTTCGCCGGTAACAACGTAACAACCTGCGGTGTGATGTGCTTGTGCGCGTGTGCGTGTGGTGTATCGTACCTTGCAATCTACGCAGTAGTGGCAACTAGCATCGTGTGCGCCTGAAACTGTGGTTTGTGCCGTGTCATAACCACCTATCGACCTCGAGGAACTGTCGGGACATTTTTTTCCCCCTTCTTCACTTTCCATTTATTACGTGCCTATTAGTTGAGCATCGGGTCGATGCTTTCCTTAAGAGGGGAATAATGCCGCATGCTCGCCAAACGCCTCAGAGCTAAGCGCGTCCCACAGACGCACGCCGGTGTTGCCGCGACGCGCTAACCATCGGTTATCCACCCGGCCACCCCTCGCATGATCGCCAAGTGGACTGGACCGCGTCGTGCGGGACTGCGTCGTGCGGGACGCAGGTTGACGAAGACGCTGGGCGCGGGTGTGTGTGAGACGCCGAGCAGCGAGCAAGGTCACCCCTTTTGTTCTCTTGTCTGCGGGCCCAAGTGCGCCCCAAATAAATCAGTTTGATTAGGCCTATTCGTCTTTGTCTACGTGACAATATAGCGAATCCGAGTAGGAAATCAGGGGTTTGTTGAATTAAGGCTGAAATAAGAGTTGGCAGTCAAGAAAACCTCAGAAAGCAAAGGGGAGGATGTGGTTAGTCATTAAACAGATAAATAATTTGGTAAGAAAGGGAGATAGCGGAGAAACAATGCCACAAATAATTTGGTAGGAAAGAAAGAGCCTACGAGAATTCACAAGAGGACAAACCTATTGACAGCAACACTTTGGCCAAACTGTTAACTTTAATACTTGAATTAAACAATTTTGAATTCAATAACCAGCACTACGTCCAAATAAGTGGCACATCTATGGGGATAAAAATAGGCCCAAATTATGCAAACATATTCATGGGAACCCTTGAGACACAGTTCTTGGAGAACTCCCCTTTATAACCACTGTTTTACAAGCGCTACATCGACGACATTTTCTTGGTTTGGTCTCATTCTGAGGAATCCCTGAAACAATTCATATCCGATTTCAACAGTGCTCACAGTGATATCTCATTCTCACATGAGTATTCAACTTCTACAATAAATTTCCTTGACGTGCAGATAACAACTAACGGACACAGACTGGATACTTCTGTGTACAGAAAACCCACCGACCGACACCAATACCTTAACTTTCACAGCAGCAATGTGAGACTGCAAAACGGCCATTCCATACAGCCAAGCCCTACGCTTCCGCAGAATTTGCTCTAACCAATATGACTTCGCTTCTAATTGTGATCAGCTCCGCATTGACCTCGCACGACAAAAATACCCACTACCACTCATTGAAGATTCAATCAGGAAGGCATCAGAACAGGAGCGTTCTAGCCTTATTAGTGGCAATAAAACCTCCACTTCGAGGTCATAAACCAATCTGATTCTGACATATTCGGCATCTGGCCCAAACGTCAATGAAATTTTAAGAAGACACCACAACATCTTGCTCCAGAGTGAAAGAATGAAGCACGTCATTCCAGACCCACCACGCGTGGTGTATCGCTGGGCAAGAAACATCAGAGACATTGTAACATCATCTCGATCAAGAGAAACTAGTTTCACTGGTTCCACACCATGTGGAAAACCCCGGTGCAAATTGTGTGTAATGATGACACAAACAACAAGCGCTCAGAGCAGGGAATCTGACTTTTCCATGCAGATCAGGGGCAACTTTCATTGTGACACTGCAAATATAGTTTACCTCCTAGAATGTGGTGATTGTGTTGCGCAATATATTGGACAGACTAAAAATTCTGTTAGAACTCGCATCAATAATCACACTTCCGATGCCAAAACAAAACCTTATCTCCCCCTTTCAAAACATATCAACTCTTTGAAACACCCGTTCGACCAATTCAAGGCCACAGTGCTCCAATCAGGATTTAAAACTCATTTCGACAGGGAAGCCTGCGAATCTTATCTGATCCACAAATATAACACTCTCACAAGAGGTATCAATGAGTCTCAGGGAAGGCTGTCGTGCCTTCAAACCAAGACCTTGTAGCCGAACGTATCGCACGTTACCACTTCTCAACCGTTGGATGGTTCATCGTTGTCAGCAGGTTACTTTTCCGTATGCTTTAATGCTTCTCATGCACGAAATCTTGCTGCATCCCATCATTACACTTTACAAGCACTATTCCGTCTAGTGTTGTGAATAACTTATTTTCTCCGTATGCTTCATTGCTCCTTTGCCCGAAATGTCACTTTGTAAACTATTTTTGTTCACTGCTATGGTTCCCCATGTTCTACGATTTGTACACGTGTATTCTTTGTATTCTTTCGTTTGTCAGTTTGTTTAAAGAATGCTGTGTGCGAATTAATACTGCCATTGATGACTAGCTACGAAGTGTCTTTTTTTTCTAGATCACTGGATGTTTGTTCTCGTACGTGCGTGACATTTTTATTTTACTTTTTTCATATTGTACAAACCCTTGTTACTTGCAAAAATATCAAATGTAAGCTGACAATTTGTTGTATCTATCCATTTCATGTCATGAGCCGGGGGCTCGTTCAACTGCTTTTTTCCATGGGCTTTTTCTTTGTTTATTTCCTGCCTTGTGTGTCACTTCTCAAAATCCTCGCACAAACTGCGCTCTTCTTGGGTGGCTGACGCACACCTCTGTCGGCGTCGCCCCCCTTCGAGGGGTCGTCATTGTTCGCCTTGTGCCCAGGACGGGGGCCGCAGATAAGCCATTTGTGGGTATTATCTGGTCTCCTCCGGAAGCGGCGGCATTTCCCTTTGAGGACGCGGCCCCTCGCTAATCTTCCCGCCTGCATTCTTGAACTTCAATGTCGCCTTCTGCCATTTTGCGTTCCCCAGTGTCTGGATGACTAATTGTCGATTCTACGCTTCCGCCTTATGCGGCAGGTTGTTTCCGTACCCCTTCCTTATTTGTTTACTTTTCCTAATATTGATGTGCGTGGGTGGGCGGTGGCTGAAGGAAACACGCTTCCTAAGTGCCTCGCTTTGGCTTTTCGCCGTGTTGTATATTGAGATGGATTACCTGCGCGCCCAGTCGTGCAGTACGTTTCTTTCCACTTGTTCTTGCTGTACTTCCTTCTTGCACACTTTTGAAATAATGTGCCCACGTGCTCACAGCGCTCCTTGCGAGCCTACATATACCCTGTATTCGACCTATGTACTTCACTTTAAAAAGGCTGGTTTCCAGCCGAAACGTCGTATTAAATATTGTTATGTTTTTCGTGGGGACTCTAATTAAATATATATATGTATATATATAAACACACATACACTTATATATATATAATTATACTTTAATGTATATATAGAGAAAAAGACACGTGGTAGCTCAGACCGTTTATTCCGGCTTTGTGAAAGGAGCAAACAGTAGAGCCTTCAACGAAAATGAAGGACGCATGAAGCACGTCCTGTGGGGGTGACAATCGGTTGCGCGCGACTGAAAATGATGCTGATAATAGCAGTGTTTCTGGTTGCTATGAGTGGGAAGAATGACCACAGTAGTGATCGGTATGCAAACGTCAGTCACACTATCTTCTCCGGCGGTTAGAGTGGCCAACCAGGCCACTAGTCAAAGTGATGGTGGTCGTCGAAAAAAGCGCCTGATACGCAAATCAGGAGCTTGCTGAAGTAAGATAGAACATAAGTTTTGGCAGTCAAGAAAACCTCGGAAAGCAAAGGGGAGGTTTTGGTGGGTCATATCAACAGGTGAATTTCTTCTATTTCTTTCTTTCTGACCGCTTTCTTTCTGACTCAAAAATATCTCACCTATTTCTATGACCCACCGCAACCTCCCCTTTGCTTTCGGAGGTTTCTTGACTGCCAACCCTTCTTTTCTCTCTCTCTCTCTCTCTCTCTCTATTATATATATATATATATATATATATATATATATACATATATATATATATATTATGGGTGTGCGAATATGAATTTTTTCGATTACGAATCGAATACGAATATCTAACTTCTATATCGAATCCAATATCGAATAAATAAGGGGGGAAGTGTTTTTTGAATTTTTTTATTTCTTTGTGGATTTTGAGAAGAATTAGCACGGGAACAGCAAATGTTTGCATGATAACAACATAAAAATTTTATATTTATATTTCATAAACTTTATTTATAAAATTTCATTTCTTTTTACCTTGTAGCGCGGTTGAGCAGCCTATACAACCTAATAGAAAACTTGTTTAAAGTGCTTTGCATTCCTAAATGAATAGACGAGGTCGTGACAGTCTTTCTATTAGGGCACATTTTTTAGTTTTTTTTGTTTTCTAGATGTGTATGATTGACGGGCATATAGACCGTGAACGACTATTTGCATACACAATTAAAAAAAGTAAGCCAAAATATCCAAGAAGGTTACCACCTGAACTGTTCATCAAAGAATGTACGGGAAGAACGCAATCAAAAATAGACCTACGGTCACGAAGCAATCACTGGAACAGGAGACGTAGGTGGCAAAAAAATTGTTTTGAGAATACGGCTTCCGAATTTGCAACAAAGGTTTCCGTCAAAAGTCGCTAGCGTTGTAGCCTTTCGTGTCTTTTCGAAAATGGAAAACTGAGTTTAGACTTCTTTTATTCTTTATAAGCTTGTTTGGAGCAGCGGCTTACGTGAAGGTGCTCATTGCCAAACGTTTACATACCCCAAAAATACAAATGAGCTCCTTTCATGCTTTGTATAGTATTATGCATAGCTCAAACTTCATTCAATACGTCTTGGGCATGTTTATTTACATTTAAATGTCACGTTTTAGTCACAATGCAATAGAAGTAAGGAATAAATGCAAATATCTTGGTCTTCACTTCAGAAATTATTTAACATGGCACCACCATATTATGTCCTCCTTGCCAGAGCAAACCGTTCTTTGCCTCATAACCGTGCTGCTCGCTTCATCTTTTCTGATTGTTCTACATTTTCAAGCGTCACATCATTAAAACAGCCAGCTGAACTGGATAAGTTATGCGTTCGTCGCGCTCATGCTCGCCTGTTCCTTTTCATAAAATATACTTCCACCCAAAACTTCACCGCGATATCTTTCACCCTCCATCAGCCATTTTTCTACGCAGGGATCATCCCAACAAAGTTAAGCGCCCTCTATGTCACTCGTCCTTGTATGCACACTCATTCCTGCCCCACACCTTATCTGAGTGGAACAAGTTACCCTCCCATCTAGCAACTCAAACAGACATAACTAACTTTCAAGAACTGCTTCGCCAACCGTGATAATTTGAATTGTACTGTTTCTTGATATGTATTATTGTGCACCTACCGCTGTTCTCTTTTTTGCGCTATATCGTTTTTCTGTATTCAACTGTACTTAACGAATTCCTTCGAGGAATTTCCTGGTCACCTTCTTGCGCAAGCGCAATCTGTTTATTTGTTCAAATTATTTTTTAACACTTTGTATTCCTGCAATATTTTGTAGTATTAAATTTGATTTTTTTCTTTCATTTCTATCTTTTTTTGAACCCAGGTTTTCTTTTGCTTTTCCCCTTTTTTCTATTTGTTCTAATGCTCCTTTGAACATGTGTTTTCAGTGCACGTATGCCCTGCCCCCCCCCTCATTGTGGGCCTTTAGGGGTAATATGAAATAAATAAAAATAAATAAAATAAATAAATGTAGGCAGATTTCTAAATAAAACCACAAGATCCATTCTAAGTGTGCTAGAGTATCACCACGCTGATATGACAGCTCTAGAAAAAGAAAACTCTACTGCAAGAACACATTTCTTACCAAGCGAGACTGAAACAAATATACCAACTTTTATCATGCGATCGAATATATAATGAGGAAGTGTGTTTTCAGGCTTTCCAAAAATTGGACACAGCTAAATGACTGAAGCTTTTTTCTTAATTTGTAGCGCGGTTAAGCGGCCTTTAAAACCTAATAGAAAACTGGTTCAAAGTGCTTTGCATTCCCAAATGATTAGACGATGTCGTGACAGTCTTATATTTTCATTACAACACTTTTTTCAGTTTCAGTATTATAGATGTGAATGATCAACGGGCATGTAGATCATGAACGACTATTTGCATACACGAATAAAAAGTAAACCCCAATATCCAAGAATTTTATGACCTGAACTGTTCACGAAGTAATGTAATGTGAAGAACGGAATCAAAAATAGATCTACGGTCACCAAGAAATCACTGGAACAGGAGACGGAGGTGGCAAAAAAACTGTTTTGATAATACCGCTTCCAAAGTTGCAACACAGGTTTCCTTCAAAAGTCGTTAAGGTTGTAGCCTTTTGTGTCCTTTAGAAAATGAGAAACTGAGTTTTGACTTCTTTTATGCTTTATAGCCTCGTTTGGAGCAGCAGCTTACGTGCACGTGCTCATTGCCAAACAAAAAATACTACGAAAATACAAATGAGCTACTTTGATGCTTGGTATAATATGCATAATTCAAACTTCATTCAATACGTCTTTTTTATGTTAATATACACGTTGTTGAGGAACTGGGCCCCAGGCCATGGCACCGCTCAGAACGCCTTTTATTCCACCTCGTCTTCTCCTCGCGTTGCTCTACGGCCGCGCGGTCCAGCACTGACGCATCAGGTCTTTCTTTGATCCCGATAGCATCCAGTCGCCACAGTGACGATAACTCGTTATCTGCCGCTGCGTCATCCAGCGAGGGCTCCATGAGGGCCAGGAATAAAGCACTAGATGATCCCGAAGTCCAGCCAGTTTCGTCGGAGTGTGCACCCTGGAGAGTCCAGCCGAACATTGTTTCGACGGCGGTCAGGTGCGGAGTCAGCCGTGAAATGTTCCCCGAGGTAACCTTCCAGTAGAAATCTGACCCAATTAGGATGCTGATGTGGTCATCCATGTAAGCCGACGCGGGCGAAGTGTCAGCGGCGAAAAGACCATGGTCGTTCATCAGTCTAAGCGTGTCATCGGTGATTGGGGGACTCGTAACGACGCAGATACTTGGGACCTCAAGGGCGTCGATGACCACCTGCTTGCCGTTCTGGCTGGCCACCGTGACTGACACGCGAGGATACTTCTCAGCTGCTGCATGGTGGCTTTTGCCGAATGTGACCAGCTTGAGGTCCTCAACGCCTTCAACGGAGTAGCCCAGAGCGCGCGAAACGTCACGCCGAACGAACGTCCGCTGGCTGCCCGTGTCTAGCAGAACCCTCACCAGAAGCTGACCGTTGGGACCCGTCGCCCATGCGCGGCAAGTCTGCAGGTAGACTGGAGTGGGCCGTGTGGTTCTAGTTGACGCTGTAACCACCGACGATGCCGCGTAGGACGGTTTGGGCACTGTGGGCGGGCCCCCTTGACCAGCCGAGTGGGCAGACCTGGTAGCCTGCGCGGAACCTGGCTGAGCTACGTCGCAGAGTGACGTTAGATGCCGGCGTGAACAGTGCCTGCAGGACAACGTTCTAGCAGTCTGGCAAGAACGTGCAACGTGATTATGCTTGCCGCACCGGAAGCAATGTCTTCCTGCTTGCAGTCGCCGTCGCTTCTCCTCTGGTGGCACATTCGCGGTGCATCGCGCGATCCCATGGCCTCGCCCGTCACAAAGGGGGCAACAGTCACCACGAGGAGGCGGCGATGAATCCGCATGTAGCGCTGCGGCTGACGGTGGAGAAAACTCCTCATGCGGTGTCGGCCGGGGTGCTGGAGGGTGTCGAACCTGAGGACCGGTGCTGTCCATGTACCCTTCTTCCCGAATTTCCACCTGAATACGGAGAAAATCCAAGATCTCCTGAACTTGCTTGGCATCCCCGTTCACCTCATTCGCGGCTGATTCCTTCATCCGTTGCCGGTAAAGAAGAGCGATGTCATGCGGCAACGCCTTCAGCAGGACCCGGTGGATTATGACGGCGTACCGGTCGGGCGCGATGCCTAGGGCCTCCAAAGCGTTTAGGCGAAAGCTGATGTCGTCATGCAAGCGCCGCAGCCCCGCGACGTCCGCAGAGGTCTTCACTAGAGTTATGGCGAGGAGGACATCGACATGAGCCGCCATCAATAGGTCTCTGCGACCAAAACGGTCTGTAAGGATCTTGATCGCTGCGTCGTATCCATCCTCCGCAAGCCTGATGCCCTCAATCGCGGTCTTAGAGGGGCCGGTCATGTACGAGCGGAGGTACTTGAATTTATCGATTTTCGTCAAGTGTTGGTTTGCATGGATGGTGGCGTCGAATCGTTCCCATAATCCCTGCCAGTCGCGACGGTCCTTAGAGAATGGTGCAATCTGCAGCTTTGGGAGGGCGACGCGGGGAACTGGCACGGCGGGAGGAGCCGTGGATTCGCTCACCCTTCGATCCTGCGTATGTCCACCAGCAGCGGAGCTCGAGGGACCGGAGACGGCAGAAGGCGATGATCGGGCGGTGTGCACGCGGGCCCGAATTTCGCAAATGCTGTGCTCGTAGTCCCATGCTGTGGTGTAGTCCGCCTGAAAGGCCTCGTCCGAGAGTTGAGCCTGGATCTTGGCGTCCAGGGCGCGCAGCTCTGTCTGCTTCTCAGTAAGTAGGGTGACGTAGCACTGAATTCGGGTCTCAGGGGCAGCGGGATCCTCGAGGAGAGCGTCAAGCGCGGCGATCGCCTTCGTGATGGCGGCGCGCAGGGACCCCCGAACTCGGCGTTCGTGCTCCATGAAGGAAGGAACCGGGAGCCTGGGCGGGTTTGATGTTGTGAAATAAGTGGATATCCTTCTCTCGCGCTCCACTATCATCATTGTTAACTGTGTTCGATTAAAGGCATCATCGGGAGGGGCTCCGCGGCTCGTCCCTTTCTCCACATATTTTGGTGCCGTGAAGCCGAGGAGAAGGGACCTCCAGAGGTGAGCTACAGCGAGCGTACTCCGCTTCTGTTCGACTGCATCCTCACCTCTGGAGATCCGGAAATGAAGCCGCACAGGGAAGAAGCCGATTGGGAAAGAGCGGTGCAGCCCAAGAAGAAGAAGAAGACTGAACGAAACCAGCTGCAAGAGATATCTGCCCTGACACAGCACGAGATGGTCCGTGAGCAGTGACACGACCGATGCTGAGACGGCGCCGTCTTGCTTGCCTTCTGAGCCGGTCACCAGCTATTACAAGCGACTTGACGCTGGACCGTACCATGGAGGCCCTTCTCGAAAGGCGGCGCATCGTTCCGTCACGACATCACGGCATTCATACGGCTACGTTGAAGACCTCCCAATGACACGACCCTCAATAAGTGAGTTGAATGAGCTTGCTACCAAGTTAACAGTACTCATGATGAATACGCAAGATCACCCTGAGAAGTGGAATATTCTGCAGACAGTGATAATCTGGAGGCTGAGTTTGAAAGACGCATTCAACTTTGACTACCTGGTTTGTGTGGCAAAAGCGAACCTTGAACTTAAACAATTGAAACAAAGAAAGCTCGAGAAAACCTTGAGGACGTTATCAAAGATAAAAATTCAGCAGAATATAGGGAAAACCGGGATAACCGGACCAATATTTGAATAGTGACAAATCATCAGATGGAAATCACACTTCCTGAAGAGACTAAATACAAAGAAGTGGTCACCCTTAATACATTCCTTGCACGAAATGCAATTGTCTGCCTGGAATGGGCAATCGCAAACAATAGAAACCCCGAATGACATTGACTCCGATGACCTGACTCCAAAGATGCTCCAGGAGATGTCTTCTTGCAAAAGGAAACAGCGCTTTACTTGACAAATGAACAGAGACGGTGATTACTTTGCCGAAGACAAAAGGATGCATCTGTTGTGTCCTGGCCTGCTTTGTTCTCCAATGTTCAAACATAAGGCGCTGGTGAAGCAGTACACGCGACAGGAAAAGAGAACTGCAAAGAAGAAGCGTTCAAGGACGGAGGACCTCAAAGGGGGCTCTGCTCACACCTTACCACAGTTCAAAAGGAATCAGCCACGCCAGCTCGTGTTGGGAAAACCAAGAAAACATCTCCCCCTCCTGACTAGAAGGCGTGCAGTGCACCTCGGCTTAAAGCGCAGAACTGAAACAGCAGCGAACACTAGAAGCCGAACCGTGCGCTCTGAAAAGATCCTCAACGAGAGTACGACTCACGTGCAGCCGGCTCTAACAAGGAAAAATAACTTGAGGAAACAGGAAGAAGTACATGTAACCCGGACAAGCAAAAGACTGCACCAAGGGGCTGCAGTAGCTTGGTTCACATGTTCACGAAAGCCAAGGCATTGTTTCCATCGATGGAGGTGCGAAGCTGACACGTGTTGACTACTTTTCGCCCACCTCGGACCTGAAAATTAGCTCTCATGGACTGAACAATTTCTTGAACAGCGAACCATACTAATTGTCGCGCGGGGGAGGATGTTGTGAAATAAGTGGATATTCTTCCTCTCGCGCTCCACTATCATCATTGTTAACTGTGTTCGATTAAAGGCATCATCGGGAGGGGCTCCGCGGCTCGTCCCTTTCTCCACACACGTTTCAATACATGTTTTCAATACATTTCTTTAGTACTCTTGAAATTAAGGGCATTCAATATTCCACGGCAGCCCAGCTAATATACTCTAAGCTACAGATTTGTGCATTGTTATTATTTTACCTAAAAACAAATTTGTTAAAGCAAACGACAGTAATGCAATATTTAACACCGTCAACACCTTTTTATTCCTGCTTGCATAATTTTTTGAAGTGCACAGGAAGCGTTGTACAAAAAGCGATATGGTTCGCACGCATCTCGGCACTCGTTCATCGCAATATGCCATGCTTGGTTTATCCCTGATATGGCTCTTCCGGTCACTTTTAAGATTAAATCTAACATCACAGGCATAATTACAACTACTGGCGTTCAATTTCACCCGGTTGCGCAGTCAAGCGTAACTTGTTCGCGCAGCGGCTACTCCCTTCGCGTCACAGCTTTTGACACGTGGGCCGTTTCTTTCGAAAGGCTAGTGAGCCTACTGCCAAACATACCTATACCAGAGCGTGTAAACATCGCAAATCAGATGAAAAGTTCACCTCTCGAAGCGCTTCCAGAAGCGCGCCCACCGTTTTTTTCATTCAAAGGTATATTGTCACCCGCAGCAGGAAGCTTTCGATGACCTCCGCCTTTCGAGCCACACAACTTCTCGTAATCTGGCTTGTGATATCAGGCATTCCCATCGCGATAATATCCGTGTTGAATACCAAAGCCGACAAAATGACTGCACAGAAACTTAGCCCAGCTAAGCATGGCAAATGAACTCAGAAATGCTCCCTACGCAGTTGAGGTGCCCGCCATCTTGCATTGTGGCAGTGAGGCCCAATCAGGAAGGCCGTTTCAACGCGCGCCGACCAGAAGGCCAACCGCGCTTCAGCATCTAATTCTGGCTTTGTTTGTGCGTCTTTCGTTTTCTGTCGATGGTGCGTTTGGGAAAGCACGAAGATAAAAGAGACGGCCAGGCCCGGAAAGAAGAGCTCTGCCGATCCAATGGCCGCGCCCGGTGGCACCGTTGCGGTGATAGAGCGCTCCGATAATTGTTTTTTTTTTGGTTTTGAGCACTGCACTTTTCTCACTGCAGCTGGCAAAAGATTTCAGGCCACCTTGCGACACTTTTCGGCGGAAAATATTTGCAAATCCCCAGGATAGAAAACATAGATGCCGAATACAGGGCTTTGAAAAACAATGTTTAGGTAATTTTCAGAAGTGGAAAGCCGCGTCCACCCTAGAACTGAACAATCCAAATATTCTATAATCGCGGATTAATCGAACCTTTTCGAATACTCGAAATCTTTCGAATACATATTTTTTTAAGCGAATACGAATATAACATCATAAATATTCGAAAACTATTCCAAGTTTTGCGATATTCGTACACCCCTAATATATATATTTCTGCGAAGGAATAAATTGCAATGAGGCCGTCTAAAATGTACAACAAAAGAGAAGAATAAAGGGTAACAAACGAAAAGATTATAACGTTTCGGCTTGTGCAAGCCTTCGTCAGAATCCGACGAAGGCCTCCGACGAAAGCTTGCAATAAGCCGAAACCTTGATACCCTTTCGTTCGTCATCCTTTAGCTTTCTCCTTTTACTGTATGGGTATGAATATATATACACAAACTAAAAGTACGCTCTTCAGAGACTGTATTTCGGAGACTAGTGCGAACAGTTAACACGCCATGCATTGAGCTTGCGAGACACGTCGCGACGCCACGTACAGAGCGGGGAGAAGGCGGGAAAGGGGACGTAGGACGCCCAAAGTCGGGGAAGCTGCCTTGGCTGCAAATTCAGTAAAGGGCCTCACTTTCATTCTTCACCTTGCTGCATAACATCGTCGTTAGTCAATCATTTTTACGGGTGGCGGATGCACACTCACTTCTCGCGGTGGATGCACACTCACTGCTTTTTGGTCTTTTTCTTCTTGGAAACGCCGGATGTTTTTTCGGGAATTCGCCACCGATAAACTTGTCCCTTTTTCTGTCATTCCCACCACTTCGCGTTTATGCAGGATTTTCTGTAAGATTGTGTTCCTCTCGGTCCCCCTCTTTTTGTTTGTTTGTCTTGGGGGTCTTTTTCGCTAGCCTTCACCAGAATAAGCACTGTTTGGTGTGTGTTGTCATTTGTTTGTTTTCAATGTGGCTTGTATTTCGGAGCGCGGCCTCCACGCTGAGTCCATATATTTTTTTCCTAAACGTTTCAATTCTGAAGAGGACTTCTCTCAGGTCGAAATGTTGAATTAGGTCTCCGAAGAGCGTACTTTTACTGTGGGTGTATTTCTGCAACACATAAAGACTACACAACACAACTATAATAAAAATAAATATATATTATATATATATATATATATATATTAAAAGAAGAAGTACGCTCTTCGGAGACTTTATTTCCAACGTTTCGACCTGAGACAGGTCTTCCTCAGGAATGAAAGCTTTGGGTAGAATCGTACGGACTCAGAGTGGGGGCGGCGCCCCGAAACACAAGCCACATGGAAACAAACACACAAACGACCACACACACCATACAGAGCTTATTCTGCCATAGGCAGGCGAAAAAAAGGCCTCACAAAAAAAAGGAGGAGGAAAGGAAGAGGAGGATCAAGGGATGGCAAGGGGAGGCAATGAAAGAGGCAAGAAGACACACTGCATAAACGCGAGTATGGGGATAACAGGAATGCGACGAATACACGGGGTGGCGAAAGGCCCAAAAACATCCGGTGTCTCGAGAGGGAAAAACTACAAAGCACACGCCGCAGGAGCAGTGAGTTTACATGCGCGTCCACCGGTAACAAGGATTACTACTACTACCGACCGTTCCTTCAGCGGCATGGTCAAGAATGCAAGCGGGGCCTATTACTGTAACTGAAGCGCAGGCAGCCTCCGCGACTTTTGAGGGTCCCACAAAAGCCAATGGGGGAGCCCATTTGAGGCGTCCCCTTCCCCGCCACGCGTTCCTTTGTACACGGCCGTCGCGTCGTGTCGCGCCAGGTCCATGGACGGCTTGTTAACTGTTAGTAGTCGGCCTGTCGCCTGCCACGCGTAGACCCCTGGGCCCAATCTACGAAAATATGGCGGAGCGCGGCACTTTTTAAAAACATGAAAACAAGAAGAGAGAGGTGACCGCCGGTATGTGCCGTGCCTCCGGGGGAAACAAACAAAAAAGAAAGAAAAAAAGGGAAACAATGAAAAGAAGAAACAAAGCAAAAAGACAGGAAGGTCGCGAGCACTCCGTGAACACCAGCATCGGGGATCACAATGTGATTACAAGACACCCGAGGCATAAACCACACTAGACACCAAAAAAAATACTTCTTACACGCTCGGTTGGAATGAAAAGCTTCAACATTACATTTCACATTTCTCAAGGATAAAATGGTTATGACATATGGTGACATAAACAGGCAATGGGTATCATGTGGTTATTAATGAGGCGTGTTATGCTTGCTGGGCGTTGAGACAAGGAAATGAAAGAGAAAAAATACTAAAAAAAAGGAAAATAAAATAAAATAAAATAAAAAAAAATAGTGGGGCGGGAAGGGAAGTGTTGGTAGGGGGCCGGGAGCGGACGAGATAATTATAGTGACCGCGGAACATAACGGTAGGTTGTTGGTGTTACAATGTACAACCTCACACCTGGAGCAACAGGCTGCCTGTAAACCTCAGACCGTGCAATGCCCTGCGCGGGAAAGGCCGATGCACATGAAGGGCTTAATGTTATAGCAAAAGGACAACAAAACTACAAGGTCTCGTATGTCCCGGGGTCACAATGCTTCAATGGTCTTGCAGAGTACGATAGAGTCATAGTTCCAGGGCTCTCATTAAGACCCTCCTTCAGCGTATTAAATTTGTAGATTAAGTAAGACTCACATTGTTCTCGCTCCCTACAGCTAGAAAAACTGCTCTGTAGAAGCGTGACTTTAATGTCATCGAAAGAGTGATTTTGCATCGCTAGGTGTCTGGACAAGGGAAGGTTTGGGAGTGCCTTGGTGTGATAGCGGTGATTGTTAAACCGCATTCGAAAAGGTCCATCCGTCTGTCCTATGTACTGCATATTACATCCGCCACACTCCAATAGGTAAACCAAATTGGATGAGTCACAATCCAATGACCCACGTATAGAATATCGGAAGTCCGAATGTGTGCTAATTGCCACAATCGCGGTCTGCACGTGTTTACACACCAAACATCTGTTTTTTCCACACAGTCGGCAGCCTAATTGCTGGGCGTCCCTGTCTTTGGCGTGGACAAGATAGTCCCCTATGCTTTTTGCGCGCCTGTATATTACACGCGGAGGATCACTGAAAATTTCGGAAAGTCGCTCGCTCTGCTGGAGAATGTTGAAGTGCTTTTTTATAATTTATTCACGTTTGGCGGGCAACTAGTAAAAGTTAAGACTAAATTAGTGCGGGAATTATTCCCATCATTCACGTGCGACCCCTGTAGCAGTGTGTTACGATTTAAACTTGCCGCCCTTGAAATGGCATCATCAACAAGGGCCGGGGGGTAGTGCTGTTTGAGGAGGACGCCCCGCATTCGGCTGGCGTTCGAACGAAAGTCTTCATCCTTGGAGCAAATTCTTCTAAATCTATGTGCCTGGGAATAAGGGATAGCCGTTCTGCAATGACGTGGGTGGCAGCTACTGAAGTGCAGGTACTGTTGGCGGTCTGTAGGTTTCCTGTACACACTCGTCTCCAGTGACCCCGCCTGCACATGAACCTGAACGTCCAAGAAACTAATTTCGGTGCGAGAGTACTCGTAGGTGAATGAGATATTAAGATGAACTGTGTTGAATTCTTCTGTAAAGGCACTAAGTCGTTGCTCAGTGTCTGTCCAGATCATGAAAATGTCGTCAAGGAATCGCTTGTACAGTGCAGGTGAACTGTCTGAAGTAGACAGGAATTTGGTTTCAATATTGTGCATGAATATGGTGGCATAATTGGATGCCATTTTTGTTCCCATCGCAGTACCACTTGTTTGGAGGAAGTATTTGTTTTCAAATTCAAAACTGTTGACTTCTAATGCGAGACGCGTTAATACCTCAACAACCCTTGGGCTGGGACAGTCTTTTCGCGGTGTGCATTGTACGACTGAATGAGGGAATTGATGCCATCGCTGTTCGGAATGTTGGTATAAAGGGAGGTCACGTCTAATGTTACGAGAAATGCACCGTCCGGCAGAACCATGCCCTCGATTTCTTGGAGAAAATGGTTTGTGTCCCGTAAGTATGATGGAAATTGAGGGGGATATCGCGAATAAGGTAATCTATATAACTTGAAATAGGCTCTGTGATGGTGCCTATTCCCGATATAATTGGGCGGCCGGGATTTCCAATTTTGTGTAATTTTGGAAGCATGTAAAAGCGGCCAACCACTGGGTGGGCCGATGTTAGTGCCCTGGCAAGTTTTCTATCAATTTCTCGGGCCCCCACAAGTTGCTCCAGCACGTTATTTACAATTTTTTGGTGTTCTTTAGTAGGGTCTGATAGAAGGGGCTTATAGAATTTCCGGTCGCCTAATTGCCGATCCCCTTCTTTGACGTAATCATTCCGGTCGAGAATAACAATCCCCCCTCCCTTGTCAGCTGGTTTGATTACAATGTCCTGTCGGTTACTCAATGCATTGAGGGCATCCTGTTCGTTTTTTGTGATGTTGTGATGACGGGTTCGGCGTGATTGGTATGCCTGGAAAACGTCTCTCTGGGCGGCATGAATATACAAGTCAAGATTTTCCTCCCTTTGTGCACTGGGGGTCCAGTGGTGCTTGGCGACGAAAGAAGGTTTGACGTTCTCCCAATCACTTCCATCGAAGAAGTACTCTCGTAAACGCAGAGTACGGGCAAAATTATCCAAATCTTTCAGGAGTGTTAATTCTGAGTACTTCCCGTTGCTCGGGCAAAATGTGAGACCCCGGGACAGAACAGATATCTCAGTGGCGCCTAATTTATTCTTCGATAAATTAACAATTTGCCCGCCCCGTCGCCGCATTCAAGCCCCCGCGGCAGCTCCCCCGGCATGCTGTCAGCACCCTCCTCGCGGTCAACCAGATCCACAAGAGGCACACACGGTTCTTGTCTGACGTCCCTCGCATCCGACCCGCCATGCCCCGGGACGTTATCTCTTGCGAGTTTTTTTAACTTTGTTTTTGAAACCTCGAGGATTTTTTTGGCCTCAAACAAATTCAGCTCCTCGAGTTCCGGCGCTGAAAGTAAGGCACTTTCCCGGACTCGACGTTCCTCTCCCACAATTGACGTTAGCATTTTTTAGAGTGCTCTATTGTGACCTGGAGTAATTCTAGAGAAGCGGTATTTAGTATTCGATTCCATTTTTCTACATTCTCATTAGATAGGTTCTTCATTGAAGGAGGCAGTGAAATACGAAGCCCTTTGGGTAGAATACCTTCTAGCTTATATGTTTGAAGGGTACGAACATGGAGGTCATGGCGTACGCGCTTGTCTACAATTTTCCTGACTTTTAAGAATTCTTTGGATTTTAGTGTTACGGCACCTGAGGAAGAGGAAGTCGGCTGGGGCTCGGGGCCAACACGTCAATCACTCTGCACTCGGCGGGCCGATCCAGGGCATTTCCTAAGGTTGTACCTTGGAGCTGGAGTTTTGACAGCGTCCTCACTGTCCCCCGTGGAAAGTGTGTGCAGCGCTGCGCGATCTTGCGGTGCTATCCTCGACAGGGGTTGCTGCGGTGTTGTCTGGTGGGTGCTCGTTGTGGGTAACTTGGGTGACGTGCGTCCATTTCCCCGTCGGAACTCTGCGGTGGGGCCAGGGCTGGAACATTTTCGTCGTCGGAGGCGTAGGAAAGGTGACTCGGGTCCTGGTGTCGGGTCCACTTGATGGGCTTCAGGGCTGGCACTCTGCTTTCGTGGTCGGCGTGGGGGAAGTACCTCCGGTTGTGGAGCTGGACCCTCAGGAATGGCAGTTGCACCTCCGGCGGGTGTTGCGTCAAGGGAGTGGTGAGGGCGAGGACCGGTAGCTGGATTCGGGGCAGTCACACGGGTCTGTGGGGGCCAGTCCAAGTCCAAATGCCGACTTGGTTCAGTTTGCAGTGTGGCCTGTGCGAACGTAGGCTCCTGTTGCGTTTCACGAGCTGGTGATGGTGACGCATAATCCTGCCAGTCTGCAAACATAGGTCGTCGGAGTTCTAGGAGGAAGGTGTACAAGTTCCACGCCATAACCGACACACCACCAAAACTCGGGTGTAGACCATCGGCTGCCAGCACCATTTTGGGGGGGAAGTGATGCAGGCAGTGGTGCAAGAAAAAGACATTTTCACGGTTTTCGCACAACTCGACCAAGAGGCAGTTGAAGGCGTCGGCTTCTCTGTTGAATCTAGCTGCAGCGCGCCAATCATGGGGGTTTCGTCGACGGTTTGGAGACCGTGGGAGCAGCAGAGTTACAAATGTTGCCTGGATATCAGGTCTTTCCTTTGCAATGTGGTCGAGAAGATTTGAGTATCTCTCCTTTGCGCCTTGGTCGTTTGTGTTGGCCACGTCGTTTGTCCCAACGTGCAGGATGAGCTCTGTCACACCTCGTGGCACGAAGTCCAACAAGTTTACAACGTCGCGGATGCCGGTTCCCGGTAGCGTGATAAATGCTGGTGAATGAGGACTAGATGGGTCGAAGTTCTTGTGTAAATATTTGGTTTGCGAGTCCCCAACGATGGCGCACGTGGGGTACTCTCGCACCGAAATTACTCGCACCGAAATAAGTTTCTTGGACGTTCAGGTTCATGTGCGGGCGGGGTCACTGTAGACGAGTGTGTACAGGAAACCTACGACCGCCAACAGTACCTGCACTTCAATAGCTGCCACCCACGTCATTGCAGAACGGCTATCCCTTATACCCAGGCACATAGATTTAGAAGAATTTGCTCCAAGAGATGAAGACTGTCGTGTCCAACGCCAGCCGAATGCAGGGCGTCCTCGTCAAAACAGGCGCTACCCCCCCCGCCTTGTTGACGATGCCATTTCTAGGGCGGCAAGTTTAAAATCGTAACACACTGCTACAGGGGGTCGCACGTGAATGATGGGAATATTTCCCGCGCTAATTTAGTCTTAAAACTTTACTAGATAGCCCCCCCAAACGTGAATAAAAATTTATAAAAAAAGCTAACTTCAACATTATCCAGCAGAGCGAGCGGCTTTCCTAAATTTTCGGTGATCCTCTGCGTTGTAATATACAGGCCGCAAAAAGCATAGGGACTGTCTTGTCCACGCCAAAGACAGGGACGCCCAGCAATTAGGCTGCAGACGTGTGGAAAAAACAGATGTTTGGTGTGTAAACACGTGCAGGACCGCGAGGGTGGCAATTACACACATTCGGACTTCCGATATTCTATACGTGGGTCATGTGGAATTGTGACTCAGTCCAATTGGGTTTACCTATTGGAGTGTGGCGGATGTAATATGCAGTACATAGGACAGACGGATGGTCTGTTCGAATGCGGTTTAACATCACCGCTATCACACCAAGGCACTCCCAAACCTTCCCTTGTCCAGACACCTAGCGATGCAAAATCACTCTTTCGATGACATTAAAGTCGCGCTTCTGCAGAGCAGTTTTTCTAGCTGTAGGGAGCGAGAACAATGTGAGTCTTACCTAATCTACAAATTTATTACGCTAAAGGGGGGTCTCAATGAGAGTCCTGGAACTATGACTGTAATTCGTACGCTGCATGACCATTGAAGCATTGTGACCCCGGGACATACGGGACCTTGTAGTTTTGTTGTCCTTTTGCTATGACATTAGGCCGTTCAAGTGCATCGGCCTTTCCCGCGCAGGGCATTGCACGGTCTGAGGTTTACAGGCAGCCTGTTGCTCCAGGTGTGAGGTTGTACATTGTAACACCAACAACCTACCGTTATGTTCCGCGGTCACTATAATTATCTCGTCCGCTCCCGGCCCCCTACCAACACTTCCCTTCCCGCCCCCGGCATTTTTATTTTTTATTTTATGTTATTTTCTTATTTTTATTATTTTTTTCTCTCTCATTTCGTTGTCTTAACGCTCAGCAAGCATAACGTGCCTCATTAATAACCACACGGTACCCATTGCCTGTTTTTGTCACCATATGTCATAACCATTTTATCCTTGAGAAATGTGAAATGGAATGTTGAAGCTTTTCATTCCAACCGAGCGTGTAAGAAGTATTTTATTTTGGTGTCTGTTGTGGCTTATGCCTCGGGTGTCTTGTAATCACATTGTGATCCCCAATGCTGTTGTTCACCGAGTGCTCGCGTCCTTCCTGTCTTTTTGCTCATGTTTTGCTTTGCCTTTCTTTTTCATTGTTTCCCTCTTTTTCTTTCTTTTTTTTCTGTATTTTTTGTTTGTTTGCCTTGGAGGCACGGCACATACCGGCGGTCACCTCTCTCTTCTTGTTTTCATGTTTTTAAAAATTGCCGCGCTCCGCCATATTTTCGTAGATTGGGCCCAGGGGTCTACGCGTGCCGGCGACAGGCCGACTACTAACAGTTAACAAGCCATCCATTGACCTGGCGCGACACGACGCGACGCCGTGTACAAAGGGATATGTAGGCGGGGAAGAGGACGCCTGAAATGGGCTCCCCATTGGCTTTTGTGGACCCTCCAAAGTCGCGGAGGCTGCCTGCGCTTCAGATACAGTAATGGGCCCCGCTTGCATTCTTGACCATGCCGCTGAAGACGGTCGGTAGTTAATCCTTGTTACCGGTGACGCGCATGTAAACTCACTGCTCCTGGCGGCGTGTGTTTTGTAGTTTTTCCCTCTCGGAGACACCCGATGTTTTTGGGCCTTTCGCCACCCGTGAATTCGTCGCATTTCCTGTTATCCCCATACTCGCGTTCATGCAGTGTGATCCTCCTTGCCTCTTTCTTGCCTCCTTCTTTTTTTTGTGAGGCTCTTTTTTCGCCTGCCTGTGGCAGAATAAGCTCTGTATGGTGTGTGTGGTCGTTTGTGTGTTTGTTTCCCATGTGGCTTTTTTACGATTTTACCCAAAGGTTTCATTCCTGAGGAAGACCTGTCTCAGGTCGAAACGTTGGAAATAAAGTCTCCGAAGAGCGTACTTCTACTTTGTGCGTATTCCTGCAGCAACTAAGGACTCCACTTGTCGATATATATATTAATATATATTTTAATAAATATATATATATTATATATATATATATATATATATATATATATATATATATATATATATATATATACACACACACACAAAAGAAACATAGGTCGGCAGTCTACAACGAAAAGGAGGCATAGGGATGTGGTTAGGCTCTATTTTTTACTACGGTTAATGAAGTTAAGATACTTTTAGTATAAGGAAGAAAGAAAGAAAGAAAAACACGAGCCCAGAGTGGGGACCGAACCCACGCCTTTCGATTATATCTCAAATGCCTTACCAATTCGGCTATCTGTGGCACTGTGTTCTTTCACTTTCTGGGCTATTTATATTTACTAGAAGCGTATCTGACGCTTGAGGGTGGTATCCAGCCCACTTTAACTACACGGGGAGAAGGGGACCTTCTTTTCATCCCCCGGGGCGTGACTCAACCGTCTACAGCCTATCATGAGCGGGTAACTGGCGGGAAGCCCTCTTATGCAACCTAGGCATCAAGGCTGCCAGAACCGAGACCCTCGCTAGGCTTTCGCAGAATAATATAGTAAGGAAATGAGGGGCTCGTTGAGGAAATACAGAAACATAGGTCGGCAGTCTACAACGCCAAAGGAAGGCATAGGGGTGTGGTTAGGCTCTATTTTTTACTACGGTTAATGAAGTTAAGATTTTTTAATATAAGCAAGAAAGAAAGAAAGAAAAACACGCGCCCAGAGTGGGGACTGAATCCACACCTTTCGATTAGATCTCGAATACCTTACCAATTCGGCTATCTGGGCGACTTTGTGCTCCTTCACTTTCTGGGCTATTTATATTTACTAGAAGCGTATCTGACGCTTGAGGGTGGTAGCCAGCGCCACTCTGACTACACGGGGAGAAGGGGACCTTCTTTTCAACCCCCGGGGCGTGACTCAAACGTCTACAGCCTGTCATGAGCGGGTAACTGGCGGGAAGCCCTCTTATGCAACCTAGGCATCAAGGCTGCCAGAACCGAGACCCTCGCTAGGCTTTCGCAGAATAATATAGTAAGGAAATGAGGGGCTCGTTGAGGAAATACAGAAACATAGGTCGGCAGTCTACAACGCCAAAGGAGGCATAGGGGTGTGGTTAAGCTCTATTTTTTACTACGGTTAATGAAGTATAAGATTTTTTAATATAAGGAAGAAAGAAAGAAAGAAAAACATGCGCCCAGAGTGGGGGACCGAACCCACGCCTTTCGATTAGATCTCGAATGCCTTACCAATACGGCTATCTGGCGACTGTGTTCTCCTTCACTTTCTGGGCTATTTATATTTACTAGAAGCGTATCTGACGCTTGAGGGTGGTAGCCAGCGCCACTCTGACTACACGGGGAGAAGGGGACCTTCTTTTCAACCCCCGGGGCGTGACTCAAACGTCTACAGCCTGTCATGAGCGGGTAACTGGCGGGAAGCCCTCTTATGCAACCTAGGCATCAAGGCTGCCAGAACCGAGACCCTCGCTAGGCTTTCGCAGAAATAATATAGTAAGGAAATGAGGGGCTCGTTGAGGAAATACAGAAACATAGGTCGGCAGTCTACAACGCCAAAGGAGGCATAGGGGTGTGGTTAGGCTCTATTTTTACTACGGGTAATGAAGATAAGATTTTTTTATATAAGGAAGAAAGAAAGAAAGAAAAACACGCGCCCAGAGTGGGGACCGAACCCACGCCTTTCGATCAGATCTCGAATGCCTTACCAATTCGGCTATCTGGGCGACTGTGTTCTCCTTCACTTTCTGGGCTATTTATATTTACTAGAAGCGTATCTGACGCTTGAGGGTGGTAGCCAGCGCCACTCTGACTACACGGGGAGAAGGGGACCTTCTTTTCAACCCCCGGGGCGTGACTCAAACGTCTACAGCCTGTCATGAGCGGGTAACTGGCGGGAAGCCCTCTTATGCAACCTAGGCATCAAGGCTGCCAGAACCGAGACCCTCGCTAGGCTTTCGCAGAATAATATAGTAAGGAAATGAGGGGCTCGTTGAGGAAATACAGAAACATAGGTCGGCAGTCTACAACGCCAAAGGAGGCATAGGGGTGTGGTTAGGCTCTATTTTTTACTACGGTTAATGAAGATAAGATTTTTTTATATAAGGAAGAAAGAAAGAAAGAAAAACACGCGCCCAGAGTGGGGACCGAACCCACGCCTTTCGATTAGATCTCGAATGCCTTACCAATTCGGCTATCTGGGCGACTGTGTTCTCCTTCACTTTCTGGGCTATTTATATTTACTAGAAGCGTATCTGACGCTTGAGGGTGGTAGCCAGCGCCACTCTGACTACACGGGGAGAAGGGGACCTTCTTTTCAACCCCCGGGGCGTGACTCAAACGTCTACAGCCTGTCATGAGCGGGTAACTGGCGGGAAGCCCTCTTATGCAACCTAGGCATCAAGGCTGCCAGAACCTGAGACCCTCGCTAGGCTTTCGCAGAATAATATAGTAAGGAAATGAGGGGCTCGTTGAGGAAATACAGAAACATAGGTCGGCAGTCTACAACGCCAAAGGAGGCATAGGGGTGTGGTTAGGCTCTATTTTTTACTACGGTTAATGAAGATAAGATTTTTTAATATAAGGAAGAAAGAAAGAAAGAAAAACACGCGCCCAGAGTGGGGACCGAACCCACGCCTTTCGATTAGATCTCGAATGCCTTACCAATTCGGCTATCTGGGCGACTGTGTTCTCCTTCACTTTCTGGGCTATTTATATTTACTAGAAGCGTATCTGACGCTTGAGGGTGGTAGCCAGCGCCACTCTGACTACACGGGGAGAAGGGGACCTTCTTTTCAACCCCCGGGGCGTGACTCAAACGTCTACAGCCTGTCATGAGCGGGTAACTGGCGGGAAGCCCTCTTATGCAACCTAGGCATCAAGGCTGCCAGAACCGAGACCCTCGCTAGGCTTTCGCAGAATAATATAGTAAGGAAATGAGGGGCTCGTTGAGGAAATACAGAAACATAGGTCGGCAGTCTACAACGCCAAAGGAGGCATAGGGGTGTGGTTAGGCTCTATTTTTTACTACGGTTAATGAAGATAAGATTTTTTAATATAAGGAAGAAAGAAAGAAAGAAAAACACGCGCCCAGAGTGGGGACCGAACCCACGCCTTTCGATTAGATCTCGAATGCCTTACCAATTCGGCTATCTGGGCGACTGTGTTCTCCTTCACTTTCTGGGCTATTTATATTTACTAGAAGCGTATCTGACGCTTGAGGGTGGTAGCCAGCGCCACTCTGACTACACGGGGAGAAGGGGACCTTCTTTTCAACCCCCGGGGCGTGACTCAAACGTCTACAGCCTGTCATGAGCGGGTAACTGGCGGGAAGCCCTCTTATGCAACCTAGGCATCAAGGCTGCCAGAACCGAGACCCTCGCTAGGCTTTCGCAGAATAATATAGTAAGGAAATGAGGGGCTCGTTGAGGAAATACAGAAACATAGGTCGGCAGTCTACAACGCCAAAGGAGGCATAGGGGTGTGGTTAGGCTCTATTTTTTACTACGGTAATGAAGATAAGATTTTTTTAATATAAGGAAGAAAGAAAGAAAGAAAAACACGCGCCCAGAGTGGGGACCGAACCCACGCCTTTCGATTAGATCTCGAATGCCTTACCAATTCGGCTATCTGGGCGACTGTGTTCTCCTTCACTTTCTGGGCTATTTATATTTACTAGAAGCGTATCTGACGCTTGAGGGTGGTAGCCAGCGCCACTCTGACTACACGGGGAGAAGGGGACCTTCTTTTCAACCCCCGGGGCGTGACTCAAACGTCTACAGCCTGTCATGAGCGGGTAACTGGCGGGAAGCCCTCTTATGCAACCTAGGCATCAAGGCTGCCAGAACTGAGACCCTCGCTAGGCTTTCGCAGAATAATATAGTAAGGAAATGAGGGGCTCGTTGAGGAAATACAGAAACATAGGTCGGCAGTCTACAACGCCAAAGGAGGCATAGGGGTGTGGTTAGGCTCTATTTTTTACTACGGTTAATGAAGATAAGATTTTTTTAATATAAGGAAGAAAGAAAGAAAGAAAAACACGCGCCCAGAGTGGGGACCGAACCCACGCCTTTCGATTAGATCTCGAATGCCTTACCAATTCGGCTATCTGGGCGACTGTGTTCTCCTTCACTTTCTGGGCTATTTATATTTACTAGAAGCGTATCTGACGCTTGAGGGTGGTAGCCAGCGCCACTCTGACTACACGGGGAGAAGGGGACCTTCTTTTCAACCCCCGGGGCGTGACTCAAACGTCTACAGCCTGTCATGAGCGGGTAACTGGCGGGAAGCCCTCTTATGCAACCTAGGCATCAAGGCTGCCAGAACCGAGACCCTCGCTAGGCTTTCGCAGAATAATATAGTAAGGAAATGAGGGGCTCGTTGAGGAAATACAGAAACATAGGTCGGCAGTCTACAACGCCAAAGGAGGCATAGGGGTGTGGTTAGGCTCTATTTTTTACTACGGTTAATGAAGATAAGATTTTTTTAATATAAGGAAGAAAGAAAGAAAGAAAAACACGCGCCCAGAGTGGGGACCGAACCCACGCCTTTCGATTAGATCTCGAATGCCTTACCAATGCGGCTAACTGGGCGCCTGTGTTCTCCTTCACTTTCTGGGCTATTTATATTTACTAGAAGCGTATCTGATGCTTTAGGGTGGTAGCCAGCGCCACTCTGACTACACAGGGAGAAGGGGACCTTCTTTTCAACCCCCGGGGCGTGACTCAAACGTCTACAGCCTGTCATGAGCGGGTAACTGGCGGGAAGCCCTCTTATGCAACCTAGGCATCAAGGCTGCCAGAACCGAGACCCTCGCTAGGCTTTCGCAGAATAATATAGTAAGGAAATGAGGGGCTCGTTGAGGAAATACAGAAACATAGGTCGGCAGTCTACAACGCCAAAGGAGGCATAGGGGTGTGGTTAGGCTCTATTTTTTACTACGGTTAATGAAGATAAGATTTTTTTATTATAAGGAAGAAAGAAAGAAAGAAAAACACGCGCCCAGAGTGGGGACCGAACCCACGCCTTTCGATTAGATCTCGAATGCCTTACCAATTCGGCTATCTGGGCGACTGTGTTCTCCTTCACTTTCTGGGCTATTTATATTTACTAGAAGTGTATCTGACGCTTGAGGGTGGTAGCCAGCGCCACTCTGACTACACGGGGAGAAGGGGACCTTCTTTTCAACCCCCGGGGCGTGACTCAAACGTCTACAGCCTGTCATGAGCGGGTAACTGGCGGGAAGCCCTCTTATGCAACCTAGGCATCAAGGCTGCCAGAACCGAGACCCTCGCTAGGCTTTCGCAGAATAATATAGTAAGGAAATGAGGGGCTCGTTGAGGAAATACAGAAACATAGGTCGGCAGTCTACAACGCCAAAGGAGGCATAGGGGTGTGGTTAGGCTCTATTTTTTACTACGGTTAATGAAGTTAAGATTTTTTAATTATAAGGAAGAAAGAAAGAAAGAAAAACACGCGCCCAGAGTGGGGACCGAACCCACGCCTTTCGATTAGATCTCGAATGCCTTACCAATTCGGCTATCTGGGCGACTGTGTTCTCCTTCACTTTCTGGGCTATTTATATTTACTAGAAGCGTATCTGACGCTTGAGGGTGGTAGCCAGCGCCACTCTGACTACACGGGGAGAAGGGGACCTTCTTTTCAACCCCCGGGGCGTGACTCAAACGTCTACAGCCTGTCATGAGCGGGTAACTGGCGGGAAGCCCTCTTATGCAACCTAGGCATCAAGGCTGCCAGAACCGAGACCCTCGCTAGGCTTTCGCAGAATAATATAGTAAGGAAATGAGGGGCTCGTTGAGGAAATACAGAAACATAGGTCGGCAGTCTACAACGCCAAAGGAGGCATAGGGGTGTGGTTAGGCTCTATTTTTTACTACGGTTAATGAAGATAAGATTTTTTAATATAAGGAAGAAAGAAAGAAAGAAAAACACGCGCCCAGAGTGGGGACCGAACCCACGCCTTTCGATTAGATCTCGAATGCCTTACCAATTCGGCTATCTGGGCGACTGTGTTCTCCTTCACTTTCTGGGCTATTTATATTTACTAGAAGCGTATCTGACGCTTGAGGGTGGTAGCCAGCGCCACTCTGACTACACGGGGAGAAGGGGACCTTCTTTTCAACCCCCGGGGCGTGACTCAAACGTCTACAGCCTGTCATGAGCGGGTAACTGGCGGGAAGCCCTCTTATGCAACCTAGGCATCAAGGCTGCCAGAACCGAGACCCTCGCTAGGCTTTCGCAGAATAATATAGTAAGGAAATGAGGGGCTCGTTGAGGAAATACAGAAACATAGGTCGGCAGTCTACAACGCCAAAGGAGGCATAGGGGTGTGGTTAGGCTCTATTTTTTACTACGGTTAATGAAGATAAGATTTTTTTATATAAGGAAGAAAGAAAGAAAGAAAAACACGCGCCCAGAGTGGGGACCGAACCCACGCCTTTCGATTAGATCTCGAATGCCTTACCAATTCGGCTATCTGGGCGACTGTGTTCTCCTTCACTTTCTGGGCTATTTATATTTACTAGAAGCGTATCTGACGCTTGAGGGTGGTAGCCAGCGCCACTCTGACTACACGGGGAGAAGGGGACCTTCTTTTCAACCCCCGGGGCGTGACTCAAACGTCTACAGCCTGTCATGAGCGGGTAACTGGCGGGAAGCCCTCTTATGCAACCTAGGCATCAAGGCTGCCAGAACCGAGACCCTCGCTAGGCTTTCGCAGAATAATATAGTAAGGAAATGAGGGGCTCGTTGAGGAAATACAGAAACATAGGTCGGCAGTCTACAACGCCAAAGGAGGCATAGGGGTGTGGTTAGGCTCTATTTTTTACTACGGTTAATGAAGATAAGATTTTTTTATTATAAGGAAGAAAGAAAGAAAGAAAAACACGCGCCCAGAGTGGGGACCGAACCCACGCCTTTCGATTAGATCTCGAATGCCTTACCAATTCGGCTATCTGGGCGACTGTGTTCTCCTTCACTTTCTGGGCTATTTATATTTACTAGAAGCGTATCTGACGCTTGAGGGTGGTAGCCAGCGCCACTCTGACTACACGGGGAGAAGGGGACCTTCTTTTCAACCCCCGGGGCGTGACTCAAACGTCTACAGCCTGTCATGAGCGGGTAACTGGCGGGAAGCCCTCTTATGCAACCTAGGCATCAAGGCTGCCAGAACCGAGACCCTCGCTAGGCTTTCGCAGAATAATATAGTAAGGAAATGAGGGGCTCGTTGAGGAAATACAGAAACATAGGTCGGCAGTCTACAACGCCAAAGGAGGCATAGGGGTGTGGTTAGGCTCTATTTTTTACTACGGTTAATGAAGATAAGATTTTTTTAATATAAGGAAGAAAGAAAGAAAGAAAAACACGCGCCCAGAGTGGGGACCGAACCCACGCCTTTCGATTAGATCTCGAATGCCTTACCAATTCGGCTATCTGGGCGACTGTGTTCTCCTTCACTTTCTGGGCTATTTATATTTACTAGAAGCGTATCTGACGCTTGAGGGTGGTAGCCAGCGCCACTCTGACTACACGGGGAGAAGGGGACCTTCTTTTCAACCCCCGGGGCGTGACTCAAACGTCTACAGCCTGTCATGAGCGGGTAACTGGCGGGAAGCCCTCTTATGCAACCTAGGCATCAAGGCTGCCAGAACCGAGACCCTCGCTAGGCTTTCGCAGAATAATATAGTAAGGAAATGAGGGGCTCGTTGAGGAAATACAGAAACATAGGTCGGCAGTCTACAACGCCAAAGGAGGCATAGGGGTGTGGTTAGGCTCTATTTTTTACTACGGTTAATGAAGATAAGATTTTTTTATTATAAGGAAGAAAGAAAGAAAAACACGCGCCCAGAGTGGGGACCGAACCCACGCCTTTCGATTAGATCTCGAATGCCTTACCAATTCGGCTATCTGGGCGACTGTGTTCTCCTTCACTTTCTGGGCTATTTATATTTACTAGAAGCGTATCTGACGCTTGAGGGTGGTAGCCAGCGCCACTCTGACTACACGGGGAGAAGGGGACCTTCTTTTCAACCCCCGGGGCGTGACTCAAACGTCTACAGCCTGTCATGAGCGGGTAACTGGCGGGAAGCCCTCTTATGCAACCTAGGCATCAAGGCTGCCAGAACTGAGACCCTCGCTAGGCTTTCGCAGAATAATATAGTAAGGAAATGAGGGGCTCGTTGAGGAAATACAGAAACATAGGTCGGCAGTCTACAACGCCAAAGGAGGCATAGGGGTGTGGTTAGGCTCTATTTTTTACTACGGTTAATGAAGGTAAGATTTTTTTATTATAAGGAAGAAAGAAAGAAAGAAAAACACGCGCCCAGAGTGGGGACCGAACCCACGCCTTTCGATTAGATCTCGAATGCCTTACCAATTCGGCTATCTGGGCGACTGTGTTCTCCTTCACTTTCTGGGCTATTTATATTTACTAGAAGCGTATCTGACGCTTGAGGGTGGTAGCCAGCGCCACTCTGACTACACGGGGAGAAGGGGACCTTCTTTTCAACCCCCGGGGCGTGACTCAAACGTCTACAGCCTGTCATGAGCGGGTAACTGGCGGGAAGCCCTCTTATGCAACCTAGGCATCAAGGCTGCCAGAACCGAGACCCTCGCTAGGCTTTCGCAGAATAATATAGTAAGGAAATGAGGGGCTCGTTGAGGAAATACAGAAACATAGGTCGGCAGTCTACAACGCCAAAGGAGGCATAGGGGTGTGGTTAGGCTCTATTTTTTACTACGGTTAATGAAGTAAGATTTTTTTAATATAAGGAAGAAAGAAAGAAAGAAAAACACGCGCCCAGAGTGGGGACCGAACCCACGCCTTTCGATTAGATCTCGAATGCCTTACCAATTCGGCTATCTGGGCGACTGTGTTCTCCTTCACTTTCTGGGCTATTTATATTTACTAGAAGCGTATCTGACGCTTGAGGGTGGTAGCCAGCGCCACTCTGACTACACGGGAGAAGGGGACCTTCTTTTCAACCCCCGGGGCGTGACTCAAACGTCTACAGCCTGTCATGAGCGGGTAACTGGCGGGAAGCCCTCTTATGCAACCTAGGCATCAAGGCTGCCAGAACCGAGACCCTCGCTAGGCTTTCGCAGAATAATATAGTAAGGAAATGAGGGGCTCGTTGAGGAAATACAGAAACATAGGTCGGCAGTCTACAACGCCAAAGGAGGCATAGGGGTGTGGTTAGGCTCTATTTTTTACTACGGTTAATGAAGATAAGATTTTTTTAATTATAAGGAAGAAAGAAAGAAAAAAAACACGCGCCCAGAGTGGGGACCGAACCCACGCCTTTCGATCAGATCTCGAATGCCTTACCAATTCGGATATCTGGGCGACTGTGTTCTCCTTCACTTTCTGGGCTATTTATATTTACTAGAAGCGTATCTGACGCTTGAGGGTGGTAGCCAGCGCCACTCTGACTACACGGGGAGAAGGGGACCTTCTTTTCAACCCCCGGGGCGTGACTCAAACGTCTACAGCCTGTCATGAGCGGGTAACTGGCGGGAAGCCCTCTTATGCAACCTAGGCATCAAGGCTGCCAGAACCGAGACCCTCGCTAGGCTTTCGCAGAATAATATAGTAAGGAAATGAGGGGCTCGTTGAGGAAATACAGAAACATAGGTCGGCAGTCTACAACGCCAAAGGAGGCATAGGGGTGTGGTTAGGCTCTATTTTTTACTACGGTTAATGAAGATAAGATTTTTTTAATATAAGGAAGAAAGAAAGAAAGAAAAACACGCGCCCAGAGTGGGGACCGAACCCACGCCTTTCGATTAGATCTCGAATGCCTTACCAATTCGGCTATCTGGGCGACTGTGTTCTCCTTCACTTTCTGGGCTATTTATATTTACTAGAAGCGTATCTGACGCTTGAGGGTGGTAGCCAGCGCCACTCTGACTACACGGGGAGAAGGGGACCTTCTTTTCAACCCCCGGGGCGTGACTCAAACGTCTACAGCCTGTCATGAGCGGGTAACTGGCGGGAAGCCCTCTTATGCAACCTAGGCATCAAGGCTGCCAGAACCGAGACCCTCGCTAGGCTTTCGCAGAATAATATAGTAAGGAAATGAGGGGCTCGTTGAGGAAATACAGAAACATAGGTCGGCAGTCTACAACGCCAAAGGAGGCATAGGGGTGTGGTTAGGCTCTATTTTTTACTACGGTTAATGAAGGTAAGATTTTTTATTATAAGGAAGAAAGAAAGAAAGAAAAACACGCGCCCAGAGTGGGGACCGAACCCACGCCTTTCGATTAGATCTCGAATGCCTTACCAATTCGGCTATCTGGGCGACTGTGTTCTCCTTCACTTTCTGGGCTATTTATATTTACTAGAAGCGTATCTGACGCTTGAGGGTGGTAGCCAGCGCCACTCTGACTACACGGGGAGAAGGGGACCTTCTTTTCAACCCCCGGGGCGTGACTCAAACGTCTACAGCCTGTCATGAGCGGGTAACTGGCGGGAAGCCCTCTTATGCAACCTAGGCATCAAGGCTGCCAGAACCGAGACCCTCGCTAGGCTTTCGCAGAATAATATAGTAAGGAAATGAGGGGCTCGTTGAGGAAATACAGAAACATAGGTCGGCAGTCTACAACGCCAAAGGAGGCATAGGGGTGTGGTTAGGCTCTATTTTTTACTACGGGTAATGAAGGTAAGACTTTTTTATTATAAGTAAGAAAGAAAGAAAGAAAAACACGCGCCCAGAGTGGGGACCGAACCCACGCCTTTCGATTAGATCTCGAATGCCTTACCAATTCGGCTATCTGGGCGACTGTGTTCTCCTTCACTTTCTGGGCTATTTATATTTACTAGAAGCGTATCTGACGCTTGAGGGTGGTAGCCAGCGCCACTCTGACTACACGGGGAGAAGGGGACCTTCTTTTCAACCCCCGGGCGTGACTCAAACGTCTACAGCCTGTCATGAGCGGGTAACTGGCGGGAAGCCCTCTTATGCAACCTAGGCATCAAGGCTGCCAGAACCGAGACCCTCGCTAGGCTTTCGCAGAATAATATAGTAAGGAAATGAGGGGCTCGTTGAGGAAATACAGAAACATAGGTCGGCAGTCTACAACGCCAAAGGAGGCATAGGGGTGTGGTTAGGCTCTATTTTTTACTACGGTTAATGAAGATGAAATTTTTTTATTATAAGAAAGAAAGAAAGAAAGAAAAACACGCGCCCAGAGTGGGGACCGAACCCACGCCTTTCGATTAGATCTCGAATGCCTTACCAATTCGGCTATCTGGGCGACTGTGTTCTCCTTCACTTTCTGGGCTATTTATATTTACTAGAAGCGTATCTGACGCTTGAGGGTGGTAGCCAGCGCCACTCTGACTACACGGGGAGAAGGGGACCTTCTTTTCAACCCCCGGGGCGTGACTCAAACGTCTACAGCCTGTCATGAGCGGGTAACTGGCGGGAAGCCCTCTTATGCAACCTAGGCATCAAGGCTGCCAGAACCGAGACCCTCGCTAGGCTTTCGCAGAATAATATAGTAAGGAAATGAGGGGCTCGTTGAGGAAATACAGAAACATAGGTCGGCAGTCTACAACGCCAAAGGAGGCATAGGGGTGTGGTTAGGCTCTATTTTTACTACGGGTAATGAAGATAAGATTTTTTTATATAAGGAAGAAAGAAAGAAAGAAAAACACGCGCCCAGAGTGGGGACCGAACCCACGCCTTTCGATTAGATCTCGAATGCCTTACCAATTCGGCTATCTGGGCGACTGTGTTCTCCTTCACTTTCTGGGCTATTTATATTTACTAGAAGCGTATCTGACGCTTGAGGGTGGTAGCCAGCGCCACTCTGACTACACGGGGAGAAGGGGACCTTCTTTTCAACCCCGGGGCGTGACTCAAACGTCTACAGCCTGTCATGAGCGGGGTAACTGGCGGGAAGCCCTCTTATGCAACCTAGGCATCAAGGCTGCCAGAACTGAGACCCTCGCTAGGCTTTCGCAGAATAATATAGTAAGGAAATGAGGGGCTCGTTGAGGAAATACAGAAACATAGGTCGGCAGTCTACAACGCCAAAGGAGGCATAGGGGTGTGGTTAGGCTCTATTTTTTACTACGGTTAATGAAGGTAAGATTTTTTAATATAAGGAAGAAAGAAGAAAGAAAAACACGCGCCCAGAGTGGGGACCGAACCCACGCCTTTCGATTAGATCTCGAATGCCTTACCAATTCGGCTATCTGGGCGACTGTGTTCTCCTTCACTTTCTGGGCTATTTATATTTACTAGAAGCGTATCTGACGCTTGAGGGTGGTAGCCAGCGCCACTCTGACTACACGGGGAGAAGGGGACCTTCTTTTCAACCCCCGGGGCGTGACTCAAACGTCTACAGCCTGTCATGAGCGGGTAACTGGCGGGAAGCCCTCTTATGCAACCTAGGCATCAAGGCTGCCAGAACCGAGACCCTCGCTAGGCTTTCGCAGAATAATATAGTAAGGAAATGAGGGGCTCGTTGAGGAAATACAGAAACATAGGTCGGCAGTCTACAACGCCAAAGGAGGCATAGGGGTGTGGTTAGGCTCTATTTTTTACTACGGTTAATGAAGATAAGATTTTTTTAATATAAGGAAGAAAGAAAGAAAGAAAAACACGCGCCCAGAGTGGGGACCGAACCCACGCCTTTCGATTAGATCTCGAATGCCTTACCAATTCGGCTATCTGGGCGACTGTGTTCTCCTTCACTTTCTGGGCTATTTATATTTACTAGAAGCGTATCTGACGCTTGAGGGTGGTAGCCAGCGCCACTCTGACTACACGGGGAGAAGGGGACCTTCTTTTCAACCCCGGGGCGTGACTCAAACGTCTACAGCCTGTCATGAGCGGGTAACTGGCGGGAAGCCCTCTTATGCAACCTAGGCATCAAGGCTGCCAGAACCGAGACCCTCGCTAGGCTTTCGCAGAATAATATAGTAAGGAAATGAGGGGCTCGTTGAGGAAATACAGAAACATAGGTCGGCAGTCTACAACGCCAAAGGAGGCATAGGGGTGTGGTTAGGCTCTATTTTTTACTACGGTTAATGAAGATAAGATTTTTTTAATATAAGGAAGAAAGAAAGAAAGAAAAACACGCGCCCAGAGTGGGGACCGAACCCACGCCTTTCGATTAGATCTCGAATGCCTTACCAATTCGGCTATCTGGGCGACTGTGTTCTCCTTCACTTTCTGGGCTATTTATATTTACTAGAAGCGTATCTGACGCTTGAGGGTGGTAGCCAGCGCCACTCTGACTACACGGGGAGAAGGGGACCTTCTTTTCAACCCCCGGGGCGTGACTCAAACGTCTACAGCCTGTCATGAGCGGGTAACTGGCGGGAAGCCCTCTTATGCAACCTAGGCATCAAGGCTGCCAGAACCGAGACCCTCGCTAGGCTTTCGCAGAATAATATAGTAAGGAAATGAGGGGCTCGTTGAGGAAATACAGAAACATAGGTCGGCAGTCTACAACGCCAAAGGAGGCATAGGGGTGTGGTTAGGCTCTATTTTTTACTACGGTAATGAAGATAAGATTTTTTTAATATAAGGAAGAAAGAAAGAAAGAAAACACGCGCCCAGAGTGGGGACCGAACCCACGCCTTTCGATTAGATCTCGAATGCCTTACCAATTCGGCTATCTGGGCGACTGTGTTCTCCTTCACTTTCTGGGCTATTTATATTTACTAGAAGCGTATCTGACGCTTGAGGGTGGTAGCCAGCGCCACTCTGACTACACGGGGAGAAGGGGACCTTCTTTTCAACCCCCGGGGCGTGACTCAAACGTCTACAGCCTGTCATGAGCGGGTAACTGGCGGGAAGCCCTCTTATGCAACCTAGGCATCAAGGCTGCCAGAACCGAGACCCTCGCTAGGCTTTCGCAGAATAATATAGTAAGGAAATGAGGGGCTCGTTGAGGAAATACAGAAACATAGGTCGGCAGTCTACAACGCCAAAGTAGGCATAGGGGTGTGGTTAGGCTCTATTTTTACTACGGTTAATGAAGATAAGATTTTTTAATATAAGAAGAAAGAAAGAAAGAAAAACACGCGCCCAGAGTGGGGACCGAACCCACGCCTTTCGATTAGATCTCGAATGCCTTACCAATTCGGCTATCTGGGCGACTGTGTTCTCCTTCACTTTCTGGGCTATTTATATTTACTAGAAGCGTATCTGACGCTTGAGGGTGGTAGCCAGCGCCACTCTGTCTACACGGGGAGAAGGGGACCTTCTTTCAACCCCCGGGGCGTGACTCAAACGTCTACAGCCTGTCATGAGCAGAGTAACTGGCGGGAAAGCCCTCTTATGCAACCTAGGCATCAAGGCTGCCAGAACTGAGACCCTCGCTAGGCTTTCGCAGAATAATATAGTAAGGAAATGAGGGGCTCGTTGAGGAAATACAGAAACATAGGTCGGCAGTCTACAATGCCAAAGGAGGCATAGGGGTGTGGTTAGGCTCTATTTTTTACTACGGTTAATGAAAATAAGATTTTTAATATAAGAAAGAAAGAAAGAAAGACATGCGCCCAGAGTGGGGACCGAAAGCACGCCTTTTGATTTGATCTCGAATGCCTCACCAATTCGGCTATCTGGGCGACTGTGTTCTCCTTCACTTTCTGGGCTATTTATATTCCTAGAAGCGTATCTGATGCCCAGATAGCCGAATTGGTAAGGCATTCGAGATCTAATCGAAAGGCGTGGGTTCGGTCCTTACTCTGGGCTCGTGTTTTTCTTTCTTTCTTTCTTCTTATATTAAAAAAATCTTATCTACATTAACCGTAGTAAAAAATAGAGCCTAACCACACCCCTATGCCTCCTTTGGCGTTGTAGACTGCCGACCTATGTTTCTGTATTTCCTCAACGAGCCCCTAATTTCCTTACTATATATATATATATATATATATATATATATATATATATATATATATATATATATATATATATATATATATATATATATATATATATATATTCGCTATATCAATGAATCAAAGAAACGTGACAAGCACACGTCATTCGGCCCTATTAATATTTCGAAAAAAGCCGAATAGCACTGGCAATGACGACTGCAACCTTGATATGTATCTTTACCGAGTCCCTCGTCCCGTATCTCTCTGTTCTGCTATATATATATGACTATATAGCGAATTAGAATAAAAAAATGAGGGGCTTGTAGAAATAACAAAGAAAAATGGGTTGGTAGTCAAGAAAACCTCGGAAAGCAAAGAGGAGGATGTGGTAGGTCAGTGAAACAGATAAAGAATTTGAAAGAAGGAAAGCAAGCGGAGAAAATATGCCCGCCAGGTGGTATCCGAACCCACGACCTCCAGAATACCGGTCCGGTGCGACGATAACCTACGCTACCGGCGGGTCGATTTTCTGCTCCATTTTCTGGGGTATTTCTCGGGCAGCCCCGCAAAAGTACTAGCATGTGATGTTATGTGCTCTTCTCCTAGAAGCAAACGTGGTCAACATAAACTGCCTCTGATAATTTGTGCAAATGGGTCGAACTATTTTCAGTGCAGACTGACACCGCAAAAATGACAGCATCATTTGGATGATTTCACCATGTTTGGGTTCCCAGTACTGCAGATTACGGAAAATACCACGTGCTTTATCAGCGAAGTAAGCACAACCTCCTGCGATGCTCGGCAATGCTCTGGGTATAAGCCACGTCTAAACACTCGCCTACTACCCTGAAACAAGAGTCCCGGAAACCGTTATTCGAAACTAGAAGTGTATAGTTTTTACAATCGTATGTCTTCACAGAAAATGGGGCAGTAAACTTTCAGAAGAAGCTATTGCTACCATACTACTTCAAACCGATTGACCGATTGTTTGGAAGCCCAGGTTAACGTAGGCACATAAATTATTTTCAATAGGGAAACCGCTAATCATGGTGTCACCCAGTGCCCATTATTCTTAAGCGACTTTTACAAAAAAGAAGCGTAACACTTGGCAGTTACGGTAAAGTGTATGCAGCGTAGCTGGATGCAGCAAGGGTGGAGCAGGTCAATCATTCAATAAATGTCGTGGGGGTACCCCCTTTTCCTGTGAAATCTCGCCCAAAGATGAATTCATCGTCTCCATGGAGCAGCTCATGGTTTTTATGTAGCTCTTCACCAATTGGTGGAAAGATCCATTCGAGCATAGTGACAGAACAACTTCACAACAAGGCCTCGTCTCTATTAGCAATCTTCGGACCTGAAGGTGTTCGACACCCTTGAAGAAGGAGCCCTCCAAGACGATACGGGCTATCCAAACGGGTCATGCTTTCCACAAGTGGAGATGCACCAATATTGGGGTCACAATCAGCTTCTTCAGGATGTACTAAATAAACAACTGTTGATATTTCTTTCTCGTTCAAAGGATTTTTAACCGCAAGACACAAAAGAAAATACTGTTTTCCTTCACTTCTTTCTTATTCCACTCTCTCTCAAGTGTTCAAAACATCGACCGGCAAGAATATTAAATGTTTGTTTTTTTGTTAATTTTACAGGGGGAGGAGCGTTTCACTACGAAGACTCCGTACGACAATAATGACACCCCTGAACGATGCCCGTGCCTACCACGCATACGATCCTTGGCCACAACGGAAGGCCGGAGTATAGGCCACACTCCACCGATGAGGTAGCCCCTTCAGGGTCCTCTAACCCGACAGATGCTCTGTTGGGGGGATATCATGCATGGAAGAGGAAGACCAACCCAAATTTCCTATGGGGCAACCCTTACACTCACAGCCGTGTCCTAAATGGAACTCTTCTCTCGGGAGCCTCCACCTGTGTAGAGGGCTGAAGAGCGCTCTCTCCTCTGTCAGGTAGGCGGTGTGCTGGAGTTTTCGTGTCTACAGCACCCCGGTATCCAAATGCACCTGGACTATTTCCGTGTCACCCTCCAAGCTGCCGCCCGACTGGGGTCACCGCTCCTCCAGTCAGCGAACCCCAGTGCGAGGAACGAGTTTGAGCACGCCGTTAACGTCCCGCGCCATATCGATCCACGACACGTTCCCAGGCTAATGCCGAAGGCGCTCATATACTTTAGAAACAATGCGTGAATATGCCGCCCTAATTGGACCGGGGAAACTCTGGGCACCACCCCCAAACGAACACATTTGATGAGGACCGCGGGACCAGTTTACAGAAACAGTAGGCTGACCGGTGTAGAGGCCACGTTGCAGCTGTTCGGGGCGTCCACCATGCACATGGGGGTTGCATGCTTTCGATTACACTTGCCGCACCGCAATCGACATCGGCAGTCCTTTGACAAGTGGCCTTTCTTCAGACATCGAAAGCATTGACCTTCCTTGGCGAGCGGCTGCTTTTTTGTGACGACCAATTATTCGAACTCACAGACCTCTGAACAATACTTTCTTGACTGGCAGAACAGGCACCGCTGAGTGTTCTTAGCTGAAGTGTGTGAGAACCAACACGGTGTGTACGTCACAATGTTGCTGCTTTCTAGGTGGCTCTTTTGGGTTCACAGTGACGCCTTAGGTCATTACTCCTTAATAGTGCTTCATGGCTTCTCGACACTGGACTTAATGGCCAATGAACTAGAGAAGCCACTGAAGCTGTTGTTCGGGCTCTGTAATCTGCTGCTGCTTGAGTTGAAATTGATGTCGTTGTTGAAAGCGTCGGGGGGCTGAAGTGTTCCAAAAACTTCAGAACCATGGCGCATGGCAGTACTTTGATGAGTATAACCCGTAGCATTAGGCAGTAATGAGCAGGATTAGTGCCAAGTGCCTTCAAAATTTCGTGCAGGTATTTTGACCTCGTCGTACAGCTGTCGAAGATGTTGTACGGCCGAGGAAAATGAAACTGGTTTAAGTCCAGAAAGCATCTGAGTTGATCTTGTACGATCAGCCTTTCGTCAACCGAAGCGCTTTCTTCAAATGTCGATGGCGCCTTTGTAGCACTCCTCGCCCGGCTGGAGTCCAGGGATGGTCGATGCGGCAGCTCCAGTCATGAGGTGTTCAGATAGTTTAACTTGTCTGTAGTGCTATGGTAGCTTTTGTTTTGCACAGCCGACGCGAACCACATTCGAAAGCGCTCCAAGCAATCCCGGTTCCCATCGTACTTTAAAAGGTCAAGCTGAGGCAACATAGCCTTGCTGCTGGTCAGAGTCTGATAACTGGGTGGCCTAGACGCGAGAGCGTCTTGCAACGTAAACGACAGGACTGCTGTCGCGTTCCCAACCTTGTCCCTATATCTGCCCACATCTGAGGTCTCACTGTCGAGTCAGTCGTCTGGCGTCTTGTCCAACATCTTGTCGCCGAGACGTTATCTGCACGTGAAGAGCATCCATTCCCTAAAGGAGGACGCAGAAAGTCCTGGTTGCCCTCGCAGTGCCCCTTCCGCGTTTGGTTTTTTGCCGTCCAGTTGTGAGCGGAGGCTCTGGCAACGTCGGAGTAACCATTCCATATCGGTCAGCTGGCGGCCGGTGATTCTGGGGCGAAGGTCGCAGGTGTCGCGTGGGTTCACAGGCTTCCGCGGCTCCGTGCGTCGAGGAGGTTGGCGTTGTCTTCGCGATCAATGGTTTTGGCCCCATGTAAGGGACCTCGAGGTCCTCCGGCTGCCAAGCCATCTTAAAAGAGCGGAAAGTACTCGTCAGGTTAGGATGACGGCTTCAATCGAACTCGCTGCGGGTGAACTGCGTGCAGCTCGAGCGCGGACCACCACTTTGTTCTCACATGAAACTGATGATGATGCCGCGTAGTCTGCTACAGCGCAGAAGAGGGGGAAGTTCCAAACCATTCCTATGTTGTATCAGTGTCTGCCTACTACCGTGTACGAGTAAGGCCTCATCGCTATGCTAAACTTATGTGCTTACCAATGCTACCAATTTTTACATATTGGTCAAAGGGCGAGAATAATATTCCCAGTTATAAGAAACTGTTAACTAGAGATTAAAAATTATTCGCACGTTGGTTCAAAAACGACTGCACGCTCATTGAAGTGTTGTCCAACATTTTAGACGTTCATACTACAGTATAAGGTATAGACAGCGGCGTAAAGGTGTAAATACCGATGTATTGAAATATTCAAAGAAAAAGGCTTCGATATCACAAGCTCTAACGCGAGGTGGCAAGATTCGTTCCAACAAAGTTGCAACGTACCTAATTTAAATTTTAAAAAGCCAGTAAAGCCAAAACAAATGTTAATGATCACAAGATTGTAACCTACAATACACTGCGCCTCCACCCGGTGGGACCGGAGTTCCCTGAAGCAGAGCGTCCACACCAAAGCAACGTATTTATTCGAGAGTTAAATTTTATCAGTATCTTGGTATTCCAAAAAAAAACGCGTCAAAACGTTTTTAGGGCAGCTGCTTATTCGTATCTGGTGTACATCTCGCGATTGGCTTTTATAAGTACCGCACAAACACCATCAAAGCCTCAGTGTTTTAACAAAAAAAAAACTGCTTTTTAATCACTCAATCAATCCATAAATGAAAATATTTTTATCCCAGAAACAAACTGGAAGGGCTCCAAGGGTGTAGAGCTGCGTTACGCAGCTTGACAGGGCTCCAGAGGCCAAAAAAGCAAAGCGGTATTACATTCAAAGAGATGTCGGTGATTGTGTACACCTTAAATTGCCAACAAATGGAGGCTAGATAAAAGTAGGGTGTCCAATTTTATCTGATTGCCATTGTCGAACTCTGGCGCACTCTATGTCTTTTGCGAAGCTTGGCCTCAGTTTCTCCTGACTCTAAAAGCCGGTTGATTACTTAAGGTCTTTCAACAATGAAAACAGAGTTGAAAACACGTGATAAGGAAGTGCTCCAGCTGGCCCAAGCGTCAGGATGCCAGCCGATGCAATGCAAGTAGGCAAGCTTTTCCACTTCCTTGCATTATCACTCCTGACTGGTGTTTGGGCTGTGTAGCTACTAATTGGACGTTTCGAAGAATCAGCACTGTAACCCCATAGAAATTTTTATGTTCCCACGACGCCAGTAATTAGGACCACTTTGTATGTGGGAAAGGCACAGAGTGGCGCTGAAACGAGACAAACACTCGAAACAGCCATTTTTATTCACGTTTACCCTACTGAACCCAATACAATTTTGGCAAATTAGAATCTGCCTCTATTTTTCTGATAAGCCACAACTGACATGAACGATTCAAGCAAGTGAACTCGTGTGCACATATCATACCTGCCTATTTGTAACTTTGAGGCATCATTTACTGACAGTATAGTTTGATGCATACTGATCTGGGAAAGAACACACCATTTTGAGTATTTTTGCACTTTTACGGGGCCCAAAGGTTCCCTGTAAAAAAAAACTTCTGAGAATGTTTTATCTCACTTGCGGTTACTGAACGTGCACTCGACCTTCAAATCTTTAACATTTTAGTTTTTCACATTCATCAAAATTGCGCTGTAACTGCTTGCGCCACAACGTAACCTTTGGTTGTGCAGCACAACACTTTAGCAAGTAAGATATCAGAGCACTGGCGTTTTAGAAGTAATTCCAGTTCAAGATAAAAAATGAGAAGAATAATTTCATTGAATGTAATATTCTCAATGAAATTATTCTAACAATATGAAAACGTTACAGGAGAGGTGCAATATCTGTCTCCTGTTTGTCATGTATTGTATGGCGTTTCAAAGCAGGTTACAAAGCGGTCACAAGCAATGTAGGTACAATATTTATTATTCAAGTCTTTTTATGCGCCTGTTTTTGTTCTCTTTGTAAAATAAAGAAAGGGCCAGTATATTATTGTTTTGCTGCTTTATAACGTCTTAATCGTGAGAACCTGCTGCCCCTGGAAATATTGTGCGTAAGACCCTGTAACTTACCAGTACAGGTCAATTCGCTTTCATAGTTTCGCGTCTCTTTAGGCTAGAGGAGCACACCGCGATGACAGCATATTACTGGTGCACACCTTCTCGTTCTCACAATCAGCTGAAGTTCCTTAACACACGAACGTCTTTTTTTTACTACAAAGGTCAAATACGCCATAAATCAAACACTCATGCAAAACAGGTACTTTGATATTTGTGAGTATAGGTTCCCTGGAATGGTGCCTAATAGGATTAACGACTTTTACCACCTGCCGACCTCAGAGCAGTTGTAAATATAAACCCCTGCGGCAAGGTTGAGAGAGGAGCCGTCTCGGAATAGCCCATTGTTATTGCACCGGACGTGTTATGCAGAGATGTGGGTTCGACTCCGCTTCCGGGAAAAACGGCAGACTTTTTCTAGACTTCTAGGTTCGTCTATTTACCACTGTATGAAAGAAACATGACACACACATTATCCAGCACTAGTAAATATTTCGGAAAAAGCCGAATAGCACTGGCAATGACGACTGCAACCTTGATATGTGTCCTTACCGAGTCCCTCGTCCCGTATCTTTCTGTTCTGCTACATGCATTACGAGGGCTCTGACTCCAACAGTCCGAAAATGCCAATTGCTAACCCCGACCTCCGACCACTCCTTAGGTCGGGGCCGCTGGGAAAAACACGTTCTACGTCTCTCGCGGTGGTCGACGGGCGTGCTTGTTGACCGGCAGCGGTTTTAAATAGCAACCCCAACTCTAAATTCGAGAGAGGATCCGTCGCGGAATTGCACAATGTTAGTGTGCCACATATTTTATGCCGAGATGTGGGTTCGACTCCGGCTTCCGAAAAAAAACGGCGGATTTTTTCACGATTTCTAGATTCGCCTAAATATCACTGTATCAAATAAAGGTGACAAACACAAATCATTCAGCACTATTAGGTATTTCGGAAAAAGCTGAATAGAACTGGCACTGACGACTGCAACCTTGATGTGTGTCCTTACCGAGGCCCTCGTCCGTAACTTTCTGTTCAGCTATATGCATTACAAGTGCTCTGACTCTCGCAATACGGAAATGCCAGTTCCTAACCCCGACATAATACCACGTCTTCCATTGCGGCTGCTGGAAAAAAACAGGTTCTACGTCTCCCGCGTTAGTCGGGTGGCGGCGCTAGTCGACAGGCCTCGGAGCAGTTGTAAATATAACCCCTCGCGCTAATGTCTAGAGAGGAGCCGTCGGGGAATAGCATATTGGTAGTGCACTGCACGAGTTATGTGGAGATGTGCGTTCGACTTCCGCTTCCGGAAAAAATTCCGGATTGTTTGTCGTCATTTTTTTCGCTATTTTATCACTATATAAAAGAAACATGACAAACACACGTCATTCAAGACAAATTATAATTTTTGAAAAAGGCAATTGCACTGGCAATGTTGACTACATTATTGATAGGTGTCCTTACTGCGTCACTCGTCACGCTTCATTTTTTTCTGCTCCCTGCCATACGAGGGAACTGGTGCGAGCAATCCGGAAAATGGAAATGATAACCCCGACTTCGGACAAGGTATTACATGGCGGCCTCAGGGAAAAACACGTTCGGTGTCTCCCGCGGTGGTCGAGGGGCGGCGCTGTTTGACCGGCCCCAGAGCATTTGTAAATATAATGCCTCGCGATAAAGTCGAGAGAGGAGCCGTCGCGGTATAGCACAATGGTTAGCGCACCACGCGCATTATGCGGAAATGTTGGTTCGACTCCCACTTCCAGAAAAACAGGCGGAATCTTACTCCACTTCGCTTTTCGCCTATTTATCACAGTATCAAAGAAACATGATAAACGCACATCATGGGGCACTAAGTATTTTTTTGGAAAAAGGTAATAACGCTGTCAATAACAACTGCAACCTTGGTATGTGTCCTAACGCAGTCCCTCGTCGCGCATCTTTGTGTTCTGCTACATGTATTAGCAGGGATCTGGCTCCAGCAGTCCGGAAATGCCAATTGCTAACCCAGGCCACCGACCATGTCTTAGGTCGCGGCCACTCGGAAAAACACCCTCTACGTCTCTCGCGGCGGTCGAGGGGCAGCGCTAGTTGATTGGCCTCAAAACAGTTGTAAATATAAACCCCCACGGTAAAGTCGATAGAAGAGCCGTAGCAGAATAGCACATTGCTAGTGCACCGCACGTGTTATGCCGAGATGTGGGTTCGACTCCCGCTGCCGGAAAAAACGTCGGATTTTTTGTCTACTTCAGCAATCGCCTATTTATCACGGTATCAAAGAAACATGTCAAACACACATCATTCAGCACTAATAAATATTTTGGAAAAAGCCGAATAGCACTTCCACTGACGACTGCAACTTTGATATGTGTCCTAACCGAGTCCCTCTTCCCGTATCTTTGTGGTTTGCGACATTCAGTACGAGGACACTGTCTCACACAATATAGAAATGCCAATTGCTGTCCCTGACCTATGACCATGTCGTACGTTGTGGCCGCTAAGAAAAACCCCTTCCCCGTGTCTCGCGGTGGTCGAGGGGCGGCGCTTCTTGACCGACCTAAGATCACATATAAATATAAATTCCTCCGGCAAGGTCGAGAGAGGAGCCGTCTAGGAATACCACATTGTTAGTGCACCGCACGTGTTATGCAGAGATGTAGGTTGGACTCCCGCTTCCGGAAAAAACGGCGTTTTTTTTCACGACTTGTAGGTTCGCCTATTTACCACTATATGAAAGAAACATGGCCAACACACATCATTCAGCACTAGTAAATATTTCGGAAAAAGCCGAATAGCATCTGCACTGACGACAGCAACATTTGTGGCAATGCCTGTTCCCTCTTCTCCTCGTGCTCCTGCTCCAGTAATGATGCCATCGTACTCTGACGTAGCGGCACGACCACCCCTGCTTCTGGCACCGGTCCATGTCCCCACATGCTGCTGGCTGCGTCGCAGCCGTTCCTCCGGCGCTGGGACCGCGCCTTCTCTAACCCATGTGGCGATCACCCCGCCAAGACGCACCTTTTGGTCGCCCGGTTTGCTATTACTGCGACATCCGCGGCCATATCTCCCGCTTCTGCCGCCGGCGTCAACAAGACGAACGACGGGGATATGACACTTATGGGCGTGACAACACGCGTTTTAGTTATGGGTACCGCCAACGCGATTATTCGCCGCGAACACGTCGTCCGTCTTCTCCACTTGACTCGGCTGACCCTACTCGCAACTCTCGAAACCCACAGCGCCGTTCTCCATCACCATTCCGCCAGGGCAGTGTCACCCCTTCGCCCGGTATCGCATGATCCCAACCACCCACCGGAAAACTAAGTCCTAGCAGTTTTTTGGGGGAAAACTGCCTTACACGGAAAATGATGTGAAAATTAGCCGCAACGTGCATGGAACACGTTGTCAGTGGTTGTAGAAGGTATTAATGTCACTGCCCTCGTAGATACCTAAGCTGCTGCATCAGTTATAAACGAAGATTTGTGTGCGCGTTTCCGAAAAGTTCGAACTCCGTCCACCAGACCTTTATTGTAAGGGGCCAATGACGATATGATTCAGCCATCTGGGACCTGCACTGCGCGTGTTTTAATAGACGGTACTTGGCATCACATTCAGTGTGCAGTTATCTTGCCCTGCGCCCAAGAACGTATTTTAGGGTGGGACTTTCTCAGCTCAGCGGGTGCTGTAATATCGTGTCATCGACCGGAAATACATCTTTCCGAGACAGGGTACTCCAGCATTGAGGAGATCACGCCGCATCGCCTTCTTGCTAGTGTTGCAATTGACATCGCCCCTGGTGAAGAGAAAGTTTTTTCGGTTCATTCCGACACCATTCATGAAGGCGACGTCCTTACTAGTCTAATCGCAAGGTGTCTTCCAAAGGGTGTCTTCATTCCTACTTGTCTGGTCCGCTTCTCACACGGGACGGCCCTACTAGCTGCAACCAATACCTGTTCCGAGGCAATGCTCATTCCCGAAGGCGCCACTGCAGCGACTGTTGTGGACACGGCTGCTCTCTCTCTGTTGTCCCACTCTCCTGCTTACCATCAGGGTCCCGTCCTGGCAGTACAGTAGCGCCTCTCGACGCTCTTAAAGCCACAATCAGCTCCGATCTCTTACAAACGGAGAAAAAGTCTTTACGCGACCTATTGAGCAAACACAAATCGTCCTTTGATTGCTATGCTACTCCGCTGGGAACTACTTCAACAGCCACTCACCGGATCCCCACAGATGGCAACAGCATTGTCCACCGTCGTTTCTACCGTGTATCCTCCTCTGAACATTAGGTTATCAGTGAACAAGTTAAGGACATGATTAGCCACAATATAATTCGCCCGTCTTCTAGCTTCTGGTCCTCCCCAGTCGTTTTCTTGCGCAAGAAAGATGGATCGGTGCGTCTTTGCGTAGACTATCGTGCCCTCAATAAGATCACCCGCAAGGACGTCTATCTAATGCCCCGAATCTACGACGCGTTGGACTGTTTGCAAGGAGCGGAGTATTTTTCCAGCATGATCTCCGCTCCGGTTATTGGCAGACTCCCATGCATGATGACGACAAAGAGAAGACAGCATTTGCAACTCCGGATGGCCTCTATGAGTTTAACGTGATGCCCTTTCGATTGTGTAACGCTCCTTCCACATTCCAGCAAATTATAGACAACGTGCTCCATGGTTTAAAATGGAAAACATGCTTGTGCTATCTGGACGATATCATCATTTTTTTCTACGAGTTTTACTGAACATCTTAAGCGCCTCGACCAAGTCCTCGCATGCCTTGCGACGGCAGGTCTGCAGCTTAACACGAATAAATGTCATTTTGCTTGCATAAGTATCAAAGTTTTGGGCCACGTGGTCAACAAAGGATGGTATTCGACCCGACCCGGACAAGATTGCTGCTGTACTTAACATTCCCCACCCTCTACATCAGAAAGCACTCCGGAGTTTTCTTGGACTAGTGTCCTATTTTCGTCGCTTTGTTAGGGACTTCGCGATTATCGCCTTTCCCCTCAACAAGCTTTTAAAATGTGGCACCCCTTTCAAGTGGTCTGACTAATGCGAAGAGGCATTTGAACGGCTCAAAGCCGCTCTCACTTCTGGGCCGGTACTCAGCCACTTCAACGAGCAAAAACCCTGCATTCTTCATACAGACGCCAGTGGGCATGGAATGGGGGCCGTAGTTTTGCAACCCGATTCCCAAAATCGAGAACGGGTGGTAGCATATGCCATTCGCTCACTGAGCCCTGTTGAGAAAAACTATTCTATCACTTAGCAGGAGTGTCTTGCCGTTGTTTGGTCAATACAGAAATTTCGCCCGTACCTATAAGGCCGTCCTTTCAGTATTGTGACGGATCACCATGCACTGTTCTGGTTGTCGTCCTGAAGAACCTCTCCGGCAATCTACGCTGCTGGATTCTTCGCTAGTCCGGAAAGAAACACCTAGACACAGATGCCCTTTCACGCTGCCCATTGCTCCCATGTTCCGGAAGCGTGTCTTTCTACGCGCACATCCCTCCATAGCAGCCATCGACACAGGGGATGTCCACAGCCACTCAGATTTCGTGGACCGTCAGTGTTCAGACACCTACTGCCGCACACTAATGGACCACATCACCGGAACCTCACACCCTCCCAACACTCGCTTGCCCCGCCAGCTGAGCCACTTTAAGGTGATCAATGGCGCATTGTACCGGTCCACTCATCAACCATATGGTCCAAAATGGGTTCCCGTCGTGCCCCGATCACTTCGCTCGCAGATTTGGCTGCTCTGCACGATGATACTACTGCCGGTCACTTGGGCTTCCAGAAGACATACGATCATTTCCGCACGCGTTTCTTCTGGCCTGGCCTGTCTTCTGCTGTCGCTCGATACGTCGCTTCATGCTTCCCTTGCCAGCAGCGAAAACGCTCTACGTTGCCCCCTGTTGGATCTTTGCAGCCGCTTTCCTGCCTGAAGCCCCTTTTCATACAGTCGGAATTGATTTGTATGGACCTCTCCGTGCTACCTACTGAGGGTACCGTTGGATTGTAACAGCCGTGGATCACTTAACGCGATATACGGAAACGGCACCTGTCCGTACCGGACTGCGCGTCAGAGATCGCACAATTCTTTTTACAGGCGGTCCATCTCCGTCATGGCGCCCCTCATAACCTTTTAAGTGATCGGGGGAAGACATTTCTCTCCCAAATTGTCGCCGACGTCCTATAAGCGGCCAGTACTGTTCACAAGACGACCTTTAGCTATCATCCGCAAAAAACGGTCTCACCGAGCGCTTTCATCGCACCCTATCAGACAGGCTTTCTATGCACATTCAACCTGACCACAGCAATTGGGATACTATTCTCCCATTCGTAACGTTTGCCTATAATACTGCTATTCAAAGCACCACCGGCTACTCTCCATTTTTCCTTGTATTCGGCCGCCAAGCGTCCCTCATGCTCGATTCAAGCTTCTTCCTGGTTTCCCCCCCTGCTTCAAACTCGTTACCTGAACAGTTCGTCGCCCGAGTGGGTTATTGCCGTCACCAAGCTCGTCTGCACGCCAAAGCTTGCCAACAAGAACACAAGCACCGCTATGATGCTTCCCACAGAGAGGTTAACTTTCACCCAGGTGACGAGGTCTTGCTATGGACTCCTGTTCGGGTCCCCGGACGCTGCGAAAAATTTCTTCATCGCTTTCTCTGCCCGTACACCGTTCTAGAAGAAACTTTGCCCGTCAACTACCGCTTCAATCCTAACTGTGCCTGCACGGACCGCCGCTGCCGTGGCACTGAAATCGTGCACGTTCCTCGTTTGAAACCCTTAGTTCGCCGCGTTACACCCTAGACTGCAGCCGGGCGCCTGCGTTGGGGAAGAGGGAGGAAATAGTGTGAGGACTGATTGCGGCGGGCGCCTGCCTTCGCGAAGGGGGAGGAAGTAGTGTGGGGACCGATTGAGCCAGGTGGCTGCATCTCTTGGATGGATGAACTAGTGTGAGGGCCAATCCCCTCACAAGGGCGCATTTCTATGCATCACCTGTAAATCGCCATCATCACACAGTGGCCTCCGCCACTTCTTCATTTTGTAGATTATCATCATCATCGTGCGATCTGGTGTTCATTGGCCCCGATCGCCTGAATAAAAGGCTTCCTGAAATCTTCACCTTTCAATATATGTATACCTAAATGTATATATATATACATGTATATATATATATATATGTATATAGGAAATGAGGGGCTCCATAAAATTAACACAGAAAATAGGGGTTGGCCGTCAAGAAGACCTCGGAAAGCAAAGGGGAGGTTGTAGTGGGTCATAGAAAGAGATGAAGAATTTTTTTGTAGTGGAAAAAAAAGTGGAGAAAAATGCTTTGCTCTGTGGACAGCCAATGCACTCGCCATTTCCACAAGTGCGGCACGCACACACACAGCTGGATGGCGCCGCATGTTTTCAAAGTGCTACCAGTTGTACCGCGCCTCCGCCAGATGGTGCCACGGATCCCACGACCGAGAGAAGACGCAGTGAAACATCCCGCTCGCGAGGAGTACGATCAAATACAGAGCATTTCCTGGTGCGCACGACGTAAGTACTTTGCGTTACGTTGACGTTGTTGCAGTTGTGGCAGCTGCTGACGAGAGAGCGCTCGTCATCAGTAATTTGAATGAGTCAACGATATAAGGCGCGTTCGCAGTTCCCATTCTGTGTCTGCTTTGTGGCGCTGTGGGTAGAGCACCATGTACATTGCGTTCCACTCGCTGGGTCGAAGGATCGAAACCGTCGCCGGATGGTATTTTTTTTTATAGTAGGGACAACGACGGTGCGGACAACGGACGTCAACGCGGGTGACATCGTGATTTACTGAAGTGCTCTGCATTTAAAGATGCTCGCCGGGTGGGATCCAAACCAACGACCTCCAGAATACCGGTATGGTGCGATAACCACTACGCTACCGGCGGGGATGTTTCCCCAGCACTTTCTCGGGTATTTATGTTAAGATAATTTTTTGTTTCCTGCACTTGGGGGTGGTAGCCAGCGCCACTCGGACTGCTCGGGGTGAAGGGGACCTTATTTTTAACCCCCGGGCCGTGGCTCGAACCCTCCTAAGCTCCCTTTGGCACCAAGACTGCCAGAACAAAGGCCCTCGCTAAGCATGTAGCGAATCAGAAATTGGGAAATGGCACAGCTGTGGAGCATGGACGAAATATTTGAGGATACAAAACAATGACACAAAACTCCTCTTCAGTTATGGTGTAATTTTTCTAATCCCGTGTCTTTCAGCGGCTTCCCTAGGCAACAGCCCTCTTTCTGCCAACTGACCTGCTTTAAGTAGAACGGTCCCAACGCCGTGTCCACAGGCGTCGGGTAGAGAATTGTGAAGTTTTTCTTGTTAAAATGGGTGACCACTGCGACTAATGTGAGAAGGAAATTCAGAGCTTCAAAATCATGTTGACAGTAACCGCACAATACCTTAGGTGTGTCGTCCTGCAGGGACTGGTTAATACAGAAAACAATACCATACAAATTAGGAATAAAACAACGTTATCACGACTGAGACAAAGAAAGCTGCGTGGCTTTTGTACTTAAATTGGCGAGGCAATGTTTACTGCCCCCGATTTTGTGTCTGGGTGCTGTCGCATACCTTAGTGCTAACAACGTGGCCAAATACTTTGATTGGTTTGCTTGTGAAAAAGCCTTTTTTCAGTCGAGCCATAGTGAAGCGTTTAAGGGACAATAGAGAACTTCATCCAGGCACTTGAGATCTTCATGCAACATCAGATAAAAGATCAGGATGTCGTCTAAATTAAAGAAACAAGACTTCCTTTTGTGTCATGGGAGCACAGTATTATCTGCTTGAAATTTATGCGATCATACCAGGCCCCCAACGGCATCACATTATATTTACATGGGCCGTCTCTAGCCGTCAACACTGTTCCTTTTTACGTCAAACGTGTGCATGGGGATATACCTGTAGCCGGACGGGTGGTTCATGCTGGAGAATCACAAGGCTTCTCGTTGGCAGTCATGTGCATTATTGATGTGCGAATTCGATATGCATTCGTGCAAGTTGTTTGGTTAAGGGGCTGATAATCACCTCAAAACCGCACAGACAATTGTTTTTTTTTTGACCAAAACCACTAGAGAAAGCAAAAGTTGAAGACAGGCCAATAAAGTTAGGTTTTGACATATTGGCATACAAAGCAAAGCTTTTAGCCTCTCACTACTGGTGTCCCTAAGCGAAACTCACTACGTGAAAGCCAACTTTTTTCTGACGATGTTGATGATGACCGTAGTTTGAAGTGTAGAAAAATAAAAACGCTTCATTTATCAGATTCCTGCAAGAGAACTTGGAGACAAGGACTACTCACTGGGAAGAAGCAGGTTTATAATTGTCCACTGATTTACTAAACAAGAAAGGCGAATGTTGCCATTTTTTAGGAGAGTGATGTGTGTAAGTGGTGGAAACGAAACATCTGTTTCGCCATTTTTCAGGGACCGATCATGTTTCGAGGGGGTGTCTTCAATATCATACTACATAGAAACAAAGAAGGGGGGGTCCTGGTTTATGCCAAGAGAAGTGCTGGGGCTCTCTGCCTGGTTAACATACACGGAGCCTATTGGCCGGAGCTTGACCCGATCCTCCAATTTAGCATTGGTAGTTTCATAGCCTTCAACTATACACAGCTCAGCAATCTTGGTTACAGCAGCCTATACTTGGAGGCTCGGGATCCCCGGATTCGCTGAATCCGCCACCATGAATAGTGTAGTTGCCTTGTTCGGGGTAGTTTAGGAAGGTATAACGGTATAACACAATGAAGAATGGTGAAGAAACCGGAGCCACCCAAACGATTGAAAATTTTAGAAGGAAAATTTCTTTGAATTGGAATTCGTACCTTTTAAAATATTGAAAATGCAAACTTGAGAAGCAAAAAAGTATACAAAATGGATAGGAGGTTCTCAAACGTACTTTTAAATTTAAAAATCACAGAAAAGGGTTGTCAGGAAATAAGTAGGGATTACAGACGCTTACTGCAGGAAACTTACATTGAGTGGCAATGTGTAAATGGACTGGGGTCTTCTCTGTGCAAAAACGCAGTGGTTAAAAATAGAGGTTTACAGAGTAGCCCTTTTCTACACCTATGCAATACGGTACAATGCAAATATAAACAAAAAGAAGGAGCACAGAAGGCTCGTGATAACAAAAACAAATGCCAAAAACAATATTAAACCAATGAGGACATTCGGTAATTAAGAAAAAGTCATATGTTACACACCGAGAATGGATGCAGCAAAAAATGTCTTTTAATTTTTAGAAGCAGAAGTGTTGTGTGAAGGCTAAAAGATTTTTAAAACTCAAAACGTGTGCTTTACTTTTCGAAACAGACGAGGATGCTTTCGAAAAAAAGGATTTTGGGCTAGCAGTTTGAAGAATTATGCACAGGTTGTTGGAGGTGACCTCATATCTTGGGACATAATGTAACAAACTGCGAAGACAACCCAAGAATATTCCATTATGGCGACCTCTATCCTCTGCAAGCCCTCGGCATTACCTTAACCGCAAAGTAATATAAAAAATACAGCAAAGTTCAGAATGCCTGGAATGTGCATTGAAGACATTGAAAGCCGCTTTCTGCATTTAAGAAATCGAAAGTACTCTGAAATATTAAAGAAAACAAGAACAGATCTGATACAAAACGTAAACCAATTGAAGACCACTTGACTTTGCAGCGGTGTTACTGCAAAAGTCACTTTGAAGCACTTCCACGTTTAAAAAACAATGCACTAAACTTTATAACCATCAACATATCCAAGCCTTTTAAAACGTTTTCAATGTGGCTGAGCCTACCTTGAATAATCAGCAATCACAATCACTTTATTGGCGTCCGAAATACTGGAGTGTTTGACAAGCTGAAGGGTCTCTTGCAGAGGCCACATACTCTTCGCCAATTCAAAAATTATTCTTTACTGAAGCATAACAGACTGGGAAAAAATCGTTTCTGCAGCAGTGTGTAAGAAGTTTCTGGGTTATGTATAGCGCCTGTTTACATTTTACAGCCAATTTATTTTTTTTACCGAAGCACACATTTCTATTGCCTGGAAGACTGGTTCTGAAAGCCACTGATGGGGCAAAAGGGAAGATGTGAGCTTTAAAATTGGGCCTCTAGGTTGGTGGTGATTCGTTTATGTTGCCGTCTCATGAAGAAAGAGTTTATAAATAAAAGCGGCCACTTTATTTGAAAGTTTTGATTCTGATACAACGCTACTTACGTCTAATGCACCACATCATTTGTTGGTCCTATCAGAATGTTTGGTTAGCTGGCACGTTATCAAGTTTTTCTTTCCTTTCTCCCCGGTCTGCGGCAGGCTCGACGACATCGCGCCTTCGTTCAAGACGCGCACTGGCGATGCCAACGCGGCTTAATAATTACTCTTGGTGCTTTTGTGGTCTGCTCACTCGGGGCGCCTTTTTCCTCTCTTTTCAAGGACGAGGGGGTTTTCCTTTGTTCCCTCGTCGGCAAAAGCTCTTTGGAGTCCAACATCTGCTTATCTGGCATCAGCGCCTTCCAGCCAGTATCTGCCTACCACCACATCCTGGCCGAATTTCCATCTCTCACCAAGCCCCGAAACACGGAACAGCTGGTGAAACGTAACGTCACTCACCACATCGTCACCCGCGGGCCGCCAGTCACCAACGGCCACGACGGCTGTCAAGCAACAGGCTTCAAGCTGCACTCAGTCAGTTTGAACATATGCTGCAGCTGGAATATATTCGCCCTTCAATTAGCAACCGTTCATCACAGCTGCACATGGGGCCTAAACAGGACGGGCACAACTGGTGCCCGTACGGTGAATACAGAGCCTTGAACGCATCGACAACGCCGGACGAGTATCTTCTGGCACACATCATTTACGATTTTAGTGCGCGGCTGGCAGGTGCAAAAATAAACAGCAAAATCGACCTCGTAGCGCCATACCACCCAAATCTCTATCGAACCGGAGGACATATCAAAAACAGCCATAACAATTCAATTAGGTCGGTTTGAGTCTGTCCGTATGCCATACGGCTTCAAAAGTGCAGCGCAGACCTTTCAAGGGTTCATAAATTAAGTCACCCGGGCCTACCTTTCCCTAAGCCTACCTGGATGTCATTTTTGTGGCCAGCAGAACGCCTACCGAGCACGAACAGCATTTCCGCAAGTTCTTTCAGTGTCTGTACCAGCACGCCCTTGTGTTGAAACTTTAACGTGCCTGTTTGGTGTCGAGGCTCTCAACTTCCAAGGCCACGACCTGACTGCTGAAGGCATTGTGCCATTAGAATCGAGGTTGGAAGCTGTCAAGAACTTTCCTGCTCCAACATCTTTCCGCAACTTGAGAGAGTTTCTCAGGCTCTTAAACTTCCACCGGCAGTTCATTCCGTCTTGTGCTCGAGTACTCTAGCCATTGACCGACCTGCTGCGCCGAGACGACCAAAAGGCACCAGGATTTTGTTGGTCGGACGAACACCAAAACCCTTTCCAGAAAGCTAAGAACTAGCTTGCCGCAGCTACCCTTCTCATTCATCCACTGCCCGAAACTCCTACACGCCTCATGGTGGACGCCTCCTCCACATCGGTAGAAGCAGTGCTGCAGCAAAAGGAGTGTGCACAGTGGAAGCCACTGGGCCTTTTTTCAGAAAGCCCTTAGCCTGCAGAAGTACGATACTCCACTTTTGGAAGGGAAATGATCGAAATATATTGTTCCATTAGTCATTTCCACACTTCCTCGAAGGTCGTGAGTTTCACATCTTGACAGACCACAAGCCACTCACCCACGTATTCAACAATAGTTTATCCTACTTAGCAAGAATATTTTGTAAGCTCTTATTCACCTCTCAGTTTTCTACAGATATCCGCCTGGTTCCCGCTGCCGAAAGCGAAGCAGCCGACACCTTGCCTCGCGTAAACCCCGCCGGCACACGAGTCCTGGACTTCGAGGCGATGGCCGCGGCTCAGCGGGATGACACTGGGTTGACCAGACTAAGAGGTGGGGATCTTCATTCGTGCTTTCAGAGGTGGCACTTCCCTACGCCCAGGGCTCAATAGCCTCGATACCTCCCAGGCAACCCCACGACCTTTCGTCCCACGGAAGTTTCGTTGAGTGCTATTCAACACTTTCCATTTCATCAGCCACCTAGGTGTCCGCGCCACCCAGCGGCTGATAACAGAACGCTACGTTTGGCCCGGCGTCAACGCGGACGTTCAACGTTGGGATCAGACATGTGAAACGTGTCAGCAAGTGAAATAGACTGCCCACACTCGGGCTGCACTATAGGAATTTCAGGCTCCTGAGTCACGGATTGACAACGTTCACCTCGACTTGGTGGAACTGCTACCACCCTGCTAAGGTTTCCGGTACCTGCTCCCATGCATAGATAGATACAGCTTGTGGCCGGAAGATATACCAATTGTGGACATTGCAGCTGAGACTGTCGCACAGGCCAATATTCAGACATGGGTGTCTCGCTTTGGTTGCCCCACACGCAGAACAACAGACCGGGGACGGCAGTTCCAGAGCAACCTCTTCTCCCCGCTTTCGATCCTCCTCGGCACTGTTGCTGCCAACAAACAACAGCCTACTACCCCGCCAGCAAAGGAATGCTGGAGCGCTTGCACAGGAAACTGAGAGCTGCACTTATAACGAAACTCAATCGCCAGCACTGGGTGGAAAAGCTCACGCTCGTTCTTCTTGGCCTACGCTCAACGGTGAAGGAAAACCTTGGCTTCAGCGCAGCGGAAATGGCGTACGGCACAACAGTGCGCCTACCGGTAGAATTATCCGACCAGACACTTTCGCCCCAGCAGCATCCGACCACATGGAGAAGCTGCGCGAATGGCTTGCACAACTCAGGCCAGCAGCACCTCGCATGGCCGCAACAGAATGGTTATCAATTTTCCCGACATGCACTCAGCTACACATGTATTCGTGCGACACGACGCTACAAAGCCACCGCTAACTCCGCCGTACGATGTCCAGTTCAAAGTTTTGGGACGTAAAAAAATCATCACAATAGACATACGGGGCAAACAAGACGTTATCGCTGTTGACCGCGCACAGCCTGGTCACATTAAGGTTTCTCTTGATGCAGCCTCTCACGTACGTTTTCAGTGATAACCATTAGTCTCTGACCTTTCGCCATTCAGCCGGTAAATTCTGCCTTCCTTTAAAACCTCCGCCATCTAGGGGGGTGATTTCTGTAGCAAATGCCGCTCAGCACCCGCGTGAAATCCTTTCTCCGCGGTCCTCTGCCGGGTGGACGACAGTGAGCCTGGCGTACTGGCGATGCCACCGCGGCTTAGGGAGTAGTCCTGGCACCTTTCTGGTCTGTTCGCTCGGGGGGCCTTTTTCCTCTTTCTTTTGAAGGAAGTGGAGGTTCCCCTTCTTTCCCTCGTTGTTGAAAGCTCTCAGCGCCCGCATCTTTGTAAGATAGACAGTCTTGTCTTAAAACTGCAAACCCCCTCCACGTCTGCTTCCTCGCCACCTTCAGCAGCCGACATTTCGGGCTGCTACACTAGCATAGTGTTCTAAAAAAAGCTGGTACAACAAAATTTGACTACTGATACAGACGATTTGGCCTGTTATCACATGCGGGCACTGGTACGTACGATATTTCTATACTTGGAGCACCTGTTGCTGGATGTGTTCTATTCGAAAGAATTTGTTCACAATACATTTTCTAATGTTTTTTTACAATGTATACTTGTTTTTAATGTAGTCTTTAGGACACCACTAGCGTCAGTCTTCTGATGCACACTCAGCTACCAAGCAAAACGTCTTTACTATAAGGCCTAAATTTTACTAAAAATGATGATGGCCAGTAACAGAAGTTTTACTTGTTGGCAGTACTAATAGAAGGTCAAAATGATGTATAATATAGTTACATTTCTGAAGAAACCACAAAAACCATTGTAAATGTGCCTGAATATTACTACGCTAATATGACTGCTGTACAAAAAAAGAAAACGCCACTGCAAGGAAATATTTCTTACGCCATCCTCCTGAAACAAATTTATGTAACTGTTAATGTCCCTTATGATATATTTAACGAAAAAGTGTGTTTTCAGGCTGTCCGAAAGTGGACGGTGTGCTAAACGACTGAATCTCATTTCAGACCTAGCCGGTGTGCTCGACAACCATATGACCGCTGTACTACTGTTTATTCTAAAACACAAATTTTGAAAATTTTCTGCTGCAGATATTTGGTGCACTTAGCCCTTTTATCGTAATTTGACCACAAGAGTTTTGCAAAATGTCGTGACATTCACTAATTTAGACATCTTTCGTATCATTTTTAGGAGAACCTACGTTTACCCAATACATACGTGCATTTTTCATGGCTACGTCCGACAGTGTGGCAACAACACTGGGTACTTATTAGTCCTAAACCAATGATTTGTACAGCGGGTCTCACCTTCTTTTTAAGCAAAAGAAATATTCCTTCGCAATGTCTATTTATTCAAAAAATACAGCGCCACAAATCAAATGTTTACAAACAATCAAGGTGATTGAACACAACAATTGTAATATATCTATTCACAAGTGCCACACTTTCACTCAAATAGTTTGTGAGTACATAAGTTATGTCAACATTTTTTTAATAGAAAATATAGGCATGCAAAAAAAGAACAGGCTAGGTTGTTTCTTGTTTAAAGAGGGAAGGACAAGATGCTCGATAAAATAACTACATTATTCAGGACACGAAAACAAATGCGAGATGTGAGTGCCATTCCTATTCATTAGGTGGGCTTAAATCCACATCAATGTATTAGTCCTACAACTTGGGGATAAAAGCACACTTGTGTCTTCCAGCTGATTACCTGCCGATTCGAAAACTTTTAAAGAAACCTTGTTTTTTGGGTGAAACTAAAAAATTGCCTGGATTCTTCTAGAGCCAATAGAACCTTCTCGTATAGCGTAACACGCTCTATGGCACCACGTGCTTGCGCAATAAAATGTCTTTTGCGCATTCGTTGCGAGGGTAGGCAGAAGAGGGGGGAGTAAGAGCCAGCCCAGCGGAGTTCCAGCGCGCACCGTATGGTACTGAAGCGCAAGCGGCTAACCATGCGTTCGTTTTAGCGGAGGGTTATTCACGGGAATAGAAGAAAAATGGTGAGGGTCCTTACAAGAGTTACGCGCAGTCTGCGGGCTCTCGCCCCAAATAAGTGCTGTCGCTTGAATGAGTTCGCCTTCGCCATGCACTTTTCGCGTTGACAGTGTTCCCACCCAAACACCAAGCTTTGGCTGTTCGAACTTCCCTTATTTTTTAAAGTAACTGCAAACTTTCTGCCTCCGTTGAATTATGTAGTGTTTCATAGGCAAAAACAAAACCTTTTTGTAAGCAATGGCCCATGCGCACACTCAAGAGAAGGGGCACCTTCTGACCGGTTTTTTTAAGGGTTTCGTTTTTTTCATTATTAGAGGGGAGAATGGTTTCAAAAATTTTAAAACTGCCGAATGCAACATTACGAGCTTAGCTTTGAGATCATTTTTGTTCATTGAAATAATAATGCTTGTGACGGGGTTGCAAAAATGTATATTCACCCTTTATGATAACGTACCAATTCTTTGATTTCACTTCTTGGATAACAGCAAGCGTACGTTTCGCATGTACTGGTCTTTTATCATTTTTGTGTATGTAAATAAGCTTTTTTACCTAAGCCAAGAGTTTTCTTGGTTGGCAATGGGATGAAACAAATATTACGGTGGTTTTGTTTGCCTTAGTTTGACCTTTTCAAGCAATGCTGAACTGCACATTGTGATCTGACTACTGCACGTATGAGCATAACACCACACAGCAGTATCTGTTCCATAAAACCAGGACGACTAATATACCAAGCCTCCACGTTTATTATCACATAGCCAGGTGACACACGTTCGTTACGATACAAACACAACCTATTAGGTCACAACAAAGTTTGCGTTTTGTGTTCCTTGTGTAGCCAGCATAATATTGGATTGTAATATTTGTTTCTGCAACATTGTTTTATTTTTGTGTTCTACATTCTGCTACATTCAATAAATCTTCACTTCATTTCTTCCAAATACGTGTGTCTTCATATTGTTTTCACAAAAAGTCTCAGATCCTATTGAATTTGGAGAAATTTAGGAGTTTGTAGTTCCAACCCAGCAACTACGTCCTCGAGGTGGTTTCATACCCTTGCGGCTTTTACTACAGCTGCAGTGCCTTCAATAGTATTCAGTTTTTGGGCACGAGGTGGTGTCGCAACATTGAAGCCCTACCAGCCACTGAACCGCCTCCACGGTATTATTCGTTCGAACTTTAGTGCACTGGCCTTGCTGCAATATTTTATACTCTCCCCATTTCCAGCCATGTCTTTTAGCCACTCGAAACTCACTTATTTCGAGGTGGCACCCAGGCAAGATTCTATTCACAACCGGCATTATTGGACTTGCCTTCTCTGCCCGATACACACGTTAGGCAGTCAGACTGCACCCTCCTCATTCACAGCAGAATTTTGTTGTCTGTGCTCTATGTGCGTGCATCCTCGTCCGCTGGCAATAACGCCCTCCGCTAATGTGTCCGAAGTTACACCTGGAGCTACAGACTGAACGGCTTCCGTTAAGGACAATAGTTCATTTTGTCTCAAACAAATTGAAATAAATATTTTACACGAGCAAACTGTGCCTGCTATGTGCATACAAAACCTTGCTTTAGGGCACAAATGATCCCAAATGATACGCTATGTATTCCGTTTATATTTTACCTTTGGGGCTCCAGCATACTCTAATATATGGCTTTTCACAAATCAAATTTTTATTAACAGAGATTCAGTAATTAGAATATTATTCTACGTTTTCATTTGCAAATACAAAGTTGTACAAAACAGCAGCTACTAAAGTGACAAAGAATATTTGGGGTGCTGAAAAATAGTTAGAGTATAAAAAGGTCTTAGGGACACATCTTGGGGAAAAAGACAACTTTGATGAACATTTTGGAGCCTTTTAAACATTGGGCTATTGGGATATGACATACACTATTTACCAAGGTTTGCTCATTTATTAGTTTCTTTTGTCACTTCGTTCAATATTTCGAGATATTACGTACAAAACATCTCTTTGTGGTCACAATCATATTCATTGTTCTCTATGCCTTAGATCAGTGCTGCTAAAACGACAGGTTGAAAAAACATCAAACTGCTATTGAATTAAATTTTTTGGACATTTTATTGTTTGGAATATGATAATAGCACAGAGATTTGTGAATAGGATTGTTTGTGTTTTATTTTTTCAGAGTGGCTGGTCTTAGAGAAAAACCGAACGTCATCTTTAACAGTGGGACACTTGGGCTAGTTTTAATTCGAAATATTTCCCTCATTATGCTCTGAAATATGAAGGCTTATGTGATTATCAGATAATTTTTTTTATTGCTATTCAAGGCTCGCCCCTCCCAGAAATGTGTCGTTTATATACGCAATTTTGTCCAGTTGCGTTTACAATGGCACTCAACAAATGTTGCCAGAGCATTCGCTCTCAAGAATTCTGCTCGCAATTACATTACAAAAAAATATCCATGGATCTTGAAGCGGCGGCCTAATCTCTGTGCCATGATGCCTCTACCCGGCAAGTGACGATATTTGATCGTCGTTATGTCTCGGTCAGTTTTGTAGAACAACAATGTACTCGTCAAAAAGTGGATAGTCGGTTTTAACTCATTTCTCGCTAGAATGAAACCGCACCCTCCGAATTAGCAGAGCATTTCTTCTATGTACACTCTACTATACAAGTTTTTTCACAACCACAAAAATTTTTAAATGAAATTTTGGAGGGGCAAGCTCATTCAGCAGTTTTCAAAGCCGATCCGCTGCAGGAAAGGCTGAACATGCATCCCGCGCTTACACATGCACCTGCATGCTGTTTCGCATACATATATGATGTTGGGCCCTTTGCAATTCTTTCGAAAGAACGGTGGCCGATGAAGATGATGTCAGCTATTTCGTAACGCGCATAAACTTTTACGTATTCAAAATTACCATCAGAGAGGTCGTCACCACGCGTGAGACTACATGCTCAGGGCAAGTCGTTAGTGACGGTATGTTTCTGAATTAAGCGCGTCCCACGTATACCGCTGCCCGTCGTAATCAATTTGAGCAGATATGAGGCGTTTTTTTCGAAATGAGCCATATCCACAAACTGAACCTAAGTGTCATAAAACTGCAGTGGCAAGAGGACCTCGGCAACTTTCGCCTAGAAAAGAGTGGTAATGAATATAATTAGGCAAGACTACACAATCACGGGGGTGCGGGAATGATTGGCGGTTTGAGATCAAGGCAGTGCGATGCAAACAGCCCAGAGAACGGGTGACCGGCTGTGTGGCTCCGTTCTTGCGTCACATCCTCGACATTCTGGAGCCAAAATCCGGGAGACTGGCGCCACCAGCAGACTTGGCCTAAGGCGCGCAGTCTCCGAGGACGCTAGGCAAGGGGACCCCAAGAAGATACCTGATTCTTCAAGCCTTGTTATCGTGTGCGGTCCGGCGGTTTTCTCTTTCCCAGCCATGGAGGAGCTACGCCGGGACTGCGAAATGGTTAGAGAATCCACCCCAATTAGGGCAGCTGCAATTAAATTGCTTGTGTGGAATCCACTCACGTCGACCGAAGGAATTCTGTCGCTCCCGTTCACCGTCAACAGCAGGTACCAGGGACTAAAGTCCTTCGATAAGTACATGTAGTAGCCAATCGATTTAGACGACCTGGAGGCTGATTTGTTCCAGAGCTATGACTATAGTGAAAAGGTCGTGATGGCCAGCACGCAGGTCTACTTCGAAAGACCCTTTGCCGTTCTTTCGAAAGTTGCTGCTCAGAGTACTGGTGCACATAGGCATTATTTTGCCTTCATCCAGCACGGCAAAACCACGGCTCCTCCTGCGAAATCAACATAACCTCTAAGGCTGACAATGCGGCGAGCAGTGCCTGCTGTGTCTGAGCCATGGGTTTTTGACCACCCGAAAGTTTTACAGGTTACGAAGAGTCTCCTCATTCAGAGCAACCAGCGAAGAAGGCAATGGATTTTCTTGAGGTACGACTGAACGTCAGAGTAGGAAGGCTAACGGTCACTGCACCGTCCTCGTGGGTGGCAATGAAGCGGTATTCTAAGGACTCCTTTAACACAACGTACGATTATGCGGCCGACGCGGACCCATCCAATGTGATCTTCACGGGCAGTTCGGACATTGCTACCTCTCGTCGAGGTTCCTTGCTGAGAGAGCACGTGGTACTTGGGCGTCATGAGAAATGCTGTTACCAGTTGCACGTCATTGGAGAGTTGTTCTGGGCCTTGGCTTCTCTGTTGGAATCCCGGCAGGCGTGAGCAATGATTCCAAATGCGAAGCCAAGGAATTTCCGAATTCCCATAAACTCAGCAAGGAGACTGAGTTTAGAAAAGCGTTCTCAACCCCCAAAACCTTGTCATCAACGAAGTGATGGAAAAATTCCCAGCATACACTAAACCCCTTCACATGGGATGTAGAGATTGCGAGTAGTAGTATGATTCCGTACTCACCCGCATTCATTTCAGAAGTGAAAAAAAAAACACTGCATAACAGGAACCTTTAAAGCCTTCTAGAAGACATATGTAAGATATGAACAGGCAGGATACCCCCCCAGCAAAGCAATAATTTTTACAACCGAAAGAGGGTTACAAAAGGAGATACCATCCCTAGAAACCAATTCACAGCATGTCTGGAGGGGGTATTTAGAATGATTCACTGGGAAACGTTTGATGAAAGATAAACGGAAGTTGAAGTACATGACCATTTGAGTTTTGCGGACAACGTAGTCTTGCTGAGTGAGACTGCTAAACACATGCAAAAACAAAGATTGGTGAACTACAATCAGGAAGCACTGCCGTGGCGCTAAAAATACCTATCACCGCTAGTTGAGTGATGCCCATAGCTGCAATTTCCGTGGAAGGCGGTCATTGCACAAAGGGATACTTTCGACCCTATCGACGAGAATCACTAACGTATGGACAGGGCATGCAGGACATCCCGGTATGGGCAGCGTTCTCAACAGATATTGATTTGCATAGAGACAGGAAACGCTGTACATGTATAAATGTGGAAACAGTATGGGAGGAAGCGGTTAGATAAGCTGCACAAAATCGAGCCTTCGGTGGTTCGGAAACACAGCGTGAACAGAATGTCCTGGGAAAAAGATTCTGCAGCAAAAAATTAGCCTAACCCTCACGTGTGGGCTACCGTTTTGCGTCTTGATAGAGCACTTGGGACGACATTTCCCCCCTTTAGCCTGGGAGAGCTTCGGGTTCGAGGATGGGGAGAATCATCTGAGCAAAAGCGAACGCTCAGCCCGCCCAGCGGCTATCAGTCGCTCCTATTGGGTTATGTGGTTTGGCTGTTTCGCTGTTAGATTTGGCTTTAGTTTAAGTTACGCCGAGAAGCAGCGTCTGTTCGAATGCAGAAAGCTACCTGTTTGAAGTGATGTTTTGAAGCCAATAGCTGTGATTTCGTGTGGGTCATGGCAAGGAAGAGATTTACCGAGAAAGGTCGCAGTTGCGCAACAGCGGCTTTTTGTGCTGGCCGCAGAAGTGGCGATACGTGAATTGCAATGTGTAAGCGCACGTGGGTGTGCTGTTTGCGGAGCATAGTTGACTTTCTATATTATCAGGAACAACATGCTCCTTGGCAATGTGTAATACAAGTTTCATTATGACCGTAATGTTGAAAGCGCATGCCTTCACAAGTATGACATGTGCGAGCGGAACAGCAAAATTGTCTGTGCACAAGGAAGTCGCACGAAATTGCACGCATAGCATGGTAGTCCTTAGGCTGTGACAATGGTGCTAATGGTGCAAATTTCTGTGCAAAGGGTTCTCGCCGTACTGGCGGTTTTTGTTTCTGAAATTATGCAGTGGCCATGATGCACAAATTGTGCATTTCGCGCAAGAAAGTTGTGTGGTACGGTTTTTTATTTCTGTTGCCAGAGCGTTTTTCAGGTCGGGACACAGCGGTAACGCATATAACGGGCAATTGGCAATGTGTATCCACTTGTGTGACTTTATGGCGTACGTGTCTTTTTTCAATGCAGGCCAGAGAAATCGTACAGTCTGTAATTGAGATCATTATCAAAGGAGTAATTGGCGCCCCTTGAGCATTTTCTGGGGGCGTTTACGGTTTAGACGGGCTACCGGGAACTGCAACGCGGATTAGCCCCAGACGTAAGCAACGTATCGTAGCCGAATTTCCACTGGCGCCCTGCATATTGGTCGGGGAGTATGCATAAAAATAAATAAAGATGGAATAGAATGGAATAACCTTCCCCTCAAAGGAGCGCTTTTACAACGCCACGAACGCAATCTCGCTAATCAGTGCCCGCCTCACATGTCCACCAAATCGGAAATGTGTGGGTGGGGCACGCGTGGTTTGTCTTGCGAAAATACCCGAATAAAACAAATGCTGTCGCAGGAGCAATGACGAGCTTCATGGTCACTCTAGAGCGTGTGGACGTGGAGGTGAAATACCCTCCCCGCGTGTGTAATCGTATTTTACTATTGTTCATATTTTTTCCTCTCTTAGACAGAGGGACCTAATTGACTGTGTGTGGCCAATTACGTGAGTTAGACGTAGGCAGGGGCTGTTAGGTCGATGTGTTCCAGACTCAAAGGCAGAATAGCATGGACAATTGAGGTCCAACAATCTGGTTCATAGTAAGGTTCGCTGATCAGCAGGCTTTGTAGAGAATTCAACCCTTCCTCGTACACATTTTAATGATGCCCTCCTTGTTGAAATATGTTCCATTGCAAATTGTTATGTATCAACCCCCTTGCGTCATTTTCAACTGCGTTGTTAAGGACCTACTTCTCGATCGATAACGAAAAGATTCTCACCGGGAGTGCACCCCGCCACCCCAACCAAGAGTAGGTTCACGAGGCGAACAAGAAAAAGGAACCTTCACTGCACACCAGATGGGGTTGGAGTGGCTCGGCGATTAAGGGTTCGGAGCCTCTCGTTGGTGATGAATGATTTCATCGAAGACGCATTGGGCAATAGGTCAACGAATTTGACGTGTAACTTTATACAGATTACATTGTGAAAAATGACACAATTGGCACCGTCTCCAAGAGACTAAATCCTCAGTCATCACGGGCGAACTGATTTCTCGGTGCATTTTACTGTAGATCAGAATGGCGTTGGAGGCTTATTCATGTGGTTTTATGCCCTGTGAGGTTTGCCCACACAAACCAAACACTTATTAGGAAGGTGGATTTAAACAACAACATTAAACTACCGTGATTGGCGACAACTCGTCAAGGAGCTCTCTCTAAGTTACAAAACCATAGAAGAAAGATGTAGTAAAATATCCTTGCACTCGCACGAACGATATTTACCCGGAACTTGTATTCACACCACGCATATTGGAGGCACTTTTCCCTGGATATTGCAGTGATTAGTCTGCTGCATTGAAAAAAAAGGAACAACTCGTCAAGGAGGGCCCTCTTAGTGACACAACCATACAATACGGAAGTAATAAAATTACCTTGCACTCGCACGGAAGGATGTTCACCCCAAAACCTGTATACTCACCAAGTCGAGTGGAGGCACTTTTTCTTTGATATTGCCGTGATTAGTCTCGTGCAATAAATAAATTACACCATCTTCCCTTGGGGAACCCTGATGAGGATGCGAAGCATCGTGGCGGTTCCGTGTGGTTTCATTGTGTTGCCGTTATGTTGAGTGATCTGGTTTTTACTACCGCCAGAGGTAATTCTACGTCCGTGTCCACACCGGTTCAAATGTACGCAAGTGCTGTTGTGTTACGGTGAGTAGGCGGTGGTTCTCGAGGCACCGAATCTCGTCCGTCATGTTCTTGTCGATGTTGCCTCTAATGGTAGAATCGGTAGGCTCCCTCAGCTTTGGTGAGGTAAAGGTTGTTGACATTGGTGCACTGGCTTAGAGCAATGTACACGCCCTCCTCTTCGCAGCTTTGTCTTCTGGTTCTTCTTCTTCTCCGGTGGTTCCCCTACCGGAAGATGACGACGGTGGTTGAACGCGAACCTATCTCGATGGATTCTTTGGTTGGCCAATCCCTAGGGGCATCCTGCCACAATCAGCATCAGAGGCGCTGCGGACGGGGCTGGTTGAGCTGCAAGTCGCGTGGCGCTTCCTGCCACAGCTTTGTCACGGAAAATTCAGCATCCCCCTCTAAATTTTTCAGTTCGTCGTTTCCGTTGACGTTCAGCTTCGCGTCACTTCGCTGTATCAGTAGCTTCTTGACGTAGTTTGAATGAGTCAAGGACATAAGGCGCAATCGTAGCACTTGCTCCTGTCCCGGATTTGAAGCGTAGTGGGAAGAGCACCGCGTACCTCCCTTTGCGACCAGAGAGTCGTGGGATCGAAACTGGGCGCCGCTAACTATTTCTTTTTTTATAGTGTAGTATCACGAATCTGTTGGTGTAAGGAGGAGAGTTGCGCTTGCGCAGTGAGCGTCTGGACGGCGCTGCCATCAGCGACGCAGAACAAGGCGAGCCTAAGAAATGCTCCAAATTTAAAAGATGAACCGCACTTTGCTCCCTACCACGAAATGTTTGCTTCGGCCACCAGACACTGCTTCTCGTGAAGGCGACGGCTATGCGTCCAGATTACCTGCGCGAGCAAGTGCCGCGCAAACACCGTCTAAATTTTTATGAAACCAGCGAAAAATTGGGTGGGATACGTGGAGAACCACGGAGCAAAGGAACGAGGCGATTTTGCTTACCTTGTTGATCCCGAACATGGCTAGCCCAAGTCTATTTCATTTTATTTTGTGGAACTATGGTATCGTTAACTCACGTTTCTTCTCTCATCCAGGTAGCACGTTTCTTGTCCCCGGCAGTTAAACCTACCATCATTCTTTTTATGGCCCGTTGAGCCGACCCAAGTTTGCTTTCTCGTTGTAAAGTAGGGCGGAAAGTATCAGCTTTGTAGGACATCACCGGTAGTATGAACTGGTTCTAGATTTTTGTTTTGAGTGACCGACGTAGCTTAATTTTCATTGTTTGGGAGTGTTTGCCGAGTGCTCCCCAACTCATACCTATTGAGCCATACCTCGGCAAAGTTGATGGGGCTCCCTCAAAATCACTCACTATTTTTTTTTCGAATCACCACTCACTCAGACTCAGACTCATTGCTTTGCAGCACATCTGCACTCACTCAAACTCAAACTCACAGTGAGCGCAAAACTCAGAACTCATACCTGTTACCGGTTTCAAAACTCAAAATGTACTCAGTATTCAAAATGCACTCAAACACAAAATGTACTCTAACTCAAAATGTACCTAAACTTAAAATGTACTCAAAACTCAAAGTTGACAAAAAACTCAAAATCAATTCAGAACTCAAGTGGGCCCACACACATGTCGTCCTAGGAATTTACTCGGGCTCAGATTTAATTTTATTAGCATTCAGAGTATTAAAATTCACGAGTGGTAAAATGTTTATGGGTGCGAATTCAAGAGCTGAAAATCTTGCATTCCGTAAATCCTTCGAGTTCGGAAACAAATTTGGTTGCAGATTTATTGCAGCTATATCTGGTGGCCATGATGACTAGCGCTGCTTGCAAGCAATTGTACGAATAATATTGGATACCAAACTCTTGATGTGGGCTCTGTGTTTGTGTTCATGACCAAGGTGGTCCAGACTTGATGGTGTGCTGGGGTCCTGGGGTGAAACAAAAGAACATTTGGCGAGTGGACGTGCGCTCACTACTCAGTTCAGTTACGTCGAAGTTGTTTAGGGTAAGGTCCCGTGCGTTCTTGTTCTGCACCTTGAAAAAATGCCTTGTTTCAAAGCGAACTGTCCCCGCTGTTCTCTGAAGTGTGAGACCTTCATGACTATGCTTTGGCAGTTTGATGCGTAGCATTCTTTGCCGAGTAACCCCCTCATCGGCCAAGACCCTGTAATGCCCTGAATTTCCACAAAAATGCCGATACTACAGAAGTTCACCCTGTAATCATTATAATAGAACATATGTAGAAAATTCATGCAGCGAAATTAAAAGTTTTAAAGAAACAAATCACAAAATATCAAAAATGGCGAAACGCGTAGCAGGGGAGTTAAAGATAGTCTCAGATTTGAAGGGAAACAGTTTTTACAGACTTCTGTCTGATTGGGAGTTTACCGAACTGAGATTTAATTATGCTCCAACAAATACACAGACAAAAACCCTACGTTTCGAAGCCACCTCGGCTTCTTCTTCAGGGGTGACAGTGGCCACGCTGTAGCTGCGTCTTATATTCTCACTTTTGCTGGCCTCGCACAAAGCCCTTCGCTGCGGCTCGTAATCCGTGTGTGTACAGCTAAGGGAGAGTGCCAAGGGAGCGATTAACATTCCCAGGTGTGCGTTGAATATGCCACGATTCGAGGAAAAGCCGTTTCCTCCAGTTCGTTTGCCTTTTGAGGATGGCCCTTCCGGAGAAGTTAGTTTGGTGGTCGGCCACTTCACAGTGTTCGGTGACTGCGCTGGATATTCTATTCTGTTTGCGGACGTCGTTTTTGTGTTGCCTAATTCTCTCCGGTAGGTTTTGGTTTCATCGATGTACCAGGCGTTGCACCTCGCGCACGGATTGCGGTAAACGACCCCGGGTGATTTATCTGTTGTCGGCCGGTGTTTGGCGCGGTAGATTATGCGGCCTATACTTGTCGAAGGCTTGTGGGCGATGCGCACTCCTACTCCTTTGAAAATGCACGCCAAGGCCTCGCTCGCTAATATGATATACGGCACCAGCACGCGTTTCAGTGGCCCGACGGTTGATGTCCTTGGCGAGTTCATGATGATGATGATGATGTTTGGAGTTTAATGGCGTCACGCCGACTAAGGGCAAAGAGCGCCAAACAATAGTGATTAAATAAAAGTGACGTGGAAGTAAAAGTAGAACATTTCAGTAAAAATAAACAAAGTAAAACGTAACGTAATGAAGATGACTGGTGTAATTGGCCAGGTTGTCAACATGCATTTTAAGAAATGACATGTAAAAATTTTACGTCGATAAGAAACTCGAAAACGCGTTTGATTCAAAACAGGGCTTCGTCTTCTAAGAAGTATGGTGGGTGTGGTGGAATATGTCGCGTGTGTAGTTGTGGGAAGTATTTGTGTCGTGTTGAGTCAAGTGCCTGACATATTATAAGGATGTGGATCACGAATAGGGCCTCTCCACACCTGCTGCACAGAGGTCTTGGAGACCCGGTGAGAAGGTGCGAGTGCGTAGCATGAGTGTGCCCTTTTCGTTTTTTAGCCACGGCGACTTCAGTGTATCTATTACGTGTGTCGGTGGTGTATGGTTCCAAGTGTGGTTTTATTACGTGTAACGTGTTGTCTGTTTGTTCACTCCAGTGTATTTGGCATGTTTTGCGAAGTTGTTGTCTGATGTGTGGTTTCACGTCGGTGTAGGGTAATGTGGTCACGTCTACTGTATTGAAGAGTGTAGTAGCAGCAGCCATTCAATCCGCTGCATTGTTCCTGGCTGTACCACAGTAGATAGGGACCCAACAAAGAACCAGTTCAAATTTGCGTCCATACACAGACTTAATACCTGTGACGATCAGATTGACAACGTGGTTTTTCGAAGGAGTTGTTGACGACAGTGCCCTTCAAAAAACTGAGGCAATCTGTGTAGATAATGCATTGTGGGATGTGGCTTTGAAGTATATGATTGACAACACGTACACCGTAAGCCTTCGCCGTAAAGATGCTAGTATGACTATTCAGAGTTCTAGTGACGCTAACGCGGGGCCCATGCGCCGCGCAGGACACAGAGGTGGCAGTTCTAGAAGCGTCCGTATAAAATTCAGAACACTGATATTTCTGCTGCAAATAAAAGAAATGCTGCAGAATTGCACATGTGGGAGCTCGGTTTTTATCTACATGTGTGAGAGATGCGTCGCATGATACAGGGCGGAGAAGCCATGGTGCTATAAAATCTGTTAGAGAGTTTTGGATTGTATCGAAAAAGGAGACAGCAAGTATTGACACTTCCTTTCCAACTCTGCAGCAGAAGGGTGTGGAGAACGATGGGAGATTTAGCATGAGTTCTGTTATGAGCGGTATCATACAAAACAGATTTGAAAGGATGGCGAGGCTTGGATGAAGTTTTAAAAGCATAAAGGACAGCTGTGTATGTTTGCTGACGTTGTAGGTTCCATTTGTTGCCTTCTACATACAGGCTTTCAACCTGACTAGTCCGGAAAGGATCACATGCCAAGCGGAGCCATAGATGAAGAACAGGGTCCAGCATTCTGAGGGATGTTTCAGTGGCTGAACCGTAGACAACGCTACCATAGTCCAATCGTGAACCTATCAAGCTGGTAAAAACGCGTAAAAGAAGTTGTTTGTCGGCACCAAAAGAAATGTGCGAGAGAACCTTCAGGATATTCATTGTTTTTAAGCATTTATGTTTTAGTTGTTTTATGTGTGGGAAGAATGTGAACTTTTCTTCAAAGATTATACCCTAAAAAACTTTTGTTCCTTTCTGACAGGAATCGAGACACCAATAAGTCGAATATCTGGATCTGGCCGGATGCCACGCCTTTTGGAAAACAAAATACAAGTGCACTTCCCTGGAATAAATTTAAAAACTACCTTCTTAACAACAAGCTGTACTTGGCGCTTTGAGATAGACAAGGTACACGATATGAAGGAGAGTTGAACATCGTCTGCATAGATTGAGAAGGAGCTCGAGGGTAGGAGTGCCTTCCGAAGAGAATTCATTTTTTACAATAAACAAAGTGCAACTCAAAACTCCATCTTGCAGCACGCTGTTTCCGTGCACATGAATCCTCGAGAGTGCAGCTCCAACTCGCACACAAAAAGTTCGTTCAGACAGGTAAATAACAGGCGTGTTCATCATGTTACCCGACATGCCAAAGTACTTCAAATCGCTGAGGATGCCGTACCGCCAAGCAGGGTCGTACGCCTTTTCAAGATCAAAAGAATACCGTCATACAGTACTGCTTTTGGAGGAAAACATCTTTAGTATATGACTCTAACGCAACGAGTTCATCGTTCGTAAATCGGCCCGCCCTAAAGCCTGCCTCGCAGCTCTCGAGAAGACCGTTGTACTCTTATAAGTACACGAGTCTCCTTTTTATCATCTTTTCGAAGAGCTTACACAGGCAGCTTGTCAGTGCAATGGGACGATAACTGGCGGGAGAAGAAGGATCCTTCCCTTCCTTTAGTAAAGCAACTACTATGGCCTCCCTCCGAGAGCGTGGAACGTACCCTGAAAGCCATATTTTATTATATAGGTGTAAGAGTGTTTCAAGAGTGTCTGGGTGTAGGTGCTGTATCATGGTGTATGTAATCTTATCTGCGCATGGAGCTGAAGGTCAGCACGTGCTCAGAAAAGCCCTCAATTCATCGAGAGCGAATTCAGAGTTGTAAGAAATTTTTGATTTGTCTTTTTTTCGAAGTTGAAGTTGAAGTTTATTCATAAAAAGTAGACTGTTACAAAGGAAGTTTACAGACATGGGTCCCGAAGTCAGCGAGTGCATTGGGACCCTCGATGACTGAAGTACACAAAAAACGTTACAGAAGCAGCAGTGGAAGCGAGAACAAGTGCAATAAAACATTTGTGAAGAAAACAAATAAGCAAGAACGTGTAGTGCATGGTTTTCATATAGAATTTACTAAAATAATAATCTATGTACATCAACACGGCATTCAAAAAACAAATTATCATTATACACAATTATATACTAACGGTTTACAACAGTACACAAAAAAATACTGTTAAAACAAATTAAGAAAGTCAAACCAGCAAAACAAAAAACTCGGAAATTTATCAGGTTAGAAGACCAATTTTTAGAGATTTTTAAAGGCTGTGATAGAATGGGATGATTTAATAATATGTGGTAGGCGGTTCCATAGATTAATTGCGCTAAATGAAATGTTTGCTGGCCATAATTAGTTTTTACCTTAGATAACAAGTTATTATTCAAGGCATATCTAGTAGTTTTATGGTGCACTAAAGTACCCGAGGGCTTTTTTGTAAGGGCTTTGTAGGGCTTTTTTTCTGCATATGTTTTGTGTTTTATGGAAGTGTTGGTGTAGTGTGCTGAACTGGACACGTGTTCGAAGTGTTGTGCAAGTGTGTTAGCCTGGTCTTCCAGTGTGTCCCCTGTTGTGCTAACCAAGGGCAGGCTGTGTGTCTGTTGTCCCTTGAGCTTGCGTATACGTGTCCAGACTTTGTGTGTGTCCGTGTATGAATTAATGGATATCAGGAAGGTGTGCTTAATCTCTCCTTTTGCCTCGTGGCGCACACGTTTTCCAAACGCCTTGGTGCGTTTGAACAAAATAAGGTTACCCGAGGTGGGGTACTGACGAAGGATCACCCCACGCCTTGTACTGGGCCTCTCGTGCGCTCCTACAGTCCTCATTCCACCACGGTCTCCTCTAGTTGCGCGGGGCACCAGAGGCGTTTGGAATTGACTTTTCAGCGACGTCGAGGATGTGCGCTTGACGAGTTGGGTAGCTTCTTCAACGTGTAGGTGCCCTATGGATGTGTGGTGTAGTTTGGATGTCTGTTTAAATGTATTCGAGTTAGCTCTTGCTTCATTAAACCTGTTTTGGGAAGATGAACTGCATGGGCCTTTACATATATATGTTAGTGAGTTGGGGAAGTGGTCACTACCTTATGGGTCCGTGCCCACACCCCCCTCAAGACATAAAAAGAATACTGCGGATCCCATACACAAATCAGGAAATTAGTATGTGTTGTGTCCTATGTTATGGTATGTAGGCTGTTTCTTGTTGAAAAGGCTAGCTCCAGAGGATGTAAAGAGGATGTGTGCATTGAAGTCGCCTGTTAGGATGTATGGTTCAGGAAGCTGGCCGACCAGCGCCTCAAAGTCAGAGCTCAGAAGTGCAAGATCAGGAGAGATATAGATGGAGCACACCGTTATCAACCAAATAAATATTATTGTGCGGATGGCTACAGCCTCACGTACGGTGTTTAATGTGACAGGGTGGCATGCTAAGGATTTGCGGGGGATTATGGCCACACCACCAGAAAAATGTTTACAGCCAACCCTGTCCTTTCTGTATACCAGGTAACTATTCAATAAATTTGTATGCTTGGAATGCAGATGTGTTTCCTAGACACACATTAAACTTGGCTGGCTGGCATATAGAATCTCATGCACGTCGTCAAGAATATTCAGAAGGCCTGTGTAGTTCCAGTGAACTGTTTTCTCTTCCCATAATGATGTGTTAGAGCTACTGGAGTGTAACTATTTACGTAAGGCCTTCGGGACTTGGACTCTTGGAAGCGGTTTTTTAACCTTCTCTGGAGGTTTAGATGGAGGTACTCGCTCCTTCCGCTGCAAAGCAGATGGGAAAAGTGACACACCCACCTCATCATCAGATGTGGATGGGGTACCCGGCGTACCAGATCCCCCACATTTGCCACCCTTTGCAGTGCCCTTGGTTTTGGCCGCGACCGCTGAGGGCGTCAGCACCTCCCCGGGTGGCACAGGCGGTGCGGCGGAGGTGGGAACTGCTGCGGTGTCCTCCGTCTGCATCTTCTCCGGACCCTCGCGTGTGCTTCGGGCTGGTTGAGAGGAGGAAAAGGTGGGTGCAGCAGCATCCCCACCGGACGTGGATGCCGCCACAGCCGCTGCTGGCTCAGCGAGTCGGCGGAGGCGAGTTGGGTGGGAAGAGGCAACCCAGGGGAGGGCCGGATGCGGGACCAAGTCCAACTCTCGGTACTGGGTTCCCGCCGAAACAAGACGCCGCTCCGCCCCGGCGAGCTGCGTCGGGGTACCTCCCCAGGGGGAAAGAGGTGAACCTCTTTCGCAGCCTCTGGGAAGGTGATGTTCTCGGTTATCTTGACATGAATTTTCTGCTTATTCTGCTTAAACGTTTCATATTTTCGCGAGTACGCTGCATGGGGTCCCTCGCAGTTTGTACAGTTGATGGTTTCAGATTCACAATTCTTTGAGGAATGGTCATGCTGACTGAACTTAGCGCAGGTAAGTCGGCCACGGCAGGAGTTTGTGCCATGCCTGGACCGTTGGCACTTGAAGCAGCACCGTGGGTTCAGGATGTACGGGCGGGCAGAATAATGTATGTAACCAGCATTTACGGAGTCTGGCAGGATAGATCGATCGAAGGTCAGGATAGAGTGTTTCGTTGCTATCTGCTTCTCATCGCGGCGTATAGATCTGCGCTTTACAGCCGTGACGCCCTGAACCGTTAGGCCTTCCAGAAGGTCGGCATCGGTTTCGGAAATGAGATCAGCCTCAGAGATCACACCCTGAGAGCTATTGAGGCTGCGGTGGGGTGTGACCCTGATCTTCAGATCTGCCATGCGGGTTTGTTTCAGGAGGAATGTGGATTGCTGCTGAGTTTTTACCTCAACTAGCACTTAACCAGTTCTGAGCTTTTTGGCGTCATATGTTTTGCCAATGATACCTTCAAGGAATTTCGAGACAAGAAATACGGATTGAGAGGTAACATGTTTCGATTTGTCCACAGATTCTAGGATCAAAAAACGAGGGTAGTTATCTGGCTGTGGGAGCGAGATGGAAGGCAAAGCAGGAAAAGATTCTTCGGCGCGGACCCTTTTCGGGGGCCGATCATGCTTGGGGGAGAGTTTAGAATTTACCATATAGCATAGCATAAAATCAGGGAGACGGGGTTACTTTCTGTTTTATTGTTACCCTGGTAGTCAAAGAGGTCCCGGAGATCTCTGCCTGGTAGACAGGCAGGGAGCCCATCGGCATGAGCTTGACGAAGGCTCTGACGGCCACCGTATGAGGTTTCTACTCTTCATTTTAAAACTCATTAACACGGTCGGTTACAGCGTGACTAGGGAGGCTCGGGGTCCACGGTGTCGCCAACACCATCGCCAAGATTGATCAAGGTGCCCCGGGCGGGGCCTTGGAGAGTTTGTCACCCTTTTCTGTTCTTTGCGGCAGGTTACGGAACGAATTAACTTTTTTCGGTTAGTCGTTTTTCTTGAGGTCCGCAAATACACGGCTTACTTCTTTCTTACGTTCGATTCAGACGAGCAAATTGCATCAGCTCTAATATTTAAAGAGGACATGACAGACGCTTTGTGGTTAGCGGGGTGGGCCGAATTAAAATGAAGATAGCGGCCGGTGTGCGTCGACTTCCTGTGAACGGAGAACACCAGGCCCCTGCTCCTCTTGTCACTTGGGCGTCAAGAAAGGGAATCAAGCTGTCTCGTTCACATTCATCCGGGAACTGGATGGCGGGGTGAACGGAATTTAGGCGTTTGTCCAGGCTGTCAACTTCGGAGGTCTTCACTATGAAGAAGCAGTCGTCTATATACCCAAGAAAAAGTATAGGTTGCGGCCGGAAGAAGTTCAAAGCCTTCCCTTCCACGTGTTCCATCGTCAAGTTAGGCATTGTTAAAGAGATGGCGGCCCCCATTGTGGTTCCAGTTTCTTGTTTCAAAATTTGCCCATTGTGCGAAAAATATGTGCTGGCCAAGCAGAACTCCAGAAAGCGGCATATCTCGTCAGCAGTGAGCGGCGTCTTTTCTTTTAGTGTTGCGTCATTTTTGAGGGCAGTTCGGCCTGCGGATACCGGCACCTGTACAGGAACACTAGTGAACAATGACATGATGGCTAATGAGACCCCGCTCTCGTCTTCGTCAATGCACCCCTGTGACGCAAGTTGCACGAAGTGGCTGGAGTTGCGTACATGAGTCGCCGTCTTCCTGGCGAGGGAGGCGAGGATGCGGTCCGGGAAATTTCAAAGGTCTTGGCACGGGGATGATGTGAAGACCACAATCGGGCGAAGGAGGACGCCAGGTTTGTGGATCTTCGGTAATTTGTAGGAACTAGGTACGGAGCCGTTTCGGCAGATGAAGCGAAGGTATATAATTTTTTGTTTTGGATGGTTCCTAAAAATCGCCGCGAGTAACTTGTTCATCTCCGTCTGCGTTTGGTTTGTTGGATCCCTCTTTAACGTCGTATACGCGTTACCATTCAAGAGAGCGGAAACCTTCCGGTCGTAGTCCTGGCCGTCTAACACCACCGTTTAGTTGCCCTTCTCGGCAGGTAGGATGACAATGCATTCGTCTTTTCGAAGTTCCTGGAGTGCTCGGTTTTTCTCAGCGGTCAAATTTTTGCCCATTCTCAGCGGCAATTTCGATAGGAGGCCAATCGATTAAAGTCTTACTTCATCTCGGGCATGCGGCCTGTACTTGTTGAACGGCTTCCTCTACCGCAGCAACGACCTTTGCAAGGGGGGGCTCGTAGCCACATTGTAGCTGTGTCCTTTGGCCAGAACAGAATTTTGCTCTTGAGTGCCCAGTTAAACGTACATATAAATCTCAGTTGAGTCACAGATTGGTTTAAAATTCGAAGTAAAGGCCACTAGGGCATGTGAGGTATCAAATTTAAGGTTTCGAGGAGGGAAATCACGTGTGACAAACAAACGATGCGTTGGGTCGAATTCATGGCTTAGTTATAATGAGTCATGTAACTGTTGGACTTCATAATAATGACATGCAGGCGTATGGCGTCTCAAATTAAATGTTTCGATCAGGGGAATAACGTCGGGCAATAAATACATCCTGGTAGTAATATTGACATACCAACGTGACTCATAAAATGGTTTAAAATTCATAGGATGTTGCTAGTGAGTGTGGATTATCGAATTGAAGATCTCGGTAAGGGGATTCGTGTTTGACAAAAAATGCTTCCTGGGTAAAATCGTGACACCATCATGGTGAGTCTAGATATGATTAACATTCAAAGTGATGTGCGCGAGCGCGGTGTGGGGTGTCAAATTGACGGTGTCAATGAGGGAAATCACCGTAAAACAAATAAAGATTCATCCTGGCCATAATCAAGACATAGTTAGGGTGGGTCATCGACGGGGTGATGCCATGATGCCGTGAGTGATAGTGTTTCAAAGTGATGCCGTGAGGTATAGTGTTTCAAATTGAAAGTCTTTATTAGGGGAATCACTTTGGACAAATAAGATATGCTTCTTCGTGATCCTTATGCGATAGTTATGTTAAGTCATAAATTATGATGAAATTTAAAGAAATGCCTGCAGAGTGTGTGGGGTATCAAATCTAACGTTTCGATGAAGAAAATCACGTGGGGCAGATAAAAAGGGTATTGCGCTGATAAGTACTAGTTAGGAGTAAACTTCATAAATTCATCGCAGATTTTAGAACAGTAGCATAAAAGGAAACGTTGTATCAAAAACAAGCGTTTGAGGAAGAAAATATAAATAAGGCAATGACTGTATCGTAAGATCAATATAGGCACTCACTTCATAAGTGAAATTTCGGAGTTTGGATAATGAAACACATACTAAAAATTCCGAACACATGCTACATAGTAATGGCAAGTTCAGGTTTGAAGGATGGCAATATTGTAAGCGCGAAGCTTCCAAGCGTGAAACTTTATTTTTTTAACTTCCACATTATCTGCATCTTCAATCTCCACGAGGAGCACTTCGTCTTCTTCTGGACTGATTATCATCATCGTTGGTTTCTGGACCGGTGTTCGGATACAGCTGTGTCGTAGAATAAATGTACTACTTTAACAAGTACCCAAGGCCATTATATTAAACAAAAACCCTCATCTGGTGCTTCAGAGGGGTCAGTCGTGCTTGCGGCATTTGAACAGGCCATCTTTAAAACGTGGTTTAGTTGACACCCTGCGGTTCGCAAAGCCACCAAACCAGCGTTGGGGAACAGCCACACGGGGAAGGTGGAAACGGAAATCGAGGAAACCTTTTTTTTTTTCATGTCGGGAAGGGTCAACATCCGCAGCCACACACTGCTCACTGTAACATGCTTCTAGAACTTGTATAGACCAGAATTTCTGCTGATCGCCATTTGTAACGATCGACGCTCTACCTCACGGGAATTTCTTGGGGACTGCAGGGCGAGCAGCCAACATCGCTGTGCCGCGCTGTCCCACCGTGCCACGCATGGATATCAGATGTCCAGCCAGCATCGAAAATCGGTATGTGCCAATTTTTCGGTACGTCCGCAGCGACAAGTTCAACAGGGTTTTACAGAGAGCGTCCATGGCGTTTTATAGGTGTTAGTATTGCGCATAAATTCCGTCCCCCACCCGCTAAGGCGTTGGGCCACCCCACAAGCCCTTTGTCCTTACAAGGGTTGCCTGAGGCAACATTCAACCGTGCAAACATGACTGGCCGACATTGCATTACCAATTTATGTTTATTTTCTTAATTGTGGACAGGTTTTCCTCACTTCCAATTCTTGGCAATCTGCAGGAGCTACTCTTCCGGGCGTGATTATGCCGTTATTGGCTGCACCATCAATCAGCTTTAGGGCAAAGAGCTCAATCAATAAACGTGGGACGTGCACCACGACAAAAGAAGTGTCTGCATGTGCAGAATATATTCTCTTCGAAAATTTCCTGCGTTGCTGGAGTGTTGCCGCGAATTCGCCGTAGTGCTGAGTCGGAAAGACTTCAAAACAAGCAAATTTGCCAGAATAGGTGCGGGCGTACGCTGCGTCCGGAAGCATTGTTTATTCAACCCTCATGTTCAATACCTATCACACGTTTTTGTTCTCTGGAAGTATGTTCTGTTCACCTCAATGACGGGGAGCCGAAAAAATCATCCAGACACCTCAGCTGCAGCTGGGGTATGCAAAAACGTTGAGCTGAAAATGGAATAAAAGCGTGGCGGTGACGGAGAGTGCCCGGTCGTGTCAGGAAATGGCTGTGCCCTGGGCTCACCCGCAGCTGAAATGCTAAATTTATTTTAAGCAAGCAAACGGACGGAAAATCTTGGTATAGCAATTAAGTTGCCTTGTTTGACAGCTGGAAATACAGTCATGACGGGACAAATACGGTACTTTTATGAGCAATTGCGTCTACAATATGCGCAGTTGAGTTAGTGTTTCGTTGCCTTGTTTAACAACCAATTCAGTATGAGGTGGGGGAGGGCGTATTAAATATCAACACGTTCGCGCACCGAACGCAGCAAGCCATGCTCAAAATTTGCACTATCGCGAGCACGATTGTAGGCATTCCCTGATTGCGCCTACCCACTTACTTGTTTGCGTATACCTACGAGGCATATCAGCCCAATAGTTTCTAAGTTGTTTTATTGGAAGCCAGGCTTGTTGTCGGATGTTCGGTGCTTAAATGTGTCGAACCAGCAACGCTTTCAAGATGGATTGACAACAATTAACAAGTACAGATGTACCTAAGGGCACTGAATAAGATTTTTACTTAACTGGACATTATTCAGTGCCATGATTTCCCGTTGTTGCATCCGATTCACCTTCCTTCACCGAGACAAATATTGTGATACCTTACACTCCCTATCGTCATCACTTGGAATTTTAACCCAATCAGTGACTAGCCACGACTATAGGATGATAATTTAGGAGGCCACATTAGTTTATTTATTTTGCACGATTCCCCTCATCGGGACCTTTACCTTGATACCAAACAAGCCCTGTTGGCGTCGCTTTAAATGTTCAATGAATCTATGCCTCGGATGCGCAATTGTCACTCTGGTGGTCTTGTGCTACACATTTCGGCAGGTCAGTTTACCAAGACAGGAGTTTGTACCATGCCAAAACTACTTACACTTGAAGGAGCTGCCTGGGTTTGGTACGTACGGTCGGACTTGACATCTCACGACGCCTGTGTTGACAACTCAGAAAGTAATGAGCGGTCAAATGTGAAGGTGTTGTGTTTGGTTGCTAATATTTGGTCGTTTCGGTGTATGGTTATGTGCCTCACGGCCGTCATTCCCTGATAAAGAAGTACCTCGAGCAGATCACTTTCGGTTTTAATTTAAGATTCCGATAGCAGATCACGCCTGGCCGCAATTAGGGCTGCAATCAGGCGTTATTTTGACGTCAACATCGACCTCGCGAGTTTGGCGAGGAAGTTACAGGGCTGCTGTTTGTTGTGTACCTCAATCAGGACTTCCCCCGTTTTACTTTCTTCTTAGCCTTGCATCGTGCGCAACACCCTTGTCTATACACTTAGTTCAACTTCAACTGGTCACTTCTCAATAATGCGGACTGAAACTTGTCACAAAAAACATCAGGTCAAAATATATGGTCAAGACTTCAAAATGACACAATGGTTTTCTTCAAATGGTTTTCAGTCGAGGCAAGATATGATTAAAAGTACGAAACCACTTTTCTAGACAAGGGTGTTGGCCTTTGTCCGACTTGCCAATAAGCCTTTGAAGATACTTACAGATTTTAAGCACGTACTGGCTTTGTCAAGAGATTCGGTGATCAGAAAGCGCGAGAAATGGTCGCGCTTTGAGAACGAGATTGTTTGCAAAGGACCAAAAGAAACTTCGGTGCAGCTATTTTTCAGGGACCGATCACGTGTGGAAAGCAGGTTTGAAAATGCCCTATGGTTTAGTATATAGCTGGGCATGGGGGGTAATTCTTTCTGAAACATTACCCAGATAGCTTGAAAGGTCCCTGAGCTCCCTGCCTGGTAAAGACAGCCAAAACGGAGCCCATCCGCAAGAGGCTGACAACGCCTCCAACGGCCACTGCTCGTAGTTTCTCACCCTTCACCTATAAGCACAACGCCGCGATTGACTACAGCTGATGTTTGAAGGTTCGGCGTCCGCGGTGTCGCCAATACCATCATCAAGACTACGCAAGATGCCCCGTGCGAGGGTGTTGCAAACTTGTGTAGGGTACGGCTTGAAATTATTCATAGGGATTCAGAATCAGGCAAGAATAATATATTTTCAAAAATGCTCTTTTTTAATGCTGGTGATTTTGAGCACATGCACTGGCTGCCCTCTCCGGCAAGCGACAACGGCGTGAGTCCCTATGCTGACGCCAGAGCCATCGGGCACCACTAAGAACATCTAACCGCCGTGAGAGTTAATACCTGCGGGAAGCAGATTCGCGCGTTCAGTTTTCGTTGTTTTTGTAATTTCACTACCATGGATTTAGATACCGGACAGAGGAAATACTCCAAAAACTCAATGTAAATGAATATAAGCCTTCTTGTGTTAAGGATGTATAGAAGAGTTGCTCTCAAACTTCGGTCTGCGTAAAAGGTTAGCCAAACATATTCAGCGACACGTTTTTTAGCGTTGCATAGATTTCAAGGGGGAAATTTGTACCCTGGTGTTACGTGTGTAATTAAAATCAATTTTTGCACAATTTTTAGCCGCTTGTTTGGTGAAGTGTTCCGTCCTGTTTTGCTAGCCAAACGCGCGGTGTGGAATTGTGAGCGTAATTGAAATACCCGCAAACCTTGTACTCTTGGCAAATTATAATTAACGCTGGTTTTTTGTTTGCTTTATGCGCTGTTTTTATTCATAATATAGTGCTCTGAGATGTGTACAGTAATTTGAAGGAATTATTGTGCTCGTTGCGTTAAAGGAACATCAGAAATTGAGTGAGTGGCTTGCTGTATATCATCATCCTAATATGGTATCTCGACGGTTTTATGCATTTGGATCGAGTCTATGCTGAAAAAGATACAAGCTTGCCCGGCCGCATGGGCCACCATTCTAATATGCGAATTTTAAGAACGTTTATTCTGGTCATTACATGCCTGAATACAAAACGTGCATGCAAGCCGATCTGGTTTGGGACGTCAAGTATGCACGCATGTCGTACACTAGTATGAACAGCGCTTGTTGCGCCTCTTGTTAGTATTGCAGCATCCCAAACGCTTGTAAACCATTCAAAACGTTTGAAAGCTATTCAAAAATGTCTATTAAAGCGTCTCACTTATGGCATGCTGACAACCAGCTTAACGTTTGTATCCAAGAGTGTGCAACGTACCTTGGTGATCTGCGAACACCCATTTGCTATTGCTTAGGTTTAAGACGAACAGTCTGCCTCTTGAGTCTGACCTATCATTTGCTAATAGTTACATGTCGAAAGCTACTGACTGGTGGCAACTTGCATTCACGATGACTTATTGGTGCCGCCTACATCAAGTGCGGAGGTTGTTTCCTCCTTAAGCATCACTAACTGTTGAACAGAGATTGTTTGCTCACCTCACCATCACCTGATGGTTTACGCGTCCGTCGTCGTAGTCAATGATGTGAAAAAAGTATGTGTATTCGATTTATAAACAAGTCAAATAGGCTTACCTACCGCCGTTAGAGTTCTTGCTAGGGCAAAAAAGAATATCTAGTGGGAGGGCTCCAGTGCAGCTTCACATGAAGAGGGCAATGAAAACCAGAAAGCGCGTCGTCGTCCATGTGCCTTTAAAGACGATAGTCTTATTGGGCCTCTAAATATGAAAATATCGGTGTGTCGGTACGTCTGCTTGTCTATCGGTTTGTGTGTAACTCGATATTGCCTCCCGGTCAAAGTGAAACAAAAGTTCCACAAAAGGTTTATATACCCGCAGCAAAATCTACACGTGTAAGCCCTGTGGCAAAGTTCTTACTCGTCAACCTTGTTAAAAAATGTGAAACTATTACGCAAAAGTGAGGTAGAAAGGAAGTTATAATTCCACTGTTCCTTAAAAATTCATTCGATGCTGATTTTTTGCAGTTGAACGTAAATACTACATGTGTTGAAGAAAAATTCACTCGATCGCCTGCGGTCGCCCGCACCACAAAAGCTTGTCGCGGCCGTTTAATAAAAAAATACCCTCGCTATCTGCTCCTTTTGTTGCAAATGTCGAAAAACACCATAGCCTTTATCGGCTTTTGCGAAGTAAATACCTCGCTCGCGTTCCCTATCACCTCTGATGTTATTCCTCATGCGTCGCGCTCCTCCTAAGGTAAAGACGCAAAAGGTTTGCCTAAATCATTATAAATTTACCGCATTCCACTGCTCCAGGCCGGGTTCCTTGATGCCAACGCTCCCGTACGGCGAAGATGCGCGTGAATCGAGGCGCCCTACTTCAATGTTTATAGAACCGCGTTTCCCGACTCCACGTGCCCTACAAGCAGAAAGTGGAACCTATCTTGGGTTACCTTCCGTAACTGTAGCCGGTTGATTTATTAAAATGGCACCTGAAGCTATAGTGGCGCGGTCGACTGCAGGCGACGGCGCCATGATTTTTTTTTCTGCAGTTCATGAAGTATTTAATTTCGCAAAAATCAGCCATGCAAAACTTTTTATAAAGAAACACAGCATATATAAGTTCTGTATTGTTTCGTTCTCTTATATTTGCGTAATGTCTTGTTCTTCTCTAGAAAGTTGACAAGTATGAACTTTACAGTGGACTTAAACCAGTAAGTTTCGCTTTGACTATATAGACTATTGCGCAGGCATTGTTTTACTTTGGCCGGGTGGCTCAATCGAGTCACAGACAGACAGACAGGCATATAGACAGACCAAAATTTCTGGGTGTACGTAGCCCAAGAAAGAATATTGTCATTATTAAAACGATGACCCTTTTGAGAGGATCTACTACTAGATAGGCTCCACGTTCTCAGAAGGCACGTAGAGAAGGAAAACGTGGATCAGTAAACGTGGAAGTAGGGTGGCTGGATTCACACTCGTCTCTGCCGTACTCAAAAGCTGGAATTTAGGCACATAGCCTGGATCAGTTGAACGCGGCAGCTTTATATTTTCTTGAGCAAATCTCAAGCATGTTTACCTTGGCAGGAGCGCGATGAGAGAGCAAGAGCATCAGACGTCAGCGGGAAAGCGAAGGAAGCATTTACTTTGCAAATATCTATCGTCTTTCGTCGACATTTTGCAGCAATTTTTTTGTAGGACAATTCGTCGATATTTTGAGGCCGAAATGTTTTGACCAGGGAGCAAGTGATGAAAAGAAAGCGACAACGGACTGGTGGCGTAAGAGCAAGATGAAGGTAATTTCAGTAGATATAGAAGGCCAGATCGATGACAAGTCATAACTACTATACTTTTATTTAGTGTATTTATTGTTTTTTAGGTACTTGGTGTATCATCTGTGAGTGTATTTTTGTGGTTTGTCGAAACTGTAATGCAGTCACATAAAATGAAATACAGCCATTGACGGAGAGGGCTCGCGTTCTGACGACGTCACAATAGATGCAGGCTGAGCAGGTGATTAAGTGATATTCGAGGTGTTATACCGAAAAAACACAAAGGTTCCAGTGGCTCAAGACTGGCCCTTATGAATACCACTTTTGGATGTAAAAGGAGCACGTTACTGAAGAGGGTTTATGCATTGTTCGAGAACAGGATAGTTAGGCTTGGACTTTTTGCAGCTGCTGACGGAAATGTATTGTTATAGGGGGTACATAATTCTTTAAGGACTATAGTTGGGCAACCATGCCACTATGTAGCTAAAATACAGATTAAGAATAGGGTGTTTCCTTTTTGTACGTATACTTGTGATGCAAATTGCACGATTAGGTAGAAGGATTGCGTAAAACAGGCTATCCTGCAGGGTGTGCTGTAGGGAGAACGATCGGGAAGCAAAAGGTTGCCCATGGAATATATTTATGGAGGCATAATGTTTCTAGAAGATACGAACATGGTCTGCAGCCATTGACAGTTAGGTGCGGGTACGAATACCCTTTCAAGTATTGGAACTGATCGCAGCGTAGCTGAAACTTCTACGTTTAATGATGATGCTCCTACGCCATTGGTGTGTTGTCCTTTCACGAAGCTTCATCAACGGCAATAAAACATAAATATCTGCCCCTACATATAAATTAGGACTAGGCCTCTTCAATTATCCAAGAGTAGCATTTTCAAAGACCGCCTTAATTTTCAACATTACGCCAATAAACGGCAAGCAAACATTATGACGAACGGTAAGAATTCAAGTGGACCCTAAAGTACCAGCATTCACTTTTTGAGCATGAGTAGTTTCTGTAAAGTAAGAAATTTATTCGTGCACAATTGCACTAGAGGATGATAGGTCGACTTGCTTTAGGATCCTTGAACAAACGTTCATTCGACGCATGGGACAGACACTGTCGATGGGCCTCTTTGGAAATGGATATATCGAATATAAAAAGAAAGTGTTAAGACATTTTTAAATGTTGAAACCAAGAAATGGGAAGCCGAAATTTGAGATATATAAAAAGCGTGGGCACCCAGTACGGAAAAATGATGAGACGGTTTTGGTCAAATTGTGAATGGTAAGAGTGCTGAAAATGATAATTATATTCAAGAGAGAGTAATTAAATATTATACAGAAACAATAAAAAGATCCAACCGAAAGTATCGGTGTCCAGAAACGGGGTTGAAAGGTCACAGGGAACAATTTTGAGATAATTTAATGGGGTGCGTTTCAAAATATCATGTCAATACAAGTTACATATAAAGGACGCCTACTGCGAACCGTCAGAGGATTCTTGTGCCAAGGCTGTGGAGAAGAATCGATAAGCATGAGGCATATATTCACTGCGTCAAATAATATTCACCAACTTCTTATTAAAATAGGAAACCAGCTTCTGGAACCATTTTACTTAAGTTTCACAGAAAAAAAATCGGAACAATGTAGAGAGTACAATGAATTGAATGGGTTGGGATAATTGCAGTTTCAACGAAGAACTGAGTACTACATACGAGACGTTAGCACATCACTAAAATAAAAGGAAAACGTTTCTGAAGGGTAGCTGACTCTGAAGCGGCTTTAAGATTGAAGACGAAGTTAAACACTGCCTTACAAAGGAAGCGGCAAAAACATCATGACCTTTATTCTTCTCTATGGCCATGCCGAGCATTATCGAATGTTTTCTTTAGAAAAGGTTTAACATCGTCGTGGATTTCTTGCATTCACATACAAAACTAAAGGTATATACAAGCCCAATATATGCGGATAATTTCATAATTCGAATGGTTGCTTGCACAACTCACATACACCTTGTCGTTGAGAAGAGGGAGATGACAGTGAACTGCAACCTGGCGCAATAAGTGTCGGTTCTAAGACAGCGCTTTTGTGTTGTCAGTTATACGTAAGCGTTTAATACATTTACAAGGCTCATTTATGTCGCGCTCTAAATAACGTAAGTAGAAATGCGGAAAAAGGTCTAACCACATATAACTTTTTAAAGCTGTGACTAAATTTACCCTATTAATAAATGAGAAGATCCTATTGCGGTCGTTGCTTACTTCCTCATAATTTAGTACTCATAACGAAGCGATGGTTTCTAAAAATTTCGAAGCTGGTCCTAAGCAGCCCTAGGCTTGATCCATAGCAAAACTGCAGGACGCTTTCTTATGTGGGTACTGAACGACGCACCACCACGCATTTTATTTGAGTTGAAATTGTTTATGAACAGATTCGTCGTCGCTTTCCACTGCGGAAGGTAGACATCGTCATATCCAACTATACTGTCGTGTTCCTCAGGCAAGACAGGAGGCACGAATCGTTTCTTTTAGCCTTTGACATTTTATGAAATCTGGAACCCCTCAGCATGCGCAGAAACTGGCGGCCACCGGGTTCAGGATTTCGGCGTCTGTAACGCTAGCTGTATTGTGCTCCTCCCTGCAGGCACCGACGCACGTCAGTAGTTTTCTTGGTATTTTTTACGAGTGCCATGCGCTAGCTCAGAAGTAACCGGTGTGCTACTGGCTGCTTCGCCAATAAAATTCAACCTGGGTGCTACTCTTGGTACGCGTGCTCGCGTTTGCAGAAAATGATGAGCTTAACTATATTTCGTGGTTTTTTTATGACAACGCAAAGATTACGTTAAGAAAACAGATCCGCTGTTAAAAAGCACACGCAGTTTTTTCTCGACATTGCGATGGATTGTACAGACGTATTCGTCCCATGTTATTTACTAGTTCCTTGTATAGGATGGTTTGACCTATTTTTGCAAACAATCCCACTAATACTTGGCTGCATTCAAGTAATGTTAGGGCTTCAGACAAACACGCTCCTGCCACATAAAACATTTGTTCAATAAACAAAAAACTGGCCAGAAATCAGTTAGCGGAAAATGGTTTTTATTATGTTTTATCTTTATTTTGAGGTTTGTAGTACTTTGTTTTGTGTTATTATTTTCGCTATTCTCTCAGATTTTCACTAAATTACAAAAATATTGCCCGCCTTTACATATCACTTCAAACAGACGTCCTCTGGAATCAGAGAAATCTTCATTGCTCCAAAAAATACTTACGGCCATAAGCTGAAACACATTTAGCCAATTATTTAGAGGGTGGTAGCATATGTGCTATTGTAATTGTGTTTTTATTCCGCAGCACACTCGTGCATGAAACAGATTTCTCCCCAGGCAAATCTCCAAAGTTGCTAACCTTTGGTTGTCCAAAAACAAGTAAGCCACGTAACCCCATAAATACTGCTTACACTTCGACTTTTTTCGGCTATAAATACTTCTTTAGCTTTCGTATTTTTTTCACATATTCGGGTCCTGTGGGAGCATGTGCTCGCTGTAGTACATACTCCGCTATCTGGACAATTTATTTTTGAAAACTCTCGATTTGAAATTATCCTGATTGTCATTTTTATTGCGAATAGTTTGTTATTATGGGGTGTCTCAACAATTTTACTTCTCACTTTTTCTTGTGATTCATATTATAGGTAAATTGACTGCCGAAATATTGTTTGCCCGCTCCATATATATGCGGCTTGTTTTGAAATGAATGCCTGTAAGGAGGTTTGCAATATTGCTTTTAGTTTAAAACGAAAATTGGTTCATAAGGCAGGAACTCCTCCAGAATTATAGCATTTATCAGTGTTTTTTCAGAAACTGCCCTGCCTCAGATATATCTATTTTTAAAAATTCAATATTACACAACAAATCTAACACCTTTATTGCATTTGTTTGCCTCCGTTGAGGCTTGTATGTTAAAAATTTAAAAGAGAAATTGCTCTTTTCTGTCACGTCGAATTTTAAGGTATTTATAGGTTTGAGGCAGTGTTGTTTTACAATGTAAAAGTAGATTGAGCGGCTGTACTTTAAAATTCTATTTTTAAGACAAAAGTGGTGGAGAGAACGTGCATAAACTATGCAGTTATGTAAGGGGCTAGAAGGCTTTTGGTCATTTTTCTAAAGGTGAGGATGCTGAAACAAAAATGCTCAAACAAATATTGAGATGAATGGCACCTAACGCCACCAACTGAGATCTACAAAAATTCTGCTACCTTTCCCACACGCAACCTTCCTGAAAACTGCTAGCCGTATCCAATAATTTCAGGAAAAACCCATGAGACATTCTCCTCGAAGGGTCTTGTTGACTTTCCCACTCAACTGGAAGCCAGAGCGTCATGCTCGTCTGAAGTAAAACATTGCAACGTATCTGCCTGCTTCGTCCCCCGTGATCCTCTTCCCGAACCCTTTTTGTCGTGGAAATGGCGGTTTGTATAAGAAGATTTCATTTCTACTTGCTTCTGTAAGGCTGGCATGCCATGTGTTTTACTCCAGGATGTGGCAACGTTTGGCTCTGGTGCGGTGCAGTATAAAATTATATTTTTAACACAATAAATACTAATGGAGCATTGATGAATTTATGGCAGAGAAGAGTAACCGGCTGTGCGCATGTACTAATTACGCGTCGGAGTAAAATCTTGCCGCCTACAGCGAAGCCTTGCTTAGAGGGCACAGATACTGCTGCAGCGTCACCCTGGCACCATTGGTATCTGGACTTCCACCATCACATTCGTCATGTCTGATGCATTGCCATGCATGCGGATAATGGGTGTGGTTACGCCTAAGTAGGAGGTGTAATTGGGTATTTCAACGTTCTTTCGAACACATTGAAAGACGTGGTTGTCAGTCGTTTTAAACCGGGATGCAGATGTGAACGTTGGAGTGAAACACCAGAAGGTAGTTGGAAGTGTTATTTTCATGGGCGCACAGAGTTCATGGACGCAAACGTCAAAATATACGTAGCCTATGCACATGTTTTTAAGTGCGAAGGCACTTCTTAAGCGAGCCTGAAGCATCCGCCGCCGTCCGCATAGCAACAGCTGCGGGTGCACGCGCTCCTCGTCGTCCTTGGCAACGGGGGGAGATGGGCGCGCGCTGCCTGGCCGCTGACATGGCACATACCCACGTGGGGGATTGGCCAGGAATCTCCTCGTCTTCCTTGGCAACGGGGGGAGATGGGCGCGCGCTGCCTGGCCGCTGACATGGCACATACCCACGTGGGGGATTGGCCAAGAATCGGGCGTGAGAAGGGCTAATGCACCCGCTTAAAGGAGTACTGACACGAAATTTCAAAGCTGAGATCCGCTCTAGCTATCAAGTACAACGACAACACAAATAGGTGTCTGTGAATAAATGCATCTTTCTTTCTTTGTAGTTGTGTGTGTGTGTGATCTCTCTTTCGCGAACATTACCGAACCGCGCAAGTTCAACTCCTGCATTCGCACTTTCACATTCTTCCCCTCGGGGAAATGCGGGGAATTTTTTGTTAACCTTTTATTTAAACGTACGTGAAGCAGTCCGCACGTTGGGCGCTTGGATGCACGAGCACTCTCCTTTGTTGGCAACCAATGTCGAATGCAATGCTCCACACACCGCGCTTAAAAGTTCTATATCGAAGTGCGCTTTACTGTTAGTGGCTCTACGGAACACCCTACCTAAAATAATATTTTGCTACATAAATGAGAATTTACGTGTAATGTCTATTTGTACTGATTTAAACTATTTTTGTAATTTTTTTCTTTGTTGTAGTATCTCACAGCAAAACTGTGTATGTTGCAGATTTACAATATGCATCGCACGGGCAAAGTGGCAAAGAACTGCAATTATTTGTTCCAAAAGCTAGGGTTTCGTTTTCCTTTCTTGATGGATTCCTGAAGTACTTTTTGGCTTGTGTTTGTGCTCCGCAGACATGTGAACCTTCGAAGACTTCCTGAGTGACGTTTTGACAGGTGGGTTTAGTGTCAGGTACGCACACACCTCCATCCGCTTATTCATGCACGCACTGAGAAAAGGGGGACCGAGAAGGGGGTGTGGAGCTTGCCCACGTGGCCAGGATTTTTTTGCTACCGGTTCAGAACAATACTGATAGAAAGCTACTATGCTACTAAAACAGCTGTAACTCTTATTTATTTAAAACTATGATGAAACACAATGTATGCAATTAGTCCGTAAGTTGTATCGAAACGTACTGTGAGTTTTATTTAACTTTTATGATGACATTGAATATTGAGATTTGCCCTCTGGTGTCAATAAATGATGCTCCGGGAGAAAAAGGACACCCTCGTATTTACCCGCTACATTGAAATAAGAGTCGTCCGAAGTTTTCTTTTGCTAATTTACTTGAGGCGTAATGTCACCGAAACAGCCATACAAGTGACAGATAGATTCATGTTATTATGCACTGTATTTTACCGCCGATCGTAACAAATTATCTCATACTAATCATGGAGGACAGCTGTTTTGGGGATAGTAAGCATCTTATTTTTAACTATGACATCTTCTGACTCTGCACGCACGCTGCTCGCGCTCTGTCGGTCTGTAGAGAGTGTGCCTTTTTATCGCTCCCTGTGTACGCATCGAGCTATCGAAACGCCACACTGCAGCCAAATTTGGAGTAACGACCGTCACACGGAGGAATAATTTGCTGTTTTGGCAGGGTAAATTGTTGTTGTTGAAGTCGTTGTTTGAGAAACGAAGGGAAGGTAGTTTGGATAGAAAGTGGAGCAATGGGCGGCCATCCTATGCCGGTAGGCCGCGGGCTGTGACTGCAGTCTCCGCCCGTAGAATCAGGGCATCCTGTCCTTTGAGCTGGCTGCAGCGCAGAGCGCGCTCCCAATGCTCAGGAGAGGATGACACAGGGGTTGGAAGGGGTGATTCGACGGACATGTCCAAACTAGGTGGCTGGGGGTGTTGAGACCGTTGCTTTAAGGACAGTTGTAGTACCGACGAACCGAGGGTAAACGAGGAGGGAGAAATAATGAAGGCAAGTGGGATTGTGGTACGTCTGTGTTTGCAGGGGGCGCCACATGCGGGCGTCTGTAGTTGTAAGGGAGTGTGTGGGGATATAGAGTTGTCGGGAGTTCCGGTAGTGGGCTAAGGTGTCAGAGTACTTTTGGGGAAGGGGGTAGAGGGTTAAGTAATCATGCATCGGTAAGTTTGTGGTCCCCTTCGAGGAAGGCCAGATAAGTGTGGTCGCGCGCGGTGGCATAATGAACCTCGTTCTCAGTGAACAAATGTGTGGGAAGGGATTCACACTATAAGGGCCATTGGGAGTGCTGGTCAGCGTGCTACGATGTGGGAACTGATGCGAGTGATGCGTCCCATGGCGTAACGGTAGCAAGATGACTGGCACTCGGTCAGTACTCTAATGTCTGATGAAGGTACGTTGGTCGTGGCCCGAGGAATGGCATCCTCATTTTCACTATGAATGGATGTAGTTGGTAGTGCGGCAGAAGCTGTGATGGTGTTGGATGAATCAATGGCTGCTACGGCATGGGCTGGGTATGTGCGGTATGGGGCTGCGTCTGTGTGGAATTTATCGGGATGTGGGCAGTACTTTTTCAGGAGTAGGCGTGCGCGAGGTTGGCAGTGACAATACGTGACAGACGGGGCGCACATTCTTGGGTACTGGATGGACGTGGATGTCATCGGGGGCTGGTGTCCAGAGGTTCATAGAATTTTGGCTTTTGGACCAGTACGCTAGCCAAGGCGTATAAGGAGGTGTCGTCCAGTCGCAGTGAATTGAAGTCCCTGAAGCTGGCTGAAGTTGTTGACGCAGTTCCAACAAGGTACTGTGGAGCCAAAGCTGGGGGAGCCAAAGCTGGGGAAGGCGATCAGTCGACGAGTGAGTAGGTAGTCGTTTTCCTTACTTGTTTGCTATGCGTTTGAGAATGTCGATCTTTGCTTATTCTCGTGGTTTGAATACCACATAGAGTGCTACGGAAGCGATGCGACTTGTGAAGTTGGCTTGGAGTATTCGACATGTGTCTGCCTCTTTGAGGCGGTGGCGGTGAGAGCATACCCGGTGCACTACGTGTGAGTTCGGGACGTCGTTCTGCAGCGTAACATGGTGTTGCTACGAGGCCTGTAGCAGCTCTGTGTAAATTTTGTGTCTCAAGTAGGTAACCTCAAATGTTATGGGGGGCAATGAAGTCTTGAATTTGTTTACCGGGCTGTGGCATTCAACAAGATTTTGATATCCGTATTGCAGTACGTTCGGAGGCTGCATATATCAAATGGGAATATGACGGGGCTTGAGGGGTTCATATTAAAAGGTAATTGAAGACGCGGTCCGTTCATAATGCTATTGCGATCACTTGTGCTGTGAGTGTGCGTGCAACTTGGTTTGCCGTACAGAAGTGGGGAGGGTTCGCGTATGCCTGGAAGCCTCTGAGGGTGAGAAAGCAAAAGAATTCACAAAGTTCTTCATGAACCATGTTGTTTTAAGACATGTAGCTCCTGAAATCCTAATCACAGACGGCAGTACAGCTTTCACTGCAGAACTTAAGCAAGGAAGTTTACTCTATAGCAACACGGATCACCGAAGAACGACTGCTTACCACCCCCAAACGAACGGACTAACGGAAAGTCTAGACAAGTCCATCACAAATATGCTCGCTATGTACATCGACCTTAAGCATATGACTTGTGACGAAGTACTTCCGTATGTGGCGTTTGCGTGCACTATGACTATCCAGGAAACTGCATAGATGGCACCGTTCGAGCTTGTCTACGGAATGCGGCCGACTACGATGATTGACACCTTCCTCGGCACGTAGAGGACGGCGACCTAAAGGCCGAAGTCCAAGGATACCTTCAGCTTGATGAGGAAGCCCGCCAGCTCGTTGGATTTTGCACAAAGGTCCAGCAGCAGATGGGGGTCGGGCACTACAAATTATACCGCTAAGACCCCGAGTACCGCCCAGGGTATTGTGTGTGGTTTTGGACTCCCATCCGACCAGGTGGTCTCGGTGAGAAGCTCCTGCGACGATATTTCGGAACCTACCGTATTCTACAACGTATTGGCCATGTTATACACGAGGTTATCGCCGATGGTGATTCCAGAACATCATGACGACGCTCGCGTCCCGACGTTGTCATCGTGGTTTGCCTGAAGCCTTACTCCGCAATTGGAAGGACATTTTCGTTGGTTGTCTGGACTGCCTTTTATTTTACGGTCGGGTCGATTCACGCTTAGAGGGGGTGATGTTGTGAAGCTTTGATTTTGTTTGTTTTTATGTTTATTGTAACACCCCGGCTTCGCTGGTCTGTGTTATCTGTGTGCTATGAGGAGAGCGTGTTCCATTCTTTACTTTTATGTCGCACGTTTTTCTTCCTATTATAAGGAGAGCGTACAGAATAACTTCAACAGGCCAGAATATTCTTTTGCGTCTACAGTGTTTTGGGCATAGTTGGACTGTTCCAGAAAGACTCGCGGCAAAAGATAATGCACGCAGAACACAGTCTGTGGCATTCGACTCAGTGACGCTCTCCTCCGCACGTCACTGACTGCTGCTTCGCCGCTTGTGTATTCTTTGAGTTTTTAAGGGAGCACAGGTTCACTCAAAAAATGTGTTTTCATTGAAGAGAATTGCTTTGTCTTTGGCTTCATGGCAACCAAACTAAGTTTATGTCTGCCACCCAAAATAAGTTCCCTGGGAAACCTGTGGGCTCAGGTTTATCTCAAGGCTCTGTGCTAGGACCCTTACTTTTTCTGATAAAAATAAAGACCTGCCTAGCAATATATATTCCTCTATTTGCCTCTTTGCTGATGAATGTGTGCTTTATCGTAACATTTAGTTCTGATGTTGAATGCCTACAGTTAAAATGTGTATAATTTCCACTTCGTCTAAGCATTGGCATATGGAGGTCAACATAACTAAATGTAAAGTGATTAGGATATCCCGTAATAATGTAATTTGTCCTGCCTATTTGTTAACAGAACCCCATTAGAGTCCGTTGTAGAATATAAACAATTTGGTGTGCATATAAACAACAAACTGTTCTGGTGTTGACATATTGATTTTATAACATCTAAGGCCAACCGCCCGCTCCGATACTTAAAGCAAAATTTTTGCTTAGCACCTTCGTCTCTAAAAAACAGTTATATATTACTTAGGTGCACCCCATACTAGAGTTCTTCGTCAACTTCGGAATCCTAGATATACTAAACTAACTAACCAACTTGAGTCTGTACAAAACCGTTCTGTTGGATTCATACAATGTAACTGTCATCCTACTGCCAGTGCAACTTCTATGAAATCCATTCTGAACTCCTCTCGCTACACGTAGAAAACTGTCTAGTCTGTGCATATTTGAGAAAGTTTATCATAATATTCACTTGCTAAAATCCCGCTGGATACGAAACGCACGTTTCATATCTGACCGTCTTGAAGACACCGCTCATAAACAGCCCTGCACTTTATCAAAGGCTTCCGCCTGATCGTACGGCATCATGCAAACGGAAACCACATTCTTGCATGACCTCAAAAAGCTTTTGGTCAGTGGTAAGGATGAAGACACTGATAGCCCCGGCAAAGTTTACGGTGGCACACTGATTTATAAAAGCAGGAGAACGGGACTCATTCTGCGAGGATGAATGCACGGGACATGGGTTTAATTATTTTGAAGAAACTCATTGGTATATACGTAGCCATGGCCGAAGGCGTCCCTCCGCGCTTCGCTATCAGGACGACACGACCCTCGTGATAGGATTCGATTGTTCTTCGTAAAAAGAATGTCCTTCACCAAGGCGAGAAGCCCGGCTCCAATGACGGAAAAAGGGGTCTTCTAAAACTTTGCACTGACAAGGTCAGGGCCTGGTGCCGACGCGGTGTCTAAGTTTGTGAGGCAATCATAAAGCACTTTTGTTGCGATCACACGTACATATCTTGCCCACTTTGGCATAGGGTACACGAGGCAGTGCTCACAAATTGTCGCGAGCCGTTCCTTAAAGACGCGTTCCTTATTAACGTATTCTTTGATGTCAGGAAGCGAGCGAAATGTGCTGTGAACTCCTCAAAGGGTTCGTTCGGCTTGGCACTTTTTGAGCATTCCAGAACACAGCCTGTTTACCAGGAATCAGTCCTGAGTGTCAGGCTAGACGGTGGTGATCGCCGTAACACAGATTGAGGGGTACCTACAGGCCTGATAAGAGGGGTCGACTAGCAGGGTAAGAAGAATGCCGCAACACGTGTTAATTTCGCGCAATATTACATTTATATAGTCAGACATGGTGAAAGTTAGTAAGCCACTATTTTGCCGTCCCTCAGCCTTAGCGGTATCGCTTAGCGAAGCTGTGATGCGGCCTTTACGTGCTCGCTACTTCTGTAGTAAAACGTCGCGCCTGGAAGTCTTTATTGCATCCACTAGATATGGCTTGACGAGCCGAGATGTGGTGGTTGCCGCATTTTTCTTGACGCGGCTACACTTACCTCGTCTGTTTGCAAACTCTTGTTATACTTAAGATCTGGTGACAGGGCAATAAGTCGTCGAAGCTTAGTCACGAAGACCGGATTGTGATCAGAGATACGTAGAGTGGCCGCTGAGAAAAAGAGGACATAACGGCGCTCGACATAGTGGCTGAGCATTGCCAGCCGGTAAAACTTATCCAGCCGCCAGCCACCCGTCGCCTTCCTCATGTGGTGCCAAACCTTTCATCAAGCTGCTGCACTGGTGCGTCGCGGAGGTGGAACTTCCCAACATGATCATTTAGTACCCTTACACCGACACAAATTTTTCCCGTTTTCTCGAGCCCGCATATCTCGCCGGGCATCTGTAAAACGTTGAAAACCCTGACTAAGAATGTTGGGTAGTGCCTAATGGGTGATCAATGTGCAAGTGCCTAATGAATGATCGTTCGCTGTTTTTCGAACTTGCGAAAACCTAGAGCACGCAGGCAACTAAAATGGACCAGCATGATTGTAATGGCTAATTAACGTTGGCTATGACGCCTACATTCGTTGTCCTCAGAGGACACGTCAACGCACAGTTTCTGACAGTCATCCGCGTCAACTGAGTCCAATGAGGCAGGCAGGTTCCGCTGGGACGCGTAATGCCATTCTATGATGAATGCGAATTGCAGAAATTGACATGGCTGATAAGAGTGACAAAAAGGACGATGGTGACCTTGAACGGAAGCGAATCACGGTTGTTTGGAGTACAGAAAGCAGCTACAGGTGGCTTGGAAGCTTGCCTAGAAGGGCTCGTTGCTGCGTTGGCCCTGGTGCGAGGCTTTCGTTTCTCTATTTCGACGGCTGTGCGAGCACCACGAGGTTCCGCAAAGGAGGATCTATTTTACCGGTGGTCGCCCTTGGTCGCGCTGAGGATGCTCCGCGAGGTGGCTGCTATCGGCGGAGCTGCGGCTCGTTAGAGCGAGGAGTCAGTGGAAGACGGCAACGTCAGGGGCAATCACCTTCCCCTAATATGATGTGGAGCCACTGAAACCTAAATCTTGGTTGACGCCCGCTTATTCTTCGGTCATCGGGGTGATCCCCAGAACAGTACGATGGCTTCAAACCTCTACGGGCTTGCTCGAGGAGGCCTAGAGTTGTTTCCGATCATTCCCTGTTGTTCTCGAAATTGCGCTTACTCGGGGGTGCGAACCGTTTTATAGAAGCTTTTCGCAGCATCTGCACAATAAAGGGGCACCAAGCATTTGGCGATGACATGGTTATGTTATGGTTATGACCAAGACACCAGTCGTGGTCGTACTCCTAACACCGACGTCAGCAGGGGGCTCTTGCAGAGTCTGACTCGGTGCCAGGTAATGCAGCTGTAGGCGCAAATTCAGGCCACACACGTATGCGCGAACTGCGCCTTCAAGCTTCCAGTAATTTTGAAGTTGGTCACGGCAATGGAATATCCATCTTCACAACCCGTATACGCGCGTAATCAGGAGCATACTTCCCCACACGTCGGCTGGCTGACGTTGAAGAATTTCGCAACCTCTTTCAGTGGTGCGGCAAAATGCACATTGCTAACGATGGGGTCCAAGTGGTGCACCGTGATGTACATGACTTCAAGGGTCATTCCAGCCACAAGACACCAAAAACCCATCAAAATGAACGCTCCTTTGCAGTAATTTGCGAGCAGCTCTAGCTGTATCGCGGCAGCCTGTATCGCGTCACGCAGGCGCTGGCGGACGGCCACAGCTCGAGGCGACAGACCAGAACCCGCGTCCGTTTCTGGAAGTGTGCTGTCGAGAGGAAATGGCATCCCCCGACCATAATTCAAATAAGCCGGCATAGATCTGGTTGAAGGATTCACCGTGGTGCTAGTGGCAAATGCAATCTCAGGCAGCTTAGCATCCCAATCCCTTGTGTTACTCTGTATGAGCAATTAGCATCGCCTTGAGGTGCGATTCACACGCCCAGTTATGTTTTCCTGAGGGTGATAGGTGGTTCGTACGTTTGTGTTTCACGCCTACAGCTCGGCAGTTGTCCTCAAACAATTTGCTCGTAAAATACGTAGCATTATCCGTTATGAGCTGTGCGGGGAACCCACAAAGAGAAAACACTTCCATAAGCAACCTTCATACATTCGGTTTATTGACGGTACGTAGCGGTGACAGCTCTACCCACTTCGTGAAATGGTCCGTCACCACAAACAAATAAGAATTACCACGCGGGCTGCGGGATAAGTGCCCATGATATCGCACGCAACGATTTGCCAGGGGCTCTTACTCTCAACAGAAAGGATCAATACGGGCGGGCAACCGACTCGGGGTTGCTTCTCGCTGTCCGACCACCATGGCTGTGGCTCGCCACCCGTCGGTCTCATCAGCACCCCGCTTAAGCAAGCCGCTGCTGTACGCATTCCCCCCCCCTCCCCCATGCTCTTGTGAGCGCCGCTTTTACGCCCCCATGTTGGTTGTGCGCAATGTTCAGGGTGGTATGCCCACTACCCGTATTTTTTCCGGCTCACTGTTTATCACACGCGCGCACGGGCACATGACGCACTGACGTCACTATCGCTGTTCCCCGGGCGCACTGCCCTGTAATACCCCTGCGCGTGCGGTCATGGGGGCTGTGTCCCTACACTCTCCCTCCACCAATGCCGGACAACTCCCGACTTGTCCGAGAAGAGCTTCGGGGGTTGCAGTAGAGAAAGAGTTTTCCATTGGGTTTGAGATGAACGCGGCTTTATGAGGGTCTTCCCGTTCGAACCTGTTGCTGTATCGTTGAGCAGGCAGCGCATCCTGGAAAAACTTGAAGAAAAATAGATTTTTTCAAAGTGCCATTAGTAATACCCCTTGAGGTCGTAAATGTGTACGGGACCGTGTCCCGTACTCTTGTTTAGGTTTCCAATGCGATAAGTCAGCCGAGATTGGCATTCGTTACCTCTTAAGAAGCTTCCATCGGTCAGCCAGAGAAGCAGAAAATGCTTTCGCTGCATCGCTCAACGGATGTAGCGGCGCAGTACTCAGGTCCCCGAGGGAAAACTCAAACTGGTTGCCGTCCCTTGTGCCGTTAGTAATACCCCTTGAGGTCGTAATGTGTACGGGACCCGTGTCCCGTACTCTGTTTAGGTTTCCAATGCGATAAGTCAGCCGAGATTGGCATTTCATTACCTCTTAAGAAGCTTCCCATCGGTCAGCCAGAGAAGCAGAAAATGCTTTCGCTGCATCACTCAACGAATGTAGCGGCGCAGTACCAGGTCCCCGAGGGAAAACTCAAACTGGTGCCGTCCCTTGTAGTACACCGGCGGTGTTCGATTCTTGCCAAGTCGAGGTGGTGCCTGGCCTCCTGGAGGGTCTAGTTCAGGTTCTGCGAGGATCCTGCTTATACTTAACATAAGGGCGAGGGCGCACCGCGACCAGGTCACTGTATGAATGTTCAAAAGGAAAACACAGCTGGCGGCCCAACAGCAAGGCTGCCGGTGTGAAGCCGGTTGCGCGATTGACTGTAGTCCCTAGTTTGCAAACGCCATTTCGGATAGGCAAGAATACCAGTCTTGTGGCATTCAGTGAAGGCCACAAACATCATCTTCAAGTTCCTCTTGACACGTTCCATAATGTTTGCTCGAGGATGGTACGGAGTAGTCTTCATATGTACTATACCCAGAACCGAACAAGTGTGCACGAAGTTCTTGCTGGTGAAGTACTTGGCGATGTCAGTTATGAGTGGTTGCGGAAATCCAAAGTGGGTGAAAGTTTCCAGCAACTTGTCCAAGATCAACTTTGCATCAAGCTTACGTAACGCGTACAGGTCTATCCACTTGGAGATATGGTATATGACAACAAGGAGCTAACGATTGCCCTTCACCGATCTTGGATATGGAAAACATCACGTCACACGCGGCCAGCTGCAAGGAAAGGCTCTCGACCAACTTCCTGAGGCCGGGTGGTTTACCTCCTTTTGGCTTTACAGACTGCAAACTGGGCATGCCTGGGCGTACTTTATTACCTCCTTTCTTATGCAAGGTCATGTGACAACGCGGCATAGCCTTTTGTACGTTTTCTGTCTGTCACTACTGACCTGCGTGGGTAGTATCGTGGTACTATTTAGAAAAGACATCCTTAGGCGTTTGGGTACAAATACCCGATGGGACATTCACCATTGTCGGTGTCTGCACTTGGAATGTAGCTCAGTAGCAATCCGTCGTGGCTTTCGACGTAGCAGTCCTAGTCCGGTACCCGTGCCACCGCAGTATCGTCGTTCTCCTGCGGTCGTAGTTCACTCCCGAATGCGCTTGCACTGTTCGTCGGCCCTGCTGCGCTTCCAGCATCTTCTGGGCGACTTACCAGGATTCCCAGACTTCCTCAGGCGTTGTAACCGCGAAGACCCGTGGTTCCGGTTCTTGTTGTGCTGGTAGGGGTGCGGGAGACAAGGCGTCCGCGGCTTCGTGGCTGGTGCGTTTCTTGTATTACACTTTGGAGTGATACTTCTGCAGGTTTAGCGTCCAGAGTTACAGGCGACCTCCAGGGTTCGAAAGCCGTGAAAACTATGACAGTGCTTGTGGTCAGTGTCTAGAGTAAAATCTGCGCCATCGAAGTACATGTTGAACTTTTTCAGCGGGGAACACTATGGCAAGACACATCTTTTTCTGTTACTGAACAGTTTTGTTCGGTCGCTGAGATAGGGCGGCTGGAGAAACGACAGAGGGTAAAGTTCAACGCTATGGTCCTGTGGCAAAGCCGCCCCTATGCCGTACTCACTTGCATCGGTTTTGGACAACAAATGGGCGGTTGAGATCTGGCAACTGCAGACTCTTGGTTTTGGCGATGGATGATGATAGTTCTATTTCAAGTACAAGTTTTTTAAGTACAATTTCGCCACCAGACCTCTTGAAGGATGGCAGCAAAATTGTACTTGAAAAACTGGCAAACCTGTATATGCAATGCCTTATGACCGCAATGGTACCGGAATCTTGGAAGAACGCGAACATCATCCTAATCCTAAGAAAGGCGACATGAAGGACCTAAAAAATTACAGGGCTATCAGCTTACTGTCTGTCGCCTACAAGGTATTTACCAAGATTATCGCTAACGGAAACTCTGCAACCTTAGATTTAAGTCACCTAAAGAACAAGCAGGGTTCCGTAAAGGTCATTCAACAATTGACCATATTCACACTATCAATCAGGTGATAGAGACGTGCGCTGAGTATACTGAACCCCTATATATAGCCTAGATTAAGAGAAAGCATTTGACTCAGTCGAAATCCTAGCAGTCATTCAGGCAATACGTAACCAGGGGGTAGATGAGCAATATGTAGGAATACTAGAGGATATCTACAAGGAGTCTACAGCTACCAACATCCTCCATAGGGAGAGCAGTAAAATACCGATAAGGAAGGGTAACAGAGAAGGAGACACAATCTCTCCCAATGTTATTCACAGCATGCTTACAAGAAGTATTCAGGACGTTGTATTGGGAAAGGTGGGGAGTAAGGGTTAATGGAGATACCTCAGTAACCTCAGATTTGCTGATGACGTTGCCTTGCTAAAGTAACTCAGGGGACGAATTGCCAAAGCATGCTTTTCCGCACTAGGCGAACAGAGTAGAACCGTGGGCCTGAAAATTAATATGCAGAAAACAGCAAAATTGTATTATATTTTATAGAAATATATATTATATATATTATATTATATAATATATAATTATAATTATATTTTATTATAATTATATTATATTATATTATATTATATTATATTATATTATATTATATTATATAATTGTAATATATAGAATTAGTAATCACGTAGACGACTGCATTGCGCTTCAACATGATCTGAATAGGCTAGTTGATTAGTGTAAAACTTGGGGAACGCAGATAAATCTACAGAAATCGGTGTACATGTGCTTCACGAGAAAGAAGACGCCTCATGTTTATTCCTATACCATTATAGGATACATGTCTTCACCAAACGTTCGAACATAAATATCTTGGTGTATATCTTACCTCGGACCTGTCTTGGCGCCATCATGTAAATTATGTATGTGCGAAAGCATGTCGTGTTTGGGCTTCCTACGTCGCAACGCGAAAACGTTTTCCAGTCAAGACTAAACAGTTGTTGTACAAGACCAATGTTCGCCCCATACTCGAGTTTGCTTGTACGGTATGGGATCCACGTATCAATCTGATATCGGGAAACTAGAAAGAGTTCAAACTTGGCTATTCGTTTTGTTCCTAAAGACTACTCCAGGAATTAAGTGTGTCTGCAGCTAAGCGCAGCCTTGGTTGGGATTCGCTTCAGCATCGTAGGAGAGTACTTCGATTAAAATTTTTCACAATATATTTCATTACAAAACAGGGATAGACAAACGTTGTTATTTAATGCGCCCAGACTACGTTCACTAAGGGCAGATCACTCCTGAAAATAAAAGAAATAAGTTGTAGAACCGAATTGTTTAAGCATTCTTTTTTCCCCAAAACTATTAGCGAATGGAATAAGGTACCCAAAATGTTGTGACAATCATGTCTAATGATGTATTTTCTTGTCTTTGTAGTGTATCTTCGTTGAACCTGCCGGGTTTGGCTTGTCATTGTGCTTTAAGTGATATTTCTGTTATGCCTGTATTTTGTATACGAATTTCTACTTCTCCCACCTACTGTAATTGCCTCGAAAAGGCGCTTTGGGTACTATGATAAAAATAAATAAATAATAAATAAATAAATAATATAATAATAAATAAATAAATAAATAATAAATAAATAAATAAATAAATAAATAAATAACTAAATAAATAAAGTATGATCAATAACCTCAGGAAAGCACAGCAGTTTGGGATAGGTTTAGGAGACAGTGAAAGTGGTAAGCGGATATATCTACTTAGGCCAAGTTGTCACCCCAGATCCCAACCATAAGGCAGAGATAATAAGAAGGATCAGAATGGCGTGGGGTGCATATGGCAGACTTCTCAGATATGAAAAGCAGCCTACCATTGTCGCTGAAGAAGAAAGTGTATGACTGCTCCATCTTACCGGTACCTCACCTACGGGGCAGAAACTTGGAAGCTCACTAAGATGGTTCAACTTAAATTGAGAACGCCTCAGCAGGCAATGGAGCAGAAAATGATAGGTGTAACATTAAAGGACAAGAAGAGAGCGGAGTGGGTCAGGGAGAAAACTGGCGTTAAAGACGTATAGTAGAAATTAAAAAGAAATTGATGTGAGCAGGGCATGTAATGCGAAAGCAAGATAACCGCTGGTCATTAAGGGTAAACAGAGTGGATCCCTAGAAAAGACAAGCGTTGCAGAGGGGCGGCAGAAGTTCGATGGACAGATGAGATCAAGAAGTTTGCGGGGATAAATTGGTCACAGTTGGCACAGGACCGAGGTAATTAGAGAATAATGGGAGAGGCCTTTGCCCTGCAGTGGGCGTAGATAGGCTAATGGTGATGATGATGATATGATGATGATGATAGTTCCTGAAGCCTGCTTTTCGGAAGCCGGTCCATGGCACACTGGCGCACTTCCATGGCAGCTGATGAAGGGGCCATGCCAAGTCCTCACATTTCGGAATGATGTGCTTGTGGAAGCCGACCATACCCAGGAGGCCTGCAGACTTTTAATGTTCTCTGGTTTCGGGAAACTGCAAGATCGCCTTGAGCTTATCCTCGTTTAGAGCGGACTGAACCTTGGTCCCCAACGAAGCCGAGAAGCTCGATTCTGCTAGCCGCCAGTTGTACCTGGCGAGGGTTTACTTTTAAGCCTGCGCATTGCATGCGATGCAACCCAGTATGTAAATGAACAACGAAATCCTCAAGGTTGTCGGAGAATACAACCACATCGTCTATGCACGCCATCGCGAAGATGAACTTGCATCACGGGCTGGAATGTTTCTAGATAATTCGACAAACCAAAAGACAGCCTAACAAATTCAAGTAGCCCTCTAGTACAAGTGAACGCTGTTTTCTCGATATCCCTTTCTGCTACAGGGATCTGTAGGACACTTCTACTACGGTTGAGTGGGGTGAAAACACTCACCGAGAAGAACGCGTCCATAACCGCATCGACGGACGGAAAGGGGTACGAGTCTCTCGTGGTTATCGCGTTTAGGCGTATGTAGTCTGCGCACATGCGGACACTGCCATCTTTCTTATACGGCAGCACAATCAGAAATACCCAAGGGCTTTTTGATGGCCTCCTCGCTCCTGTATTACCATTGCCTGCAGGGCTTCGTCCAGCTGTGGTTGCTTGTGGATGATGAATGGCATGGGGTTGAACCGTAGTGGACGCGCAACCCCTATCTCGATTTGGTGCTTCAAAATGTCACAGTACTTGAGCTTCCGTCAACATGGCTGCGAAGGGTTGTAGTACTGCTGCAAGCGGTGATTGTTCCTCCGGTGGCCATGCGAACGACATCAAGATTGTTTGCAAACCATTTTCAACTTTTACGGCGGTGGTTTCCCACTGTCAGCACCCTGAAAAGATATTCTGATGGTCTTGCTGCAGAGCTGTGCAGCGGTGTACCGGGGCCGTAGTGGTAGTTTCCAGCATTCACGTCAAGCACTAGCCCTATCCTGGCCATACAATCGCGACCAAGAATGATTGGACAGGAAAGACCGGGAGGTACAAAAAACGTTGCCTTGTGTTTGCGACCATTCGCGATTACCGTCAGCCTCGCTGCCGATGTTATCGGCAAGACCTAGTCAGAAGCTATTCTAATGCTGATGCTTACGTGCCGGAATTTGATCTTCCTCGCTTTGAACCATTCTCCGTACGACGTCTCCAAAGACGGAAACTGTTGCTCAGTGTCAAGTAGGGCCGGTATAGTCAGGCCAGCTTTCTTGACGGTAATGAAAGCTACATTGTCCACGCTTGCAGCCTGTCCGCCATGGGCCAACAGCTCACCATGCGCAGATTGTTGCTTCCTGTAGGCCATTCGTGTGCCTTCTGCACCACGTTCCCACCTTCCATGTCGTTCATGTAGGTTTGCGCCATACTCGAAGGCAGTTGGTGTGAAATTCTGGCTCTGCTCCTGCCCACGCCGTCCGCGCCGAGATTTCGCCGGCCGTTCTGGCCGCTTTGGCGGCAGTAGGTTTTTGCACTGCTGCGTCTGCGGGTCTTTGCACTGCTGCCTTCCGTGATGCGCCGAGTCTCGCCACAGTTTTTGAGTGGCGTATCTCGATTGGTTACGCCAGGAGGTGTGCACAGCTTGCCGCTGGGCAGTAGGTTGAGAAGAATACCAGTGCATTTTCGCTTGCGCCTGTCGGCGGCACTGTGTCCGGGCGAGGTGGCACCTCCGAGCTCGCAAAGCCTAAATACACGGTCTGGTGGAAAGCCGCTTGCCGCGTTTCCTCGTTCGTCGACCCGGGTGATTTCAACAGAACTTTCTTGCTAATGTCTTCACAGAAGATTTACGATGGTTAGGATGTGTCTCCCCACTGTGAGGTACTTGCCTCTGGTCATTCCGGCCCAACGGGTGCTCCCATGACGGCGCGACACCGCTGGGGTGAGTCGGCGCTTGATAGCATCTCCCACGGGGGCGCCGTACCGCTGGGGTGAGTCAGCGCTGCAACCATCTCCCTCGGTGGCGCGGCACGGCTGAGTTGAGTCAGCGGCACAAACCTATCGCACGGTGGTGCTGCACCGCCAGGGTGAGTAAGCGACGGAAGCATCTCCCAAGTTGGTGCCACACCGCTCGGGTGAGTCAGCGCTGCAATCTTCTCCCGCGGTGGGCCAAGCATTGGGTGAGTCAGCACTGCAACCATCTCCCACGGTGGCGCCGCACCGCTGTGGTGAGTAAGCATTGCAACCATCTCCCACGGTGGGGCCTCACCGCTGGGGTGAGTCAGCGCTGCAACCATCTTTCATGGTGGCGCCGCACTGCTGGGGTGAGTCAGCGTGGAACCATCTCCCACTTTCACGCTGCACCGCCTGGGTGCAGCGTGAACCACCTTTGCGTGAACCACCTTTGCAATGAATAATTGTGGCTTCCCTGTGGTATTTCTCCTGCGATTGCCGGTTGTCCGGCCGCGCGCCTATCAACAGCACCGCCTTCCTTTCTTCCTGCGTTGTTCGCTTCGCTCGGGGCCTCCACTGGTCCATCTCTGGGGGTGTGCGTTAGGTGTACGCAAACGAATCCTCTAAGCATACCTCTTTAGGCGGAGGCGTTTGGTAGGACACCATGGCCATCAGCGAAGCTTGTATGGCTGTGGCCTCCTCGTGAAGGTGTTTAAAGTCTGAGAACCGCCGGTACCGCAAGTATGGCTGGAACCTGGGGTGGCACTGTCGGATGACCCGGAAAACCTTTTCCGCCTTAGATGCCACTGGTTCAGCCCGCTCGTACAGGTCCGGCATAGAATGCACATATCCACGAAGGCTTTTGCCCTCTCCATGTGTCCGCGCACGAAGTTTGCTTTGATTCGGCACGCATACCCAGGTGGCAGAAACTCCAGCTTAAAGCGTTCCTTGAAGTCTCTCATGTCCTCGAATGGCTTCCGGTGACGTCTCGAAACGCCGGCTGCCGCCCACAAAGTATCTGGCCAGATCCTGCTAATCAGCATGCTATTCTAAGTTCCCATGGTGTGTTGGTAGTCGGGCCATTCAGAAAGAAATTCGAAAACAGATTTTTTGTCAGTGGAACCTGTATACAATGGCACGGCCAAGTTCAACTGCAACGACGCGCTGCCGGGACAGTTGCATTGATGAGCTTGAGGAAGCCGATCATCCAATAACACCGCAGTGTTAAGCTGCCTAGTCTGAAGCGCTAACAGTTGCTTTCCAAACTGGGCCTTCGATTCTATCAGCGGGGCCATCAAGTCAAGAATTTGGCTTGGTGTTGTCAGATAGCGGATATGTCTGCGCAATACTATCCGAGAAAAGTGCGGAGGCATGTTCGCCTAACGCGGGAACAGCATTCTCGTCTGTCGACATAGTTGTAGCTGAAAAATACTGTCAACACGGCCTGGAATACAGTATTTCGTACCGGCGCAGAAAGAAAAAAAATGCTGCGAAGTGGGCACGTACGGTCAGCGGTTAGAGTTCGGTAAGCGCAAATTCTGTGGCGAGTCACTCACAGGATTTGTCGCGCAGCTTTCGGCTGCTCCTTTCCACGCCAGCTCCGTTGTTAAGCGCTGGCTTGTGGAGACGGTTGGAAAGGATTCTCCGCTGGCTAAGTGATGCTAGCAAAGTAGACACGACCGTCTTTTGGGCTGCAGAATCCCCCAGGAACTGCTGCGTAAAAACGTTTAGCGATCCGCACAAAGCATACACAGTGCTAGAGGTTTGTACAAGCATTCCCACGGGCGGGCAGCAGTGTAGCTCGTGGGGCGAGTGAAAGCTCGAAGACAATTAGAAAAAAAGGAATAAAGAAAGAAAGCACGTTGGGCTCCAGTGAAGGAACGACCTTCGCGTGTAAACGGTTCGCGAGCCCGTACCCGCCAGACGAAGTAAGGCCAATCCACATGAGAACAAGTCACCGGTTTATTCCGGGAGAACATAGGAAGAAAAAGCAACTTGGGAGCACTGTTACGAACGTACAGGCAGCATGCGCGTAAAGACAGCATGGCGGCAGTTGAAGCACTGCTTGTCCAGATTGTTACGGCCTTGTGCTGTACAATCACGACGACGTCTTTATTCACTTGTGCCGACGACGGGTGAACAGCGTCCGTCGCGTACGCTGGTAGCTTCTCCCTGTCCGAGCGCCACGGCTGTGGCTCGCCGCCCGTCGGTCCCGTCCACAGCCCGCGTAAGCAGCAGCTCTCACGTGTGCCCCTGTGCGCACTCCCCCCACTCTGCTCTTGTGAGCGCCGCTTTTACGCCCCTCCGTTGGTTGTGCGCATGTTGCGGGTGGTATGCGCACTACCCGTATTTGTTCTGGCTCACAGTTCACCACACACGCGCACGGGCACCTGACCTACTGACGTCACAATCGCTGTTCCACTGGCGCACTGCACTGTAATCACCCTACCCGGGCGTTCGTGGTGGTGCGTCCCTACACCTTCTTTTAAAAACGTATCCTCGAGGGCATGTTGAACTGGCGTTCAAGTTTTTCTATATAGAATGAAGACTAGGAATGCCATAATGCCCTAATGGCACGTCATATATTAGATATTTTTTGTTCAATGATCGTGTGGAAGACCGCATTCGAACGTCGAAAAAATTCCCTCAGTCGTTGCACAATTTTTAAACTAAGAAGCAGTCATGCTTGTAGCGGTGCACTTGTAGTCCGTGTTTCTGACAAAGGTTCGTGCCCATATGAAGCTTGAAATGAAAGGTTTTAAGGGATCAAGACAGTACAATTTATTTCAAACTTTTTATAACATTTTTTACAGACCTGCTGTATAGAAATAACGACTAATGGAAACAGGTACCCATACATCAATCATATCTGTGTAGAAACGGTTCGGCGGTGAACTACGGAAGCACTCCAACAAAAACCTCACACAAAACGTAGCAAAACCATTGGCAACTGGGCGCAATAAACACCTGTAACACAGACACAGCGAATTTGGGAGGTAGAAACAACATAGCCTCCTTCTACATCACGGGTTGGCGCTTGCTAGCAGTTTGTAGAAAGGAATCCCTCTGTGCTTCCGAAAACATATAAATCAAAACTCTTTGACATATAAACAAATGAGCAAGTCTCAAGGCACCAGTTATCCTTCTGGCGAAAACGGAAAATATTATTTGAAGAAAATAATTGTATATGCAGAAACATGGTATACCCAGGCGGCACAGATAGTGTGTCCTATGACCGAGCCGTCTATGGCCGATTTCTGGCATGTCCGGCCAGGATCCAGGTTCTGGCAGCCAGTGATCATACGTTGAACGGCCAACATTCGGCTAACAGCGCTTCGGTATTTCTCCGGCAGCCCATGTTCAGACGGACCACGGCAGCTACCCGGCGGCCACAGATTCAGTTCACTTTCGGCGGCCGATTTTGAGAAAGAGAATGGTCGAAGTACGGCCTTAGGACCTCCATTTTTCCTTCGGGAAGCGGGGTTCATCCAAAGGACGGCAAGCGACCAGCCCCAGAATATCTTTATAGTTGTGGCAGTTGGTGGTCGAAAGGAGACCGGCCGGAGTGCGGCTGCCGTGAATTCGCGCTTTCAACTGCGAACCACGTGTCTGGCAGTAGAATATTTGTTTTCTTCCGACAGCCGGTGTTTTAAAGAATACCGGCCGATATTTGGCCGCAGATTATACGTCTTTAATTCGGATAGCGGTCTTCGGCCGAGTTACGGCAAGCGTACGGCCGCAGAATATTTGGCAACTGGTGTTCAAGAGGAGACAAGCATACGTCATTGTTTCGGTAAGCGCGGTACAGCCGAACAAAGGCGCACATCTGGGCGCCGAGAATTCATGCACATACGTGGTTGAAAGAGACCGGCCGGTGTAGGACCGTTTTTTTCCTGTGTGGTGAAAAAGCTGTAGAGAGCCGAACGACGAATACGCGTTTTTTATACACTCGGTGTTTATACGTTTTAAATGAACGAAATTCGTTTGTCAAACACTAATGTTAGAGTGTTCTACGTGAATGGGCAAGGTGCAAGGACTCCCTAGACATTACCAGGGAACCTTTTTATGCTGTCGGAATGCCATTTGTTGCCGGAAGAAGACTGTGACACACCGACGAGTCAGCTAAGCTTCGCCATTCACAGCCTTTACCAAGTATCACCCGCCGTCTACGTCGACGCATCTGGTCGAGGCGGTCACCCTCTCCAGAAATGGAGAGCATAGAAGACATCGACCCGGCAATGATGTCCGAACCGAGATAGGTGTAGTTCACAAAATAAACGGCCTTAAAAAGCGTCGAGCAAGCGGCCACCACGCAGGAGCTAAACTGGCGCCATGTCAAAAACACCCCCCCAAAAAAAGGCAAGGGCGCGCAAAAGCGCAAATTTGCGGCTATTCATCTTGCAATATTAGTGAGAAAAACAATTTGTCGCTATTTTGTTGGTGATGAACGTAGAAGAGGCTACGCTCGTGCATTGGTAGGCTCAACCTCGTACCCTGGGCTAGGTTATTTCATGTGAATTTATGGTTGCCTATTTAAAAACAAGAGTTATTTTAAATTTGGTATAGCAACAAACCGTTGTCAATGACGAAGCCTGGATTTAAAATTTGCTTGCGGTGTTTAAATGTGAGCTTACCTAAAGTTGGGATATGACTAATTTGGTTAAACATAATCATCAGCATCCTAGCAAACACGGATTTCGTCAGGTTTTTCTTGCTCAATACAGCTTGTTGATTTCACGCACGATTTGGCTCTAGCAATAGACAAGCTTAAAGCAGTTGACTGTACACCAACGCGTTTACTACGCATTGCCGGAGCAGAAACCGTCGACGCCGCCTGCAGTTGGAAAGAAAAAAAGCAGCACCAGCGACGAGTATGAGGCAGAAGTGGCTACAGTAAACGCCTATTTCACGGCTAAAACGAATGTCGTTGTGGAGCGGCATCGGTTAGGACAACGAACACAACTGACTGGGGAGACCGCAGCAGCGGTAGTCACGGCTTTGCGCGAGCTGTCATGGAGTTGCGCCTTCGGTGAGCAAGTTGACGATTTAATTTGTGACCAAATTGTAGCGAAAACGTGCAACCATGTTCTTTGGGAACGCTACTTATAGAAGGCACTTCACTGACGCTCGATTGTGGCCTGGCTATTGCAAAAAATATTGAAGAAGCTACGAAATACTCACTTGAACTGCAGCCATCGGCTGCGAACATCCAAAAGGTGGAAAAACGTCAGATGCTATGCCGTACAGAATCACGTTTACCGCTCACACAGCAGCATAAATTTTGTTTTCGTTAAGGCTCTTCACGGCATTTCGAAGATTCCAAGCCATGCAAGGGGTGGGATAAAACATACAGTAAAGGCGGCAAACGAGGAAATTTTCTGCCTGTCTGTAGGAGCGGCATCCCAGACGAGCGGACCCTCGCTGTTCGAGAAGTCGATACCTGCAGTAAAGCCGGCGACATCAACGTGTTGCTTCTCGCCAGGCAGAGCAACGCAGGAATACACAAGTAAGTCATCGTGCACGATGTATCTATAAGTTTCCTCGTACACACGGCCTTTGCGCTCTCAATTCGGATGACCTCCACGTATTCAAGGGTGAAATACCCTCTTATGCAACCGAAATCAGGATCTCTTTACCATTTTTCTCGCCGCAGAATAAGCACCGAGGGGTGGTTGACGGCGCCAGTCATCTTCCAGGAACGGCATGCCAAGATACTCTTTTTCGTCGTCAAGGGCGGTACCGACAACCTCGGCATCGACGTAATCGAAGCACTGCACCTGCACATCGAGGGTATGTCATCGCAATGCACTTACATTGCGCAAAATCCGCAAAGGCTTGATCTTGAACTGTAATTGCCAATTTCCGCATTTGTTCGATGGAAAGTTGGGCTGGCAACAACTTTTGTTAACAAGGTCAAGATAAGAAGAGGTATCAGGCTTGTCGCTGCTAAGTTATGACGATTGCCATATTTGGTGCGAGAGCTGGTGCGCGATGAGCTGCAGCGCCTTGAGGAAGCTTATGTCATAGGAAAGATTGATGCGTATGAATGGGTGTCGCCAATCGTAGCAGTTAAAATAAAAAACGGCAAGATAAGGATTTGTGCCGATCTGTGCGAAGCAAACAAAGCGGTTGTTGTTGACAAATTTCCACTGCCGCACACAAAAGAACTCATGGTCGTCAGTTTACGGCCTCCGAGTTCAACAGTTTTCTCAAAGAACACGGCATCGCCCATGCGTATTCAGCATTCTACCACACGCAGGTAAACGGACATGTTTAAAGGTTCGATCGGGTACTCAAAGAGTACATTCAAGTCTGCACACGAGAACGTCGGCCTTTGAAGGAAGCTATCACAGAGTACACGGGGTCTACCGTTTAACGCCGCATGCCACCACAGGAGTAAACCCTTCCGTCCTTCTTCGTGGACGTCATACCAGAACAAAACTTGATCTTGTGGGAGCGCCAGGCAAACAGTTTTTCCAAGACCCCCAGGCTGCCATGAAATCCGTCCGCAGCAGAGTAGCACAGAAGCAACAAGCAAGTAAGAGCTACACTGATCGTCGAAGTTCTGCGAAGCATTCTCCGCTAGCAGCAGGTCATGTGGTTCGAGTACAGTTACCAGGTCACGTGCCTAAGGGTGCTTTAAGGTACATAAGCCCGTTTACCATTGCTGACGGTGAACGAACATACGATGGCCGCACCTGGAATTGAAATCGGCTGGTACCCTGCCCTCGACCAGGTACAGCACGTCCAGTTGGAAGAACCTTTTCGCCGGAAGCAGTAACACCACTTGGCGAGCCTCGGCAGGAAAACCAGGAAAAACATCCACAGCCATCCGTTCCGACACCAGCTGAGAGGGACGTTCCAGAACAGAGGTGTTCGACAAGGCAAAGATCACAATTGTGGTTTAAAAACTATCAGAAACATTAAGTGCTTAGTAGTTCCAGTTATTTATTTTTAGTGACTTTTTTTGAGGGGGGAAAGTGTTGTACGGAACAGTTGTGGTTATGTAATCTAGATGGCGTTAGGAAAACGCCTTCTGACGTCAAGTGACACAAGCATTGTATATACTCATCACGGACAAATAAAAATTTAGTGTTGTTCCAGGCACGGGAGATGCCGTTTACTACGAGGTGCTTCTGGCGCAGTCGGCTGGGCATGCAAGGCGATACAACAGAGGGATACAACCGGACCCATCTGAAGCAGGGTGTCATTCGGAACGCTTCTACAATTTTTTAACGTACTACGACATCAAAGGAAGATTAAGTTCTTTTGGTCTCCTAAGGGGCGTACACATGACCCACGAAAACAACAAGAAAAATTGATTGAAAATGAAAGTACTTGTTCTATATCTCCTAGGATATTCCCTGCGAAGGATCATCAAAAAATGTGATCGAGTAGAAAATTTATTTCCCAGAAAAATATTCCAAAACTTGAGATACTTTACGTGTGCAAAAAATTATATGGAATGCTCCTGAGTCTTTCGTTGAGTACCAAGCGTAAACGCATTGGCGCTGGTTTTATATACAACAAAAGCGGTCAAGCAACTGTTGTAAAAAAAGTTGATTTATAACTACTATCATAAAATTGTTCAGGAAGATTGCGCTAAAAGAGATTGGCTTAAAGCGGCACTTTCCTCTTTGTGAAATTCAACCCATTACATTATGCGCCTTCAACCTCCCTCATCCTTCCCCGTTTTTTAAGTGCGAATGCACTTCTTAAGCGAGCCTGGATCGTCCGCCGCCGTCGTCCGCATAGCAACAGCTGCGGGTGCGGGCCCTCCTCCTCTTCCTCCTCGTCTTCCCTAGCAACGGGGGGAGATGGGCGCGCGCTAGTCTCCTCCTCCTCTCTCCGCTCAGTGACTGCGGGTGTTGGGCGCCTCCTCATGGCACATACCCACGTGAGGGATTGACCAGGAATCGGGCGTGAGAAGGGCTAATGCACCCGCCTAAAGGACTACTGACACGAAATTTCAAAGCTGAGATAACTATGTAAAACGCTTCCTTTTTATCAGGAGATATCTCTCAGCAAGTTTTAACAGCAACCGTTCAGCGATCGGGCGCCTCCTCTCCCCTAGCAACGGAGCGGAGCGGAGGGAAGCGCGCCTAGCAACGGCGCGACCGATGATGGCGGATAGTTCGCAGGCAACGGTACCACCAACAACGAGTGAAATACAATCCTGCACGACCATTTCACCCGTCGCTGAAGGTCACGTCACCGCGGGAACTTCGAATACTTCGTCGTCGGTCGAAGACAAGGCTGCGAAGCGGAGGGCCCGCGACGCCGAACGAAAGCGGGCGAAGCGAGCTGCCGATCAGGAACTGCGAGCGCGGGAAGCTGCGGCCCAACGTCAACGGCGAGCTGCGACGTCCGCAAGGACGGAGAGTGGTTGGTCGACTACATGCACGCCACGCACTCCATGTCGTGCGTACCCCTCGACTTGCCCACCACTATAAACGGCGGTTTCATCGACCTGGCCTTTTCGAGAAACTGCCAAGTCCGCACCGTCCTCCAAGACCCTTTGACGGTCCATTTCACGGACCACAAAGCGATCCTTCTAGCAATCAAGTACAACGACAACACAAATAGGTGTCTGTGAATAAATGCATCTTTCTTTTAAGTGCGAATGCAACCGTGCATTCGAACTTACACACTCTCCCCCTCGGGGAAGTGCGAGGGAATTTTTTTCAGGTAAGCTGCCCCAGAGAAGATATCAGCACCTCGATGATATATCTATTCCAGCTCCGAAAATAAATGAATATTTTCTGTAGCTACAGTAAAAGAGGCACATTTATTAAAAGAACGAAAAGTTGTGAGCACTGTTTAATAAAGACATTTTGCTATCAACTGCCGCTGATAATTAAACAAGGCTGCGATGAAAGCTGGGCGGCTGGTGGTGGCGCGCGGGTTCACTTTGATGTCGGTGCAATGAACCGAAAATGGTGAGTTTGTGCTGCTGCTAAGCGCGACTGAGTATTCAACTTGCGCGGCATGCAGTGATCTTCTACCGGCCTTGGTACAATTAACGTACTGTGGCTGAAATAAAATGCCCGTAGCATAGCCGACCTTCGGCAGATTTACACCGGCTGGAGTCCGACGACCGTATCTCGGCTGCCCTCCGGTGCCCATACTTTGGTTGCTCACGGGTGGCTTTGGGATGACAGCGGCTCAACGGCTGGATCTGGCTGTATGAACGTAAGCTGGTCGACTGGCCGACGGACACCGGCCGTTGGACAACCGGGTACGGCGTGTATGGCCAAAAGGCCCACATTTGGACCAGTGACAAACACGGCTGCTGGAAAAAGTTTGTACAGAAAATCACCGACCAATGTACGTGGGCTGGAGGTAGGTCGAACAGTCCTGTGCTGCCTGAATACTCCTTGAGCGGCTATAACTGGCAATCCATGCCTCCAATAATTAGTGCATAGAAAACCGCAGGTACATTTAGAGAAAAATATATGTACTTTTTGGCCGTCCCCGTGTCTGTTCACATTGGTGTGGTTTTTACGAGAAAAACGGAAAAGGGGCCTAAAAACAACAAGCCATTCAAAATGCGCAGAAAGATTTCACGACGTACCATTTGAAACAAAGTACAAAAACAGAGCTCCAACTAGTGGGGTTCTAGAGAGAACAGGAAAGAAAAATAAAACAAATTACACCCATCTCCCCGAAGGCAACCTATGAGTAGAATGCGGAGCGTCATGGGGGTTCCGTTTGCGTTTCCGTGATGTTGGTTAGCCACATTTGGTGAAAATGTAGTGAACGCCGTAATCCTCATATATCCTACTCATGGTTCCATTCAGAGGGATGGGTGTAATTTTCCTTATTGCATGCGCATATCCGCGAGTGAGACGAGATTGAAGTGGTATCTAAAGATATGTTAGTGTTTGCGCTGATGCGCTCACCTAATTGCATCAGCACACTTACTCACGGGGCTGTTGCTTCAATCCTACTTCATTTGAAGAATCACGGAGTCAAGCGCAAGCACAACTGGAGTCAAGTGAAGCATGCGGCACCTTCCTAGGCCCATCCCTAGGGGCATCCTGCCAAAATCATCCTCAGAAGCACTGCGGACGGGGCGACAGCAGCGTGCACGCCTTCCTCTTCGCAGCTTTGTCTTCTTGTCCTTTTTCGTCGTCAGCGGTTCCCCAATGGGAAGATGACGATGGTGTCGCATGTGGAGGTGGTGTGCGGACGCCGGACCACCGCCGAGGCCGCGGGACATACCCCGAGCATAAGATGCTCCGCATCTAAAACAGGATGCGTGCTGCACAAGGGAAACTCGACCAAGCACTGCGATGGCTAAAATTATTGGCATCGCAAAATGTTTTGCCTATTCATAAAATAAAGAGTAAGGCAGGGTGGGAAGGGCCGTTAGAAGTGCTAGTGAAGAGCGGCGAAGGGTTACATGCAGTAGGTGCTGGGAGACTATCGTCTTTGGACAGGACATCTCCTGAAGCAAGCATACATGCTCCAAACAGACTGTCCAGAAGAAATATTGATTGTCGTGTCATAATCAAACCTGCGACCGACGAGTTACGATGTTGATGTAAAACCATTACAAGCGTTCCTTAAATGCAAATTGTTCGACGTGATTTGTGCAGTGTGGCGCTGCCGTACGCAGCGGCACATTGGAAAGTACTGCATAGGCCACAAAAAAGTACATAGTTTTACAAAATACAGGAAAATTATGAACGTAGAAAAAACTACTCGACGAATAGGAAAACTCAATTCAGTGTCGTTTCAGAGGCGTTTTAAAGGCCTGTGTGGGTGTCTCTTGACTGGTTTTGATATCACCGCTATGCTGATGCTGCAACTCGCCAAGCAAAAGCTCCAGAGCCCATGTGGGGAATCACTGCTTCGAAACTGACAGCTTTCACGGTCAGTGTAACTGCTTTGTTTTTCTTAGCATATATTTCCCCGAACCATATAAAAAGAATGCGAAGATCATACCTCCATACTTGCCAACAAATTTGTTTCAAGTTTTGTAATGATGCCGGTTCTCTGATTTGAAACATTACCGACGTGTATTAGAACAATATAGAGAAAAAGGCAACTCTACTTTCGCTGGGTGTGTTGCCGTGCCGTCACCTTCTGTGGAAAACGTTTCTTCAACCTAAACTTTATATTACCTATTTGGGCCAAATAATAATGAAAAAGTTGAGAGGATCAAACTACACCCCGCTTCTTCGTTTTTAATCGTCGGCCAGAACTTTGCTATTGTAGTTCCAATTCCATGTCGAGTCGGCAGTGCCGCCATCCATATAACCACTCCCTTCTTGCCTACATGATCATTTCATACTTTTGCATAGCAATAGCGAGAGGTGAGAGGTTGAACTTCAACCAATGGAAAGCGATTTTGTGAATTTCTTGCAATGAGGACGGAGTCTTGTTTACTAAACGTTTGCACCGCCGTGTGTATTACAATGGGAATATGAGAACCAGGTTTCTGTTCGTTGCTAGGCCGGTGGCACCGCCATCTTAAGAATACTTTATTTCGTGCACAACTCTGAAATATATTTTTCCCGTATAACCAATTAAAGGCTGCGAGGATGATTAGCAATCGATGAAACCAAATTTTAAGTTCGTGGAAGAAATTCTGTGTCTTGGTTTCTCAACGTTTGCGTGGAATTTATAAATAACTTACAGATCTGTGCAGTTCAAGTTTCAAATTTGTGTGCGTGCAATCGCCGCCGATTAAGTAATATTGTGCTGTTTCCCCGCACTCTTCTTTTAAAATTTTTTTGGGTAGCAATGGCAGAAATGTGAGAGGCTCAAATTCAACAGATGCCAGCCCGTTTTATAAAATCATGACAAAAAGTCCTCACTGTGCTTTCTAAACATTCTTAACGCACTCCCTCACCAGAGCAAGAGTAGCACCCTGGTGTAGTAATGGCCATAGCTTCCTATGAATACGTCAATTACCACTTGGCCCGCCCTCCCCAGCGGCTTCGGACCAACTGACAATGGCGGCGGTCGGACCTGTGACGGTGCAAGGGTTGCTAATCATCACTGGATCCCGACCGGCCACCGTTATATTCTGACCGCGACAACGCTTAAAGGAACCACTTAATCTAGCCTCACGAGTCTAGAGGTGTTGTTCAAGGAATTAGAGGGCATTAACTGGGATGCAATAGTGATTGGTGAGTTTAGGAAGACAGATGAGGCATTTACAGAAACACAGATATTGAACTATATTAGGTCCGCAAGGTATAATCTAGCGGCCCAGTGGGCCGTCCAGAGTAGACGTGTGCCGCACCTGCCCGGGTCGTGGGAGGTTTAGGACCTCCGGCCTAACGCAGGCCTTCTGGAGAGCCCGGAGTTGAGTGTGGTAGTTTTCGCCGTGGAGCACCATGGCCCAATATTCCTCTGTTATGAGTTCGGTGTGCTATTGTCACGCCAGGCAGTACCACAGCATATGGTCTAAGTTACAGTAAGCTGCCACGCAGAGGGGACAGTGAGGGTCAATCTCAGGGTGAAATAAGCGTAACCGGACCTTGGTTGGGAAGGAACCCCTCTGAAGCATTCAAAAGCCTGCTGACTGTGCGTGCGTGAGAGCAGGGTGGGCCAGCGGCAGTGTTCTTCATGCAAGTTGACAGTGTCTGACTACATTGTCGAAAGTGATCAACGGGTCTCGGAACTCTCTTGGAGCCTCGGGAGCTCGGCTTGTTCGATGGCCGCGGTTGACGGTTTCTCGCGCGCTTAGCTATTGAACTCGTTGGCGTTGGGGAGGGTGACGTGTACTCCATGGCCAATGTGTGCGGGGAACCATGTGACGTTATGAAACGTCTCTTCTTTTTTTTCCTGTCGAATCCAGGCTCCTTCTTTGGCAATACATCTTTTGAGTAAGGCTCTTGCCGCCGAGCGGAAATCCATGTCGATTTGCTTGCACCGGGTTTTCCTCCTGGCGATAGACAAGAGAATTTGTTCGGCCGTAGTAGCATTTGGTATATAGAGGGACTCCGAGCGGACGAGGTTTCCTCAGTCATTTACCGCTGACATGTCAAAACTGCCCGAGCGGCTGTCCTTGGTGACGTCCATGATCATAGGTTTGACCAATCCTGTATTGGCGAGCAGTAAGATGGCTCGGGCTCTGGCCCGCCTTCTCCCCTCTTGTTATATTGGGGATGTACTTGCCTTGTTTGGTTTTGCAACAAGAGCCCGCCGGACGTTTCCACAACGTAGGTGTAAGGAGATGACCACAGCAGAAAAGATAGATGATGATTGTTCCACGCTTCACGAGGGAACCCGTCTTCTTTGATCCAGTGAAGCGTTATCATTGAGTTCTTACAGTGGCTGACACTTTCAAATTTTTAGGCGTAACGTTTTCTTATATACTCGCTCATACTTGGTGCCAGAACCGCGGACAAGAGTTTGAGTTTCGCTAAGGATAACACTTTCATCGGTGCCACTTCGCTTTCAACATAATTAAAGTCGCTTCCTTTGTTTTGTCGTTGAACTCGTGCACGACGTACGCTGCAGCTGCTTATGCCGATGGGCTTGATTCCGAGAACACATGTAGGTGCTGGTGTTCTAGGTCCTTTGTTAACGTAACATCGTTGCACGTGAAGACGTCTTAACTGCTCTAAATCTGCAAATAGTTTCTTCTATTGCTCGCTCTACTCTGATGGTAACGGGTCGTCCCATTTTACGCCGATCTTTCAGAGGCGCTAAAATCCTATTTTGGCTCCTATCGTGAATGGCGATAGTAGACCGATTGGGTCAAAGATTTTCGCTGCGCCTGTGACACTGCTCGTTTAGTCACGGTTGTCGGCGTCGCTTGGGATATAAAATTTTTCTACTGGGAATGACAGCATGTCCTCTGAGTGTTTTCATCTCATACCAAGTATGGTTATGTATCCTGTCAATCGCGTTTCTTGATGGGCCTGTCGCTTTCAGTGTCGTCTAAAAAGTTATTGAGGTGTTCTTCGTTCGATGTCCGTTTTCGCAGGTTCATTGATGTTCTTTGAAAAATATCTTTGAATTCTCTGTATAGCCTAACAGCTTCCTTAATTTCATCTGCTCCAAAAATTACGTCTTCGACGTAAATTTCCTTCGTCAGCTTCTGTGTGGTAATTGGGAATTCATCCTTCATTTGCTCCAAGTGATGTTGCATTGTCGCCGCTAGGAGGAACGTGCTTGGAGTTGTTCCAAATGTGACTCTGGTCATTGTCAACATTTCTACTTCGTTGGTCAGCCCGCCTTTATTGTCGTGTTTCCACCAAAAGCATCATAACGCGTCTTGGTCGGCTTCGTAAATTGCTTCTTGCAAAAGTCCTTTCTCAACGTCGCTCATTAGAGCTACCTTTTCTTTCCGAAAGTAGAGAAGTAGCGAAAGCATATTTTCGTTGAATGTAGGACGGGCTTCCAAATTATCATTCAATGATTTTCCTTGATTGAGCTCGATGTTGCATCAAAAACTACTCGAACTTTCGTCACGTCCCTGTCTTCCCATATTACCGCCTGGTGTGCCATGTAATAACATAAAATTGGACGCGCATCCTGGATTCTCGCTCACTGTCTCGGCAACTCCTGAACTGAAGTATTCTGAGATGGCTTTGCCGTACCTTTCGATGAGATTTTCGTTCTTGTTTAACCTTTTTCTCAGGTGAATAAGTCGTTTCATTGCAGTGTCCTTGTTGGTTTGCATGTCGATGTTTTCCTTCCAGGGCAAGTTCACCTTGTAGCGCGCATTTTTATTAGACACCTGCTCTTTGAACTTTTGGGCAACCATGCTACCTTTGTCCATCTGGCTTGTCCATGCTATCAATTCCGATGGCTTCTAAGCTCTGAAATCCTTTCAGTTCTGTCTTCAACTCTACGTTACTTGCGTCAACCTCGAGTACCACCACTGCTGCGTCTCTCAATTTGATCGTACTGTGGCTCACTTGTCCGTGCACTATCCAGCCAAGTGTGGTCTCTGCTATGACTAGTCGGTTCTCGATGGGTCATGTTTGTTCCATGATGAACTCGCAGTAGTGATCTGAACGGATGAGAAGTCCAGTTATCTCGACGTCCTTCCTGCCAAATTCGTCGTCCGGCAATTTTAGCCTGAGTTCCAGCATCTTGTCTCTGATGTTTTTGTGGGGTACTGGTAGATGGCTGTGTGATACGATTCCTTCTTTAAGGGCCTCGACAGCTGTCAATGACTCCTTTTCTAGACTCTTTACCATCACCTTCAAGACGTTCATGCATTAACATTTTTCCTTCACTTCAAAGGATCCAATTCTTAGCTTTTCTTGCCTTAGATTTTTTGTTCCGCTTTTTTCCGCCGGAGATGTAATAAACGTCCTTTGAGTACCACTGTCAAGCAGTACTCGACAGATGGCTTCTGATGCTTCTCCTTGTAACCAAGCTATTGCTGTCCGCCGCAACACGCAGTTTCTAGTCGGGTTACTACTGATTGCTTCCGGGATGTTGCAGTTTGCTGCACTGTGGTGGATTCCTGTCTTTTTTTGTCTGTTCTCTTGCATTATTATGTTGCATCGCGGCCTTTGCATATCTTGCAAAACACACCGGCTTTGCAAATCCGCGCCGTAGGATTTGGTCGAGTACTTCTGAAGCTTGATCTGTTTTAGGTTAGCAGCTTCTTTTTTTCTTCTATAGGTAGGTTTCGCGTGCAGCCTGCAGTCAGGTGGTTAGTTTGCTTGCACAACAAGCAGGCTTTGTGTGCAGAGCTGAGCAAACCAGCGGCCGTGCTGTACGTTTTTCGTTCTCCTGATTGGGTCCCGTACCTGCTATTTCCTGCTCCCGCTGAGCTTCCTCGCGTAAGCACACCTGTTCCCGGAGGAATTCTTCCATTCGTTGCAGCGCGTCGTCAGTTTTCTTTCCCATGAATGACGTTTCTTCGCTGTTACCCGTGGACCTGTTTTCAGATGCCTCCTTTGTCTTGTAATGAATGGAAAGCTCTGTTGGCATAGCCTTTTCAGTCCTGGCATCATCATTCGCGCGTAGCACTCTGTGTTGACTCCGAGAGCTTGTCGTGCCAGTGTGTGTATCTGCACTTTTTGGAAAAGTTTTCGCATCGCTTGTGTATAATAGACTGGTGCTACCTTGTCCAGTCGTAATAGCTCTTTCATGTGAAGCCTCACCAACTGTTCGTTCCTCCCAAGTGTCTCTTTTAGTATCTTGATCGCTTGTTTCTAGTTGCGTTCGGCTGAGAACTGACGTCCTTCAATCGCGGCGGCTGCTTTGCAGGTTAGTGTCGACATGAGGTAGTTGAATTTCTGTCCATTCCTCGTAGTAGGCCTCAAGTGAACTGCTCATTCATATTGCGTGCAAAATCTAGTTCATTCAAGGAAATTTCCACTGAACTTATTCATTTCCAATTACGGAAGCTTCACAAGCTCCGTTGAGTCTTGCGCACCGTGCGCTGCATGACTCGGCGATCCGATTCTCTATGCTTGCACTTGAGCTGACAGCATGCATTCTGTGGCCTCCTTTAAATAGTTCTCGAGGAGGTGGCTGCAAGTTTCAAGTCGTATTCTACTACTCTCGCGAATTCACTTTCCTCCACTTCTTCCGTAAAATAACCTTCCATCTGCTGGTTGCACTTCGTAAGGCTTGACGGTATAACCTTTATCTGGGCTTGCGTGACAATCAGCTGCTCTCTTTCGGCTCGTTGCGGCATTTGATCCTCCGTCGCATTAATTAGCTGCGTAACGTGCGTTCGCAACGCTTTTCTCTTCTTCACGACGACTCCTTTGCTCATTTTCTTTTCCTAAGTGGTAATTCCGCTTACGTTCAGGGATCCGTCGGCTCCGTTGGTGTTCGGCCTGCTTCGATCTTCTTGTCTACTCCAGGCTTCTTCACTGCTCTCCGCCGTTGTCTTCACTGCTGCGCGATGGCAGGTTGTCATCTCTGGTTTCTGGGAGTTGTATCCTGGTCACGGCACCATCTTTAGTAAGGAGAGACCGGAGGACGTTTCTACAGCGTAGGTTAAATGAGAAGGGAATTCCAGAAAAGCTAGATTATGATAGTTGCAAGCTCCATGAGGCAAGGCTTCTTCTTACTCACTCCTATTGTGTCTTGGTCAGGAGATTAGCTGATAATAATCTTCAACACTCGGCAAAGGTTCTGCCTGGAACGTTTCCATCACCGTTCCAGGGACCTGTGCAGTGTGACCCACAAAATCTTCGTTCATGTAGCCGGTGTCTAATAATGTTGCTGCCGGGTCTGGTGGAGAGCAGCCACTGGTTTTGAGCGGTTCTTTTCGCTTCTGCGAATTCGACCAGTGAAGTGTGGATGCCCAGTCTTTCCTACTTTTCCGTGTTTGCGGATAGGGGTATACCGAGAACACTCTGAGCTCTGACTTATCAGCGTATTGACTTTAATCTCTTCCATGGAAAACCAGTCGGGGGCCCCCTCCACGTAGTTAATATGGCTCATGAGGAAGGTTTTGTACAGTCGAAGGAGGTTGCGCTCGGGGATGCCGCCCCTGCGGTTGGAAACGTGCATCATGAGTCGTATCGTCACTTCCCTTTTACCAATCAGGTTCTCAATGGTCTTGGTGTTGTCCCTATCGACTTTGAGTGGGCATACCGAGTATCCAGATGACATCGACCTTCGGTTTGACGGAGCCGTCTCTCGCGCTTAGCGTGATGGCTGCTTGATTTGGGTGCCGTTATCCCGCTCCGCCCCAACGGTTAGATCGGTATAGGAAGAGTACCGACTCGCCCGGCGAGAGCTTTCGCCCCGTGTCCTGAAAGCACTCTTCTGTGATCTCCAGCGCCGTTTGCAGCATTTCTTTCGTCTGAGCTTCCGAATTACTACGGCTCCAGATCGTGATGTTGTCCGGATACATAGCGTGATTAATTCCGGGGATATTTCCCAGCACGAGGGAGAGGTCCCGCATAACAAGATTGAAGGGCAGCGGTGACAGTACTGCTACCTGCGGGGTGCCCTTCGGACCAAGTCTATACTCCGACCACCCCTGGCCGAGTTTGAAGAAGCCCGCCCGGTCTCCTGGGAAGGATCTCATCTAAGACTGAAATTTCGTTCAAGGGTGACTTTCGATATCATCTTCAGCATGCACTGGTGACGAATCGTGTCGAAGGCTTTTGTGAGGTCGAGGGATAGGATGCCGCTAAAGTCTACTCATACAGTTCACGCATGATATCGCACTAACACTTGATGGTCGTGAATCTGTTGACTGCATTTTCTTAGATTTTAGAAAAGCATTTGATGTAGTACCACTTAAACTGTTATTGAAAAAACTGTCCTTCTATGGTATCACCCCTAAGACTTTGTCATGGCTTTCAGCGTACATTACTGGTAGACAACAATATGTAATCATCAATGGTGCAGCCTCTCATACCTCAGCTGTGTCGTCAGGGGTGCCCCAGGGATCGGTCTTGGGGCCTTTGTTGTTTCTGCTTTACATAAATGATATCAGTGATAACATTACATCATCCATGAGGCTCTTCGCTGACGATTGTGTGCTGTACACGAATATTTCTTGTGAAAGTGACACCCACGTAATTCAAAATGATCTGAACAAGATTAATACTTGGTGCGAAACATGGGGCATGCCAATAAACCTGGAAAAAAGTGTCTTTATTAGGTTTACCAGAAAAGAAAAAGTCCACTACCCAACTTATAAAATAAGAGACTCTCATTAAAGTGCGTAAGGGAATTTAAATACTTAGGAGTTTATATTACATCAACACTGTGCTGGCACAGACACATCGATTATATTACCCGTAAGGCTTCAAGGACATTAAGTTTTCTGCGCCGCAACACAAGCACCTTTCCGTAAACTGCCAGAGAAATATTGAACAAAACAAACATAGGGCCTATACTCGAATATGCTTGCACGGTATGGGACCCGCCAACCCTGCTTGATAAAGCTAAATTAGAAAAACTTCAAAGCTTCGCAACCAGGTATGTGTTAGGAAAATTGGCAAAAAAGACAAGTTTTAGTAGAAATACCCGCTTGAACTTACTGAATTGGGAATCACTTGAGCATCGCAGAACTGTATTTCGCTTAAAATTATTTTATGAAGTTTATTTTTCACAGAATGATATACCGCGCGAATCGTATATTTTCCCGACTCATCACATATCCGCCCGCAGAGACCATATTTATAAAGTTCGTGAGATAGATTGTAAATCTAGTGCGTTCTTTCACTCATTTTTTCCTAAAACCATTCGTCAGTGGAACAGATTACCTTCTTCCGTGTTTGTACACCATTCTAGTAACTCGTTCCTGTCCACAGTTACGTCACTCGAAGGCCTAAACTAACATTGTCATGTGTTTGCTACAGCGCAGGTTTTGCTGTTTGCTCAAATCACCTGTCCGCTCACTATTCTGTAATTGCTTCTTTTAATACATGAATTGCATTTTCTCAGCCTCGCCGAACGCACTGTTTTACCAGTTATCGCACCAATGCCGTCTTTTCACGTGGTGTGTCTGTGGGCTATCGAAAATGCTATGTGCCCTTTCCATTGCTTTGTCGTTTTTTGAACCTTCGATTCCCGCTTGTGTAAAGTACTTGTGAGTGTCTTTTTCTGAATTATTGTAATAATGCAGTATTTTTTCGTGGCATGTCTTCAGCTATTTGAAATGTATATATGCGTTCTCTTATAACTTGCTTTCTTGCTTGCTGATAAGTACTTCTTGTGACTGCCTTTTTGTACACCCCCCACTGTAATGCCGCAAGGCGCTGTGGGCACTGAATAAATAAAGAAATAAATAAATAAATAAATAAATAAATTGTAACGAGAAGAGTTAACGCTGCACAACAATATTAGATGCCGAAGCGCCATTTGCCCGATCGGGTATGCCCTGAGGATTATCATGAAGACGACGAAGGCCCGACTCGGACGTTCACGCTCACGAGCTGATACCGGCTGGACCTACGCTCGCCCGTTGCTTTACGCTACGCCTCAAATAAACCCACACGATCAACTACCATTGTGACTGCTATTCCCCTTTACAAGTGGTGGAGGTCAAGGGTCTCGGTTCCACACTGGAGCTTCGCAACCGGACACTGCCCGAGATGAACCACCGAGAGACCAGCCAGCACCCTGCACCGTCGGGCGCACCCGTGAACTGCTCTTGCGCGATGCGACAGCGGGACCCAACCATATTCACTGGCGAGGACGACACTGATGCCAAAGACTGGCTGTCGTCCTATGAGCGTGTGAGTGCCTACAACAAATGGGATGATCCAACTAAGCTGCATAACGTGTTTTACGCCCTTGATAAGCTCGCCCGGCGGTGGTACGCGACAATGAATCAGACATTTCTACCTGGTCTGCCTTCCGCACCCGCTTTGTGGCAGCATTCGGCCGCCCAGCTGTACGCCAGCTCCATGCCGAGCAGCAGTTGCGTGTACGCGGCCAACAAGCTGGGGAAACATTCACCAGCTACATCGAGGACGTGGTTGACTTGTGCAAGCGGGTCGACCCGTCGATGACGGAAACGGACAAGGTCAGGCACGTCCTTAAAGGAGTGGACGATGACGCGTTCCAGATGCTGCTGTCCAAGGATCCCCAAACGATAGCCGACGTCGTACGTTTGTGTCAGAGCTTTGACGAGCTTCGAAAGCAACGGGCCCTAACTCGGCGAGTTTGGCTGCGACCTACACAAACGACCCGACGCTGTTCACCCGGATAAAGGATTTTATTCGGGAAGAGGTGGCTCGCCAGGTGTCCTCCTGCCGTACACCACGGAACTGTCGTCCCCTCTAGCTCCTGCACTGAGGCACGTGGTACAAGAAGAGGTCGCTGAGGCGACCAACTGCCCACTACCAGGCGCCGGTCGCCGGTCCCATAACGTACGCCGAAGCTGCATGGAGGTCACCTCTGCGGCCTGCTGCTTCTGTCAACCCTCGAGTGATGCACCCGCCTGCTCCACCAGCCCAGCCTGGCGTGCCACTGCGTCCGTTGCAGACCACTCTGATTCCGAATGTCGTGCCGGCGAGTCGTCTTCAAACGGCTGTGGGTAGCCCTCCTCCCACGCGCACGTGGCGTACGCAGGACAATCGCCCTATATGCTTTGTATGCGGAATCGCTGGACATGTAGCTCGCTACTGCCGCCGTCGTACGCGCCTCCGAACACCACACCTTCCAACAGGCTCCGTACTACGACCCCGCTTACGCCCAGCGCCGTATACTGTTCCGCAGCCAGTGTATCCAGTCGCCTCTGATCGCCGCTGACGTCGCTCTGCCCGCTCTACTACGTCCACCAACCGCCGATCTCCTTCTCCACGTCGTCGCTCGCTGTCGCCTATGCGGCGCCGCTCTGCCAGCACTGTGGGAGGAAAACTAACAGCCGCAGTTCCCGAGGCAAGAGCTGCGTCGCCCTCGAAAGCTAAAAGTCCTCACGTTCCGCCCGAAAATGTTATGATGATGTTTGTTGAAGGTATCCCCACTACTGCCCTAATCGACACTGGGGCTGCTGTTTCTGTCGTTCACGCCGACCTATGCCGCTCAATTCGAAAGGTTCTGACGCCACTTTCCGGACTATCCTTGCGCACCGCAGTGCACAACAGATTATGCCCATAGCAACATGCACGGCCCGTGTCGTATTCAGAATATTCTCTACACCATTGAATTTGTCGTGTTGCCGTCTTGCTCTCATGATGTAATCCTGGGTTGGGACTTTTTGTCGCGCCATCATGCCGTCATACGGTGTGCACCTGCCGAAGTCGAGTTTTCGCCTCTCTTGGAAGATTCTTTCTGTGCTCCTAACGCCAAGGTGGTCATCGCCGAAGACACTGTCGTCCAACCCCGTTCTTCCGTTCTTGTTCCTCTTTGCTGCACATCTATTCCTGAGGCCACGGTGCTTTTACGCCGTCCGACATTTTCTTCCGCCGCAGATGTGTTCCGCTACCCCTCGCCCTTTTGACGATTCGCAATGGCGCGAGTGCAATGATGATGATACGAACCAGTCGACGACTTCGTACGCCCTTTTACAAGGCGAAACTCTCGGCTTTGTAGAGCCGGTCGATCCCCGCCTTGTTACGGAGCTTCTTGATGATGCGCCCCATCTCCAAGTCGACGAGCTGAGCGCTACTACGCCATGCACACGGGACGAAACATGTCCCGAGATTTTCTGCCGCTCAATCGACGAAAATTTGGACGCCACCCAACGAGCGCAGCTTACTGCACTTCTGAGCCAGTTTTCTTCGTCTTTCGATAGTGGGCAAAGTTCTCTTGGCCGTACGTCCGTGGTGAGCCACGCCATCGATACGGCTCGCATGCCCCGCTTCGTCAACGACCGTATCGTGTATCACCGGCAGAGCGACGCACCATTGAAGACCACGTGAATGACATGCTTCAGCGTGACATTATTCGTCCCTCCAAGAGTCCCTGGGCGTCACCCGTGGTTCTTGTGAAAAAGAAGGATGGGTCCATTCGGTTTTGCGTCGACTACCGCCGTTTGAACACCATAACCCTCAAGGACGTGTATCCCCTCCCCCGCATCGACGACGCCCTCGACTGTTTACAGGGAGCAGAATACTTCTCGTCGCTAGACCTTCGCTCCGGGTACTGGCAGGTCCCGATGGCGGAAGCAGATCGAGAGAAAACTGCTTTTGTTACCCCTGACGGTCTTTATGAATTAAATGTATTGCCGTTCGGGCTTTGCAACGCTCCTGCCACCTTCGAGCGAATGATGGACAGTATTTTGAGGCGGACTAAAGTGGAAGACGTGTCTTTGCTATCTGGACGACGTCGTTGTTTTCTCTTCGGACTTCAAAACGCACATCGGCCGCCTGCGGCAAGTTTTGACCTGCCTTGCAAGAGCTGGGCTGCAGCTGAATCTGAAAAAGTGTCGTTTTGCTGCGCGGAAAACTGACGATCCTGGGACACGTCGTTTCGAAGGACGGGATTCTCCCAGATGATACGAAGCTGAGAGCCGTAGCCGAATTTCCGAAGCCGACCACTATGAAGGCGCTTCGGAGCTTTATCGGTCTTTGCTCCTATTTTAGACGCTTCGTACGCAACTTCGCCAGCATAATTTTGCCTTTAACTCAGCTCCTCGGTGGTGCCAGTGACATATCTGCATGGTCACCCTCCTGCGACGAAGCATTTGTGACGCTACGGCGCCTACTCACATCCCCGCCGATACTGCGGCACTTCGACCCGTCCGCCCCAACCGAGGTCCACACTGATGCTAGTGGGATCGGTCTCGGTGCCGTGCTTGCCCAACGAAAGCCCGGTTTTGACGAGTACGTCGTAGCATACGCGAGCCGCACGCTGACGAAAGCCGAGTCGAACTACTCTGTAACAGAGAAGGAGTGCTTGGCGATAATTTGGGCACTGGGCAAGTTCCGCCCGTACTTGTATGGTCGCCCATTCGATGTCGTCACCGATCATCATGCGCTCTGTTGGCTCTCCTCCCTCAAGGATCCATCGGGTCGTCTTGGTCGGTTTGCTCTTCGACTGCAAGAATACGACATCCGGGTCATTTACCGTTCAGGTCGCAAGCACTCTGACGCTGATGCTCTTTCACGCTCAGTGCCTGCTGAAGTTTCCTGCCTTGCCTCAAGTGGCAGTGACTTACGTCTGTCGCCTCTTGCAGTCAGCAACATGTCAGCCGAGCAACGCAAGGACCCGTGGATTGCTTCTCTTATTGGGATGCTCTCCGGTACATCGCCTGCCGGGGGATCTCGGGCCCTACGCCGGCAGGTTTCTCACTTTGCCCTCCGTGACGAGCTACTCTACCGCCGCACAACTACTGCTCCGACGGCCGAAAGTGGCTGCTGCTGGTCATACCCCGTCATTTGCGCAGCGACATATGCACCTCCTTTCACGCTGATCCAAGTTGCGGTCATGCTGGCGTACTAAAGACCTATGAGCGTCTTCGCCTGCGATACTACTAGCGTGGCATGTATACCTTCGTGCGCAAGTACGTGCGCTCTTGCCCTGAATGTCAACGCCGAAAATCGCCGCCGCCCCGCCTCGCCGGTCCTTTGCAGCCACTACCATTCCCAGCAAAGCCATTCGAACGTGTGGGCATCGACCTGTATGGCCCACTTCCGTCTACTGCAGCCGGAAACCGATGGATCATTGTCGCCGTGGATCACCTTACTCGGTACGCCGAAACGAAACAGATGCTCTTCCGGCCGCCAGGCTCGCGACGTAGCGTCTTTCCTGCTTCGCCACTTTGTTCTTCGACACGGGGCACCTCAGGAGCTTCTCAGTGACCGAGGGGCGGGTTTTCTTGTCTGAGGTTATTGAAGCACTGCTCTCTGAGTGCCACGTCGTTCATCGGACTACCACATCATACCATCCACAAACGAACGGACTACGGAACGCTTCAATCGCACCTTGGTGACATGCTCTCCATGTACGTGTCTGCCAACCAATCGAAGTGGGACCTCGCACTCCCGTTTGTAACATTTGCTTACAATACGGCACAACGCAGACGACCACGGGATTCTCGCCGTTTTTCTTGTATGGGCGAGAGCCGTCCTGCACAATCGACACGATACTCCCCTGCAAGCCCGACGCAACAGAATTTACGCCGATTTCAGACCTTGCTCGTCGTGCCGAGGAATGCCGTCGACTGGCCCGTTCGTTTACATCGACCGATCAGCAGCGCCAGAAGCATCGTCACAACGAATGCGTCAAAGATCCCAGTTTTGATCCCGGCTCCCTTGTGTGGCTTTGGGTGCCCTGCTCAACACCCGGTCTCTCCCCAAAACTTACCACCAAGTACCATAGCCCGTACAGAGTCATTGAGCGGACTTCGCCCCTCAATTACCTTG